>OU612059.1:117756255-118328938 GCA_914767635.1 Melanostoma mellinum | reverse complement strand
ATAATAATAATAATAATAATAATAATAATAATAATAATAATAATAATAATAATAATAATAATAATAATAATAATAATAATAATAATAATAATAATAATAATAATAATAATAATAATAATAATAATAATAATAATAATAATAATAATAATAATAATAATAATAATAATAATAATAATAATAATAATAATAATAATAATAATAATAATAATAATAATAATAATAATAATAATAATAATAATAATAATAATAATAATAATAATAATAATAATAATAATAATAATAATAATAATAATAATAATAATAATAATAATAATAATAATAATAATAATAATAATAATAATAATAATAATAATAATAATAATAATAATAATAATAATAATAATAATAATAATAATAATAATAATAATAATAATAATAATAATAATAATAATAATAATAATAATAATAATAATAATAATAATAATAATAATAATAATAATAATAATAATAATAATAATAATAATAATAATAATAATAATAATAATAATAATAATAATAATAATAATAATAATAATAATAATAATAATAATAATAATAATAATAATAATAATAATAATAATAATAATAATAATAATAATAATAATAATAATAATAATAATAATAATAATAATAATAATAATAATAATAATAATAATAATAATAATAATAATAATAATAATAATAATAATAATAATAATAATAATAATAATAATAATAATAATAATAATAATAATAATAATAATAATAATAATAATAATAATAATAATAATAATAATAATAATAATAATAATAATAATAATAATAATAATAATAATAATAATAATAATAATAATAATAATAATAATAATAATAATAATAATAATAATAATAATAATAATAATAATAATAATAATAATAATAATAATAATAATAATAATAATAATAATAATAATAATAATAATAATAATAATAATAATAATAATAATAATAATAATAATAATAATAATAATAATAATAATAATAATAATAATAATAATAATAATAATAATAATAATAATAATAATAATAATAATAATAATAATAATAATAATAATAATAATAATAATAATAATAATAATAATAATAATAATAATAATAATAATAATAATAATAATAATAATAATAATAATAATAATAATAATAATAATAATAATAATAATAATAATAATAATAATAATAATAATAATAATAATAATAATAATAATAATAATAATAATAATAATAATAATAATAATAATAATAATAATAATAATAATAATAATAATAATAATAATAATAATAATAATAATAATAATAATAATAATAATAATAATAATAATAATAATAATAATAATAATAATAATAATAATAATAATAATAATAATAATAATAATAATAATAATAATAATAATAATAATAATAATAATAATAATAATAATAATAATAATAATAATAATAATAATAATAATAATAATAATAATAATAATAATAATAATAATAATAATAATAATAATAATAATAATAATAATAATAATAATAATAATAATAATAATAATAATAATAATAATAATAATAATAATAATAATAATAATAATAATAATAATAATAATAATAATAATAATAATAATAATAATAATAATAATAATAATAATAATAATAATAATAATAATAATAATAATAATAATAATAATAATAATAATAATAATAATAATAATAATAATAATAATAATAATAATAATAATAATAATAATAATAATAATAATAATAATAATAATAATAATAATAATAATAATAATAATAATAATAATAATAATAATAATAATAATAATAATAACTAGTTTCGCCCTGTGGTCGAGCTTCGACCACTAAAGTTATTCTTTCTTTTTTACAAAAAATTTAAATATTTTTGTTTTTGTGTGCTAAACATCTCTGGTGTTCGTCCCGATAAAAATATTTGTTATTTTTTTGTCTGCTTAAGAAAAATTATCTTGAATCTGTCATAACTCCATGTGTCAAGTGCTATTTTTTTAATTTTTTTAATTTTTTTCATTATTAAAATAAAGAAGAAGGCAACACTTACATCAACCGTCAAACTTGGCACGTATTTAAAAATCCAAATGAAATCTTTTTTTCTGCCGCCACTCCAATTAGGTTTTTCTGCAAAATTAAATATCCAAATTACGTTGGGAAAGTTAATAAGAATGCAACACTTACATAGGCGATCAATCTAGGCAGGTATTTTTTTATTAACATCAAATCAAATCAATAAATATAAATTTTTTAGCCGCCACTCCTGCAAAATATTCAAAAAACTTCCTCAGATAAAGCGTTCTACGAAAAAGGAGAGAAAATTTAATAATACACACACTCTCCTGAACCGATGAACTCAACTTACATTTAGCTTTTTCCACACAGTGAAAACGCTCAAAGAAAAAATAACAGTTTTGCATTCACACTTAAGCTGAGACGGAATAAACGCACACACACTTCTCCGTTTTCAGCGTCGCCGTAAATTCACCACTTCCAATGGTAATCATGTCCAATTGACCAAACGCTCACGTATGCGAGAGACAATACAAAAGCTGAGACGGAATTAACGCACACACACTTCTCCGTTTTCTGCATCACACTACCTGTTCGTAAAATCACCCTTCCACTAGTAATCTTGTATGAGCTCATGTATGCGAGAGACTATGAGATTGTAATGCACAGTGTAAAAAACCACAGTGTTGTTGTTGTTTTTTGCACGATTTTTCTACCGCAACTTAACCGGGTAAACGTTAACAGATCCGGAAAAAATTTATATTCTTCCATTCTATGGCTAAATACCTGTCAGAAAATATATACTTCATGCGGGTGCGTCATCGTTAAGTGGGGTAAAAATGTACCACAAAAAAACCACTTGCCGATTAATATATAGATAATAATAATAATAATAATAATAATAATAATAATAATAATAATAATAATAATAGTAATAATAATAATAATAATAATAATAATAATAATAATAATAATAATCATGTATGCGAGAGACTATATAGAGTGTGGAATGGTTCTTAATATAAATCTGGACGAACCAAGTACTGTAAGGCCCATATTGTACGATTTTTAAAAAAAAAGTAGATCTTAGACATAGAGAAAAAAAAATTAAGACGAAGCAGCAAGTTTGTTACACTTTTTTCGCGATTAAGTTAACTTTATGATGAATCGGAACTACTTGTCGCGATTGGATTTTCCGAATCCAATTAATTAAATTAAGCAAACGAAATTTATAAACGATTGAAAGAAATGCACAACCGGTGTGCCGCGAGGTAAACAATTGAAATGTCAAAACGCGCTGATAAAAGAAAGTGTAACACTCAGCAGGTAGGCTGCTGACACCACGGCTAAACTCAGCTGGGCTGGGTTCGTAAACTATGAAATGATAGCGTAGCGCGAATTAAGACGATCGCGAATAAAATGACCGATTAAATAATAATTAAAAGAAGAATTAAAATGTATTATTTCTCAGTACAGGGTATACTAAGAAAAAGTGGGCGCGAGGAAATTTTTAGGTGAAATTTCCAAACCAAGAATCAAGGCTGAAATGTTAAACCCGAATAAAAACAATTCAATTAAACTCCCAAATAGGGATTTAAAGCTATTTATTTTGTAAACTGTTGGGAAAACCGTACAAGAGTTGGATTAAAAACCCAAATCTTTTCGACTATAAAATGATACAAGATAGTAGACGGTTAGGGGAACCGTTTAAAAATGTAAACAAATGAAATAACCGGAAGATTGAAACGTTAATTGACAACACTAGAAAAACTAATAATCACTCTACTTATCTTTTTCCTGCTTCCTTCCTCCTTCAAATTTTCTATATCTTGTCTGTCTGACAATTTCTGCTACTTCTCCTTCTCCAATTTCTCCTTCCACTGACTCTAATTCTTTTAAAAAATTTCTCTAAAACTTTCTGCCAAACAAAACTATTTCCAACGTTCACTTTTTTAAACTTTCTATTTATCTTTATAAATTCGCAAAAAAAAACCACTTGTTAACTAGGTCAACCAAGAAGTGCTTGATCTAGTCAATTTGCCCTTTCTCGACCCTCAAATTCACACACACATTCATACAATCGGCCAATCGTGTCTCGAGGTTTTCGGTCACGGTTCTCTAGCACATGCAGCCTTATGGCTGACAAGCACCTCCGTTGTTGAATTCCAGCGAGACCTTTCACTCGCACAATTTTCCAATCACATTGAACTGAAAAAGTTGTTGGGGGTTTGTTCCAAAAACTTATCCAGCTCATTAGTCGAGATCAGACCCCTCCCATAAAACATGTCGAGAAAAATGAAAGTTCCTGAAAGTTGAAAATAATACTTCTGGGCATTTTCCCAGTTACTCTACTATATATTCTACTGAGTCAGGGGAAGGATAAAATTCTCTGTGTTACAACTTTTCGAAAATTGAAGAAAGGAGGAAAAGCTACCAAAACCAAAATGAACTACTACGGTGGATCTTTGCGCAGATTTGGGGAAAAGGGAAAACTATTAACGTTTCATTCTTATGATTCGGTTTTACAAAAGTGAAAGTTAAATATAGGATGTTTACACTTGCAGCACTACGCTGCACAGTGTGTTTCATAACGAAGTATGGCTTTCACACGTGCCATTTCAATTGTTCACACCTGTGATATGTGTATGTATGTGTATAGTGTTGTGTGAAAATCTTACTATTGAGATTTATAATGACTATCACTGTCTTGTTGACTGAGTAATAATAACATTTACTCATTTTCTTATTCTATTTATATCATACCGTAAGTCAGCTCGCAGCAATACAGTTCAAGCTCATTTTGTCTACAGTGCATATTTGCTTTATTTAAACTAGTGACACACAAAATGAACTTGACTGCATTGCTTACCACATTTGCTTACGACATATAAACTGACTTATATTATGACACTAATTTCTTATGACCTATTGACTTAAATAATACTTATTGCTATTTGTTGATTGTTGTTGATTTGTTGATTTGTTACTTTCTTGAATAATAATGTACTGACATATTTGTTGATTTCGTCAACATTTTGCCACCTCCGCTTACGGGAGCAACTCGAAGGTGAGGTTTCCTGGATCTGCAGTACTGATGTCCTCGGATGTGTTGATTGGTTTCGTATTTGGTTTGAAGCTTTTGGTGTATAACCTTCGAAGCAGGAGAATCACAATGATGATGGAAACTAGTAGTCCCAGGTAGCCCACCGTAAATGGATGAACATCATTTGTTGAAAGATCGTTAGAAGGCAAGGCCATCGTGAGGTTCTGAAGTTGCTGTTTTAGCGTATTCAGTTCTTGTAGATGGTTTTTGACTGAAAGCGGATTATGTGTTAATCTGTCAAAATGATCTGGAACAAGTGTGTTAGATAGATTGGTGTGAGGGGAAACGGAAATTCTGGAAAATGATGGGTAGATGGAATGACCACGTAAGGTAATAAGATTGGTCTTTATTACGCAGGTCGGATCGATACGTATTTTCCCTGTCCCTTCCAGTGGTGTTTGGGTAAATGTTCCATTGCACACAATATTTAGGGTCGTCCGCTCCTTCAACACGTAAATCCATTCGTTAGGATTGCATAGTTGTATCCAGTGAGGCCCCTTACTGGTTATGGTAGGTTGACAGTCCAGAGATTGCAATCCTTGACTTAGATAAACAAATTCGCATGCACTGATTTCTGCTCCTTGCTTGTAAATGGGATGATGCTGGTTGCATAGATGCCTTTCTGTGGTATAAGAGACACATTGTTGAAATTCGGCTTCGGATAGGGGATAGTATTGATCTCGATGCAAGGGAACCATGATATACCTTGTAGATGGGTTTATTGTTAAGAAAGTTCCATGTATGAGTGCAGGCACTGGTGTTACCTTACCTTGAATAGTTCAAAATCATCTAGACTTAGCAATGGTAAAGTTATTTTAAAGATTATGTGATCTTTAAGTGCTCTGCCGTGGATACTCATAAGATGGTAAAGCGTCAAAACCTCGTCTTGAGAGACGGGAAGTCGAAGTGTTGATGGGAGACTTGATTTTATGTGGAGAAATTCTTGTCGAAGTTGGCAGGAGAAATTAACTGAGGATTTATTTTGCCATGCTGAGTATCGATTAAGACATCTATCAAGGCAGTCTGGGTCTTTTGTACTTGCGATAATGCAAGGATAAGTTGCACGGCAATTGCATTGAATAGTTGCCGTAATTGGTCCTCATGATACTTCTGCCTGATTCCGTCAAGAAGTGTAGCGAAATGTTGAAGATCCTTGTCTATTTCTAGAAAGTTGTTGGTAGTTTCTTGTTGAGACTGCTGAAGAATATTCATTGTGGCGTCAATTATTGATGTCTGGTTTTTAATAAGATGCAAAAGATGACCATCGTCTTTTTGAATTTTATTAATTGATTCCGACATCTTATCCGCATATTCCGAATCGAGTATTCCGAAAAGACCGTTTGCAATGTTTCCAATGAAGTTGAATGCTGCACGACGAGCTCTCATACTGCTATTTGGATGGGGTGATAGTAATTCGTTCCCTCTTTCTAGATCTTCATTAAGTGACATGATTTGTGGGATAGTTGCCTTACATGTCTCATTTTGATTAGGCAGCAACTGACAGATCTTTATCAGGTTATGTTTATATTGATCAATTGACTGGTATTGTGCCCAATATGTTTTCATGTCATAATAGGCTACAATGTCCCAACTGCTAGAAGAAATGGTTGCTGTTCCCAAGTTTTCAAAATAGATTCCTGGTTGCGAAGTGATTGGTGAAACTTTAATCTGGTTACCCATGACAAGAGGTAAAAATAGTAGTATGGCTATGAATACTGTGGTACTCGTCAAGGTAACACCAGGTGGTTCTCTTCTATCTCTCAGGTCTCTTTTAGGTTCAATGAATACCTGATTTGACTGCAGAGGGTCGTCGTCAGGTTTTCTTATGTTTTCATCGTTTGGTAACAAGCACACCTTTGTTATCGGTCGCTTGTATATTCCTTTTTCTGTTTTGATGGTCATTAGCCCATTAGTCAATTAGCCCGTCCACACCGCTGTGTACTTCAATAATTTTACCAAGAGGCCATTTTGACGGTGTAAACAGTTCGTTTTTGAGGAGTACTAGTTGTCCAATTCTCACATTAATCGTTGATTCTTTCCATTTAAAACGTTGTTGAAGTTTATTTATGTAATCATCGTACCAACGCTTGCAGACATCTTTTTTGAGTTTTTGAATTAATTTATATCTTTTAAAACTACTCTCGCCCAGGTCCAGAATGATGTCGTCTTGTGGCGTTCTTAATGGTGACCCAATAATGAAGTGACCTGGTGTCAAGGCATCAAGATCTTCGATGTTATCTGTTAGTGGACAGAGAGGTCTTGAGTATACTCCTTCTATTTGCACTAAAATGGTATTCATCTCTTCGTAGGTGAGTTTCTGTTCACCTATGATACGATTTAGATGGTATTTTACCGATTTAACTCCTGCTTCCCAGAGTCCGCCAAAGTGTGGTGCTCCAGGTGGAATGAAATACCATTGGATGGCGTTTTCTGCCAGTTTGTTTTGGACTGCCTCAATAATCATTTTCGAAGCTCTTTCTGTGATACCCCCATAGTAATAGATGAAAACTACTTTACGTATTTACGTAACTGCTCTCAAGTAAATTTTAATAATATCCCTGTTCATAGTGACAACATTTTAAAATATTTATCACTTATGCAAGATGACTTTTCGTCCGGTCCGGATGGAACCCCGCCAATTCTGTTAAAGCAGTGGTTCCCAACCTTCTAGAACTAGCGACCCAAATTAGAGTTTTGGAAAAATTATGCGACCCAATGTATTCAAATAAATGTTGAATTATAAACCTTTCCGTATACATGTTAGGTACATACTTAAGAATATTCTGCAAATCTAATTTCAAAGTTCGCAACGACAATAACTTCACAACAAACCTAAATATATAAAGTGCCAAATTTATTTAATTGAAAAGAGAATGTGTCATACATGCATATAATATATTTATACAATTATATATATATAATATGTACATATACAGGTTACATATGCCGCCCCATCTATTTTTGCACAAACTTGATTTCCAACGGAAACCAAGTTCATTTAAGATTTAAGTTCATTATCATATTGCAATGTAAACACACGCTTGCACAAACTTGATTCCCAACGGAAACCAAGTTCATTTAAGATTTAAGTTCATTATCATATTGCAATGTAAACACACGCATTCTTTTTGGGCACTCGTAATCGGATACCCAAAACGAATGTGCAATTCTGCTGACACATTAAAACTGAATAGGAATAAGGCATTGATAGAATTATGGAACGAGTAAGAAGTCAGTCTTAATCAACAGCTCACAGAATAAAGTCTTTTTTAAAAACATCTATCGCGATTGTAATTACTTTTCTGGCGCAGTCGGTAGGATTTTTTCAAACAGAAGAAATCCATACGAGAACGAAGTTACGCGAAAACAACTTAAGATTGTTAAAGTGTTAATATCAGTGTTCAGTGCGTGGCAAACAAAATAAAATTGTGAAGCACGTATACGAAAAGTGAATAAACCAAAAAGTGAAGTTTTTGGATATAAGAAAATAATTTATTTTTCTTTCTTTTTCTTGAATTGCATTGACGATTCAAGGGAACTAAAAAAAGAAGAAGTAAACAATCACGATTAAAAGAAAAGACAAAACATTAAAATTTTGCCCGGTGATTCCAAACATCATGGACCAAGAAGCACTTAACCAACTAGTAGCGGCTATTCAAGCTCTAGCGGTGCGTCCCCAACCTCCACCAATGAATCGCACAGTACAGATCATAAAGGAGATATCATATATTCCCCAGTTTGATGGACAGAGTGAAAAATTAACCCAATTCGTCAGCGTGGTGGAAAACCATATCAACGGAACCAGGGCGGAGGAAAAATAAGAATATGGAGAGCCATCTACAATTCCAAGGTAACAGGAAGGGCCAAAGAATTACTGATCCACAACACAACAACAACATGGGAGGAAACCAAAAATCTACTAAAGCAGCACTTCCGTCCAAAAACAAGTTACAAGGAAATCGCAAACAAAATAACCTACCTTAAAGTAAGTTCAATATTAGACTTAAGCAACAAAGTTGAATTTTTAATTAAAGAAGTTAACACAATTGCAACATATGAAAATAATTCAGCTGAGGTAAAAAATAATTTATATGTATTAATAGTCAGTAAAGTAAAGCAAATAATCATTGGAAATTTATCAAGGGACATTCGAGATATCTATGATATCCATAAAGTCAAAGAAATCCTTTACTCATTTGTAGGGTACGATGAAGGGAATATACAAATAGATTTCAGAACAAACAGACAATACAGACCAGAAGATAGATCGAATGGTTATAAAAACGCATCAGGTCAAAACAGCAATTATGTCAATCATAAGTCTCAGAGACAAAATAACAATTTCCAATCTAATTTCAATCATTCGGGACATTTTAACCCATTCAAGCAAACAAATAATTTTCAACAAAATGGGAACCCCCAAGAACATTTTAGGAAGACGTCAGGGCAATATCGGAATGGGCAAACATCCCGATATAACAATCCCCAACCTGTTTTTAATCAGTCAGGACAAATAAGAAACGCAATACAACACCCAGCACCAATGTCAATAAATCAGGTTGAAACTAGAAATGAAGAAATTCACAATGTGGAGTTTTTTTTCAATTGAGCCTCGGGAACCAGATTTTTTTAAATTTAACAATTGATAGTAGAAGATATAAAGCACATTTAGATACGGGTTCAACCATGAGCATTATAAATTCTAGCTCAGTAGATTGCAGTAGGTTTAAGGTATACGACAAAATAAAAATGCAGCTTAAGACAATTAACAATACAACGGATGAGGTAGTTGAAAGAATCATTACCAATATTCCGGAAGAATTTAAAGAAGAAAATAAAACTGCTACCAGATGGTACAAAAGAGACTTAGGTCCAAAGCCTTATGATATTCTAATAGGCATGGACTTACTTAGTAAAATTGTTAAAACCCTTGATTTTAACAGTAAAACTCTTATATTAAAAAACAATTCAATAATCCCTCTTTACTCCGAAAAAGACATCACAGCCTTCGATTGTTTTGAGCTTATCGGAGGAGAAAAAGAATTGGACCTAAGCCATCTGAACGCAGAGGAAAAGAAAGAAATAGAAGCATTATTAAGAAAATTCAAAAAATTAGTTTACCGTGAAGGTGATCAGCTGACGAATACGGACACTATCATGCACGAGATAAAAACTACCGTAGACCAATCCATACATGCTAAACTCTATAGGCTACCCCCAAAACATGAAGAAGAAGTAAAACGACAAGTGTTAGAAATGGAAAATCAGGGCATAGTAAGAAAATCAAACAGCAGATATGCCTCTCCTATTGTGGTAGTGGCAAAGAAAAAAGACAATTCTGGGCAACAAAAATTTAGATTATGCGTTGACTATAGAAAGCTTAATGAAATAACAATTGATGATAAATACCCACTCCCAAACATCGATAGCATCCTTGATAAACTAGGTAGGGCCCAATACTTTTCATCAATTGACCTTGCAAAAGGATATCATCAAATCAAAGTTCACCCCGCCGATATTCCAAAAACCGCATTTGTGACACCCAATGGCCTCTATGAATATCTTAGAATGCCTTTTGGATTGAAAAATGCGCCGGCAACGTTCCAAAGATTGATGAACCAAATACTAAGGGACTATATTAACAAAATTTGTGTTGTCTATTTAGACGACATCCTAATTTTCTCAACAAGTTTAAAAGAACATATTCAGTCTTTAACCTTAATTTTCAAAAAGCTCTCAGAACATAATTTAAAGATTCAATTTGATAAATGTTCATTCATGAAAAGAAATACTGAGTTTTTAGGTCACGTACTTACAGCGGAGGGAATGAAACCGAATCCAGATAAAATACAATGTATTAAAGAATACCAATTACCCAAAATAGAGAAACAGATAAAAACATTCTTAGGTACCACAGGGTACTATAGGAAATTTGTAAAGGACTACTCAAAAATAGCTTATCCCATGGTGAAATACTTGAAAAAAGGAATGAAAATAAATCTTAACGATCCCGAATACATCCAAGCGTTTAAATCAAATATTATCAAGCACCCCATACTCAAATTTCCCAACTTTGAAAAACCCTTCACACTTTTCACCGACGCCAGCAATTATGCAATAGGAGCAGTACTCACGCAGGAAGGTCAACCTGTATGTTACGGGTCAAGAACATTAAATGATCATGAAAAGAAATATTCTGCGACTGATAAAGAGTTCCTAGCAATTGTTTGGGCAGTAACTTACTATAGACCATATTTATGGGGTACTAGATTCACTGTCATAACAGATCATCAACCTATTAAATATTTAAATAAGAAATATAACGGCAAAGAGTTTAGTCAGAGAAACCAGAGGTGGCTTCTAAAACTACAGGAATACCAATTCGACATAGAATATTTAAAAGGTAAGGAGAACAAAGTGGCAGATTTTTTATCAAGAATTCCAGAAGAGGAGATAGAGAAGAATAATACCGAAGAGATGTCAATCAACAATCTATCTGATATTGCAACTGTACATTCGCAAGAAGAGCAACTTCTTGATCACATTCCAATTAAAGAAACAATAGTTAACAAGTTCAGAACACAACTAATATTAGTAAATAAAACAGAAAGAGAGATTGAAATCATAGACAAGAGAAGAATTATTTACTTAGACATGACTAAAACTAAGGAATACTGGTCAGATCTACTAAGACGATTTATAAAACCAGGAATAACAGGTATTTTCACAGAACTTTCCTACGAAGAATTTAATAAAATTCAAAAATTACTGATAGAATTATTTAGCAATAATAGAGAAATAAAATTCATAAAAGCAACCATTAGAGCAAAGGAAATACGAACAGTAGAAGAACTTCACAAACAAATCTCATCGTATCACATAAAAGAAAGCATTCACAGTGGTATAGTAGAGACGTATCATAGCCTGAAAAATAGAATTTATTATCCACAAATGTTCAGAGAAATCACTAAAGTTATAAATAATTGCAAATCCTGTATAGAAACGAAGTATGAAAGACACCCAATAAAAAAGAAATTTGAAATTAGTGAAACACCAACAAGACCAAACGAAATTTTACACATTGATATTTTTTATTTCATGAAACAACCATTTCTTACTTTAATAGACAAACTAACAAAGAAAGCTTACGCTTATCATTTACCAAATAGAAACTGGATCAAGAAAATTGAAACATTAGAAGAACATATTTCCAAATTTGGTAAACCAAAGAAAATTATAGCCGATAATGAATTCCAAGCAGAGAATCTTAAAGAATTTTTTAACCAACAAGAAATTGACCTTCACCTTACTAAGCCCAACACACATACAGGTAATAGTGATGTTGAACGATTTCACTCTACACTTCAGGAAAAATTAGTTTCAATGAGGAAGTTAGATTTGACATTAGTTCAGAAAGTTCATAGAGCAGTTAAGAATTATAATGACAGATATCATTCTACACTCAAAACATCTCCAAATGAAGCAATGTTTGCAGACATAGCCACTCTAAGAAAACAAATTATGACGGAAAAAGCAAATAAGACCAAAAAACTTAACAAAAACAGGGAGATATATATTGAAAACAGGCAGATAGTACCAATTAAAAATTACAAAAGAAACTATTACAAAAACGAACCTAGATACAGATTTAAAAAACTAGGAAGAGAACATCCTATTAACATTAAACGCCCTCGCATATTTGCAGATGACAATTTTAGTATACGCACTTACCATACGGATGACACCAGTAGCAGCGACCTTAACAGTAACAAGTTAACGACTAACAATGGATATACCACTATTAACATGGGACAGACCGAACTGATAGAAAATACAAGGACAATACTGCATATCATAAACACGGACGACCTGGAACAAACTTTTAATTCTATTAAAGGAAATGTAGAAAATCTTCAAATAGGAAACGACTGGATGATAAGTAAAATGATAGAAAACATACAAGCTGTAATACTGTAAATTAAAAAAAAAATAGCCTTATCGAAATAAAATCATTAGACGATTACACTATTCTCTGTAAAAATATGAATAATGTTGAAATAATAAATAAGTGTGATGATCGTAAAATAAAACTAAGTGGAAATTACCTAAATGTATTTAATAATTGCTCAATAGAAATACTAAACCAAACATTTGGCAATATGAATATTCAACATGTAAATAGATTTTTTTTATAACGAAAACATAAAGTACAATTTTACGGAAGAATTAAATTTTGAAGAAATTACTCTGAAAAACTTTGTAAACCTAGAAAGTATAAACTTACTTAAATTTCATAAAAATGTACACTATTCAGTAATATCAATATTTTTTGTTACTTTGATTGTTCTTACAATTTTTATATTAAGAAAAAACAAAAAGCTAAAAATTTCAATCAAATCAAATGTCAGTAAAGAAACTCCCAAAATTCAGGAGAATTTTAACCTAAAGGGAGGAGAGGTTACATATGCCGCCCCATCTATTTTTGCACAAACTTGATTTCCAACGGAAACCAAGTTCATTTAAGATTTAAGTTCATTTTCATATTGCAATGTAAACACACGCTTGCACAAACTTGATTCCCAACGGAAACCAAGTTCATTTAAGATTTAAGTTCATTATCATATTGCAATGTAAACACACGCATTCTTTTTGGGCACTCGTAATCGGATACCCAAAACGAATGTACAATTCTGCTGACACATTAAAACTGAATAGGAATAAGGCATTGATAGAATTATGGAATGAGTAAGAAGTCAGTCTTAATCAACAGCTCACAGAATAAAGTCTTTTTTAAAAACATCTATCGCGATAGTAATTACTTTTCTTACATAGCGTATTTGAAAATTAATAATAACTAAAAAAATCATTTAGATACCAATTCATCAATTCTAGGGAGTGTCATTGTCAGTGCCAGTCTCATATCGTGTTTTATGTATGTACATCAAATTTATTTTTTGGTTTGGTTTTAATATATTACAAACTGATAAAATTCAGCTTCGGAACAGTTTTAAAGTTTTTTGAGTAAACTTCGCTCACACTGCACCAAAAGTCAATCAATGACGTTGTTTCGAAATTATCTTTAGAAAAATAATTATTTCTTATTTATTTATTTAACTATAACTACAGATACACAATTGTTCACAGTTATTTTGCATAATAATAATTAAAAGATTATAATTAATGCCTAAGGCGATTATAAAGTAATAATTCCTTTTTGAATTTATAAGAACTGAGATTAAAGTCCACAAAAGAAGTATAAGTATTAAATTGTTTACATAATTGAGAAAAAGGTTCATTATTCAAATAATTTAATGTTGATTCATTCGTTCGCAAAATCTTAAAATTTCGACTTTGCCGAAGTGGCACATTTATTTTTATTAACGAAAGCAGATGAGGTGAACTTATTTCACCCTTCAAAAGTTTGAATATAAAGGTGGCGTTAAGTGATGACCTCCTGTCCTCAAGGGTATTAAGACCAATCAGCATAAGTCTCGAGCGATATGGAGGAAGATGAAGACGATTATCCCAGTTAAGATGACGCAGAGCAAATATGAGAAACTGTTTTTGAACGGATTCAATTCGAGCAATGTGACAAGCATAATACGGGCACCACACTTGACATCCATATTCCAAGACCGAACGAACCAGCCCAATGAATAAGCTTTTTGTGACATATGGGTCACTGAACTCTTTAGACCAACGTTTAATCATTCCCAGACGAATAGAAGCTTTTGCAGTTATGGAATCGATATGCATTCTGAAGTCAAGTTTCGGATCAAATATAACTCCCAAATCAACAAAATAATTTACTCTTTCCAGCTTCGAGTTGCTTATAAAGTAATCATTTTTGAAAGTAGCCTTTATTCTAGCAAATGTCATTACTTTGCATTTCTTAGAGTTCAGTGTGAGACTGTTGTTATTGCACCATTGAAGTAAATGATCGATATCAGATTGCAGTTGAATGTGATCAGCATTATTTTTGTATGAAAACGAGATTTTCGCATCGTCAGCATATAGATGTATATCACAGTATCTTATCACAGAGGGTAGATCATTAATAAATATCACAAATAATAGTGGACCCAGGTGGCTTCCTTGTGGAACCCCGGATTTAACTTCTATTGCGCAGGAAACTTGAGATTTGAACTTAACATATTGAGTGCGAGATGATAAGTAACTTTCAATCCACTGAACAAGTTTTGGAGACCAACCGAAATTTGAAAGTTTTTTAACTAGCAGCTGGTGATTAAGTTGGTCAAAAGCTTTCGAAAAATCAGTGTAAACCACATCCGTTTGAAGTCCATCCATAAATCCTTTTGTGATGCAAGATGAAATTTCCAAAAGATTTGTAATGGTAGACTTGCCCTTGACGAATCCATGTTGTCGATCGGATATGTGCGATTTTGATCCGTGAATCAACTCTTCGATTATTATGGATTCCATCATCTTAGGAATAACGCTGATTTTTGCAATTCCTCTATAGTCACGCATGTTGCATCGGCTTCCTGATTTGAACAATGGTGCAATAAATGAAGACTTCCACGCTCGTGGGAAAACAGAAGACGATAGGGATAAGTTAAATAAATAACATAAAGCAGGAACCATGTACTGACAGCAGTTTATTAATATGCAGGACGGGACATTATCCGGTCCAGATGAAAATGAGCTGATTAGGTTCCCAATAGCCTTTAGAACATCACTTTCCTCAATACATGGTAAATCGTTTATTATGTTGATGCCAGAACTAATTTCATGCTGTGCAGTCAAACCATTATCACATTTGTAAATACTTTTAAACATTTCTGCAAACATATCACAGATTTCTACACTATTATTTGAAGATTTTTGATCCAAATTCATGTAAGATGGAAATTCCGAAACTTTTTTTTTATTTTTGACAAATTTCCAAAAAGAAGAAGGATTCTGCAGCAAATCATTTTTTATGGAACTAATATAGTTTCTATATGCAGCCGCAGATTGCATTTGGAACTCCCTTCTTAATCTGCTGAACTCCTGAGCAATGGGAACAGTAAACTTAAGTTTTAGCTTGTTGTGCAGTCTATTTTTTTTATTTTTAAGCCTCTTAAGGAAAGGTGTGAGCCATGGAACACAGTTATCAACAATTTTGATGCGACGAACAGGTACTGCTATCGAAAAGCAGTTATATAAAATGTCATAGAAAGTATCTGTTGCTTTGTTGACATCCATATCATGGAAAACAAGATCCCATTGAAATTGAGAAAGTTCCATATTCAGTTTTACAAAATCAGTTTTTTTGAAGTCAAATTCATATCCATGGGTGTATTGACTTGCACAAGCATTGCTAGGTATTTCCAATAAAACTTCAAAGCATGGGTGGAACCTAACATCACCCAATAAAGGGCACGACCTTTGCACAGTTAATCCGTTAACATCATCCGTAAACACTAGGTCGAGAAAGTTGCCTACTTCATTTTTAAACGGGTTTATTTGATTTAGGGCTAAAGAACTCGTTGAGTCGACGAAAGAAGTACTTTCTTCAGAGGTAACGGATGTTGCTGATAAAAATTTGTCGTCTTCTTCAAGTACCTCCCATTCAATGTCAGGTAGATTAAAGTCACCAATAAGTACTAAGCGATCGTTGGGCTTCATCACAGAAACGATATATTTAATGTTTACTGTACATTGGTCGTAAAGTTCAGAACTCATTTTTGGTGGAATGTAGATGCAGACAGTAAATAGATGAAAACCATTGAGTAAAGTTGTTACACATACCATTTCCACGCATGTAGAGGGTAATGCAATAATTTTAGAGTTGTAGCAATTTTTGATGGCAATTAGGACTCCACCACCAGATTTTTTACTGCTTGTAAGATGAGAGCGATCCACCCGAAAGGTTTGGTACGAACTGCAGAGTATTTCATTGTCTAGAATAGATTTATCTAGCCATGTTTCAGTTAGAAAAATAGCATCATATTTAAGTCCAAGACTTGAAGAAAAAATTGATTTTAGCTTTGTCTTCAAGCCTCCAATATTTTGATAAAACATTGAGAAATAACTCATTGAGTTTCTCGACCATTTGATCTTTTTTTGGCTGTAGTACGTCGTTTCCGAAAAGGATGAACTATAGAGTTTAATGGCCAGAATTTCTCCTCAACTAACAATTTGTAAACATCATTGTTACGTTTCACATCAATAATGAAGGATGAGTAATTACGATCAGCATTCAGTTTCATTTTACGAATGCTAAGACAAGATGGGTCTAAATTTGGCGACTGCTTTATAATATATGACTGTATAATTGATTCAGTTGTTGTTTGTGGGAAATTTGAAATGAAAATTGGTAAAGGTCTCTCCATAGCAACGAGATCGAAATCATCAGCGCTTATTTCATTCACCACTGCCGAAGCTGAGGGTACGCGTTCATTGTTGTCAGATAAGCAAACTGCCGGGTCAGAAATCCTCTCATCCGTAATGGAAGCTATTGAAGAATCCGGTGGACCGCCAGTTGGCGCACTAACAGAATGAATTTGCAGTCTCCTTTGAGGTTTCTTTGCTAAGGCTACTACCACCTTAGCGTTTTCAGTTTGACTTCTTTGGCCTGAGCGAAGAAGTCTAGAAGAAGATTCCTCAAGCTCTTGAAGCTGAGGATTTTGTGATACCAAAAGTTGGGTTTGTTTTTGGTGAGCTACTTCCATTCTAGTTTGAGAACGATCTGGTTCATTTTCCCTTGAATGCGGTGTGGGTGTCAGCAAAATCAGCGGTGTCTGACTTGCAGTACCAGTTGATAGGCCTTCAATTGCATTAAAGCCTTCGCCTATTGTCTCAGAAGAAAGTACATCAAAATCAAATGCTTTTTGAATGTCCGAAAAAATTGCAGAAACATTGTTGAACAGTTTTTGGAGTTTAAGAATTTTCCAATGTATTCTATCAACCGAGATTTTATCATGTTTGGTGCAATAGTAACGTAATCCAGCAATTGAAACAAATTTATCGACATCCTTACCTTTCATACCTATGCATTTAGCATGCACTTGTTGCAGGCATACGGCACAAGAAACTGTCACTTCATTGGAAGTTTTCTTACAAACGAGACAGATTAAGGAATCCATGTCACAATTTTTAAAAATATGAGAATATAAAAAGGCGTTTTAAGTGAGCTACACAAAAAAAAAAGTTGGCAACCGTGCAAAAAAGCGTTCCAACCGTCGAATTAAGTGATTTTTCACAATAATTACTATAACTTTTGAAAAAAGAAAAGCACAAAAATTGTTCACCACTTATTTAAGAGCTGTTGCAATTGTCTATTTAGTTTTTATAATTAATTGCTTTAAAAAGGTTAAACTTAAAAGTTATAAAAATCACAAAAAAAATAATTTCAATGACAGTGTTATTGCACTTTACGTATTTTGCGTTGAAGCAAATTATATTTTTCACAAAATGTAAAAACTAGGCACTGTATCACAATAACTTTTATTTTAAATAAAAGATAGCACAACTATAAATAGATTGTGAGTGTTTATGTCACTTGAGAATTGTTAAATACAACTTAGAAACGCGAATTAATCGGGAGTAAGCTAAAGCACTTGTTGATAAAAACAGAGTTACCAACTGATATATAGATATTTAGATATTTTAACCCTTTTTCCGCAGGGTTAAGCTGCTCATGCTAAATATGAAAATAGCAATTAATTTCCGTATGCAACAGCTTTCCGCATGGCCCGCTTCGCGGGGACTCATTATTTTAACCCTTTTTTCCGCAAGGTTAAGCTGCTCATGCTAAATATGAAAATAGCAATTAATTTCCGTATGCAACAGCTTTCCGGATGGCCCGCTTCGCGGGGCTCATTATTTTAACCCTTTTTCCGCAGGGTTAAGCTGCTCATGCTAAATATGAAAATAGCAATTAATTTCCGTATGCAACAGCTTTCCGCATGGCTCGCTTCGCGGGGACTCATTATTTTAACCCTTTTTTCCGCAGGGTTAAGCTGCTCATGCTAAATATGAAAATAGCAATTAATTTCCGTATGCAACAGCTTTCCGCATGGCCCGCTTCGCGGGGCTCATTATTTTAACCCTTTTTCCGCAGGGTTAAGCTGCTCATGCTAAATATGAAAATAGCAATTAATTTCCGTATGCAACAGCTTTCCGCATGGCCCGCTTCGCGGGGACTCATTATTTTAACCCTTTTTCGGCAGGGTTAAGCTGCTCATGCTAAATATGAAAATAGCAATTAATTTCCGTATGCAACAGCTTTCCGCATGGCCCGCTTCGCGGGGACTCATTATTTTAACCCTTTTTTCCGCAGGGTTAAGCTGCTCATGCTAAATATGAAAGTAGCAATTAATTTCCGTATGCAACAGCTTTCCGCATGGCCCGCTTCGCGGGGACTCATTATTTTAACCTTTTTTTCCGCAGGGTTAAGCTGCTCATGCTAAATATGAAAATAGCAATTAATTTCCGTATGCAACAGCTTTCCGCATGGCCCGCTTCGCGGGGAATCATTATTTTAACCCTTTTTTCCGCAGGGTTAAGCTGCTCATGCTAAATATGAAAGTAGCAATTAATTTCCGTATGCAACAGCTTTCCGCATGGCCCGCTTCGCGGGGCTCATTATTTTAACCCTTTTTCCGCAGGGTTAAGCTGCTCATAAGCTTTGGGGTGCAAATTTTTTATATGAAAAGTTTCTTTTAAAATTAGAAAATTTTTTGATTTTAAAAAAGAAATAAAGTTTTACTATTTTTCAATTATCTCAAAAACTATAAGACATAGAAAAAAGTAATTTATATCGTTTGATAAAAAATTTATTGAAGCAACTAACTGCATCTAATTTTTTTTTATTGGCATTTGTAATCACGAGAAACATAGTACTCAAAGTGATTTTTTAAAATTTTTTTTCATAAATTTTGACTTTGAAGTCAGTTATTTCAAAAACTATAAATTGAAACCACTTCATTTAAATTTTATTATAAAGTGCAAGTTTCTGGCTTTCATAAAAAGTATAAATTGTATCTGTAAGATTTCCCGTTGTTCTACAATAGATTTTAAGTCAATTTTTATAAAATTGCCCCTACCGCCTAAACGGGGGGAGATAGACCCCCCCTCCCATAGTAAAAAATGCTTGTATTGAACCCCTCTATCAGAAACCGTTATTATTTTTTGTCGCCATAGTTATCGTACTCTCCCCTTGCTATCTTATGCCTAGTGCTAACTTACCCTTTTACTCCAGTTTTCAAGTTTTTCAACAAAACACTACAAATGATCTTTAAATTGAATTATAGTGATATCATGTCCCTGTAATTTAATGATCAATTTTTTGAATTCTTTGAATATATCTACCAAATGTGCAACCTTAGTCAACCAGTCATAATTTTTCGCTATATCTGGAAGTTCGTGTTTCTCGCATGTCTAAAAACATTTGAATTTCTTTTCTTAGTTCGAAGAAACGATTTATCGTGTTTCCTCTGGACAACCACCGCACATGTGAATAAAACAAAAGATTTACTACAAAGAACACATTGAGAGTTTTCGATGCAATTCGAGATCAATAAAGTGAAACCGAATTTTAAATAATCTTCACAATATTTTCTTTTTGTCATTGTTGCTAATAAAATAAATACCTAGTTAGACATTTTTTTACAAAAACAGAAGAAAAGTTTACTTTATGTATAAAATTAATGTAATTTGAGTACATTTCTATTTTAGCTATTATTCAAATTCTCAAAGTTGTAAGTATACCACTGAATGACAACTCAATACTCAGAATCAAATGACATTTATGCGCTAAAACACGCTCAAGAGTCAAGACACGCATATCGACGCTCAAGAAATCCAGACATATTCACTAACGAAAAATGATTATAAATAGGGTGGCGCAACAGAGCGAAGAACCCCTGGGCCTAGCGCATTTCTCACAACCATGCCTTGCGATGGAATGAAGGGGACCTACAACTGCCGTTTCCGAATGGCTAATTGAGAAAGCGCTTTTCATGGCAATGATTTTACTAATGGAGGACGTGCCAATTCCTCGCGAAAGGCGATACCCGTTCAATGAATAAAGATAGATAGATAGATAGATAGATAGATAGATTATTTATTCAATGAATAAGCGTGTTTGCATAGTTTATTATGCGATTATAAATACGGCTGTTAATGTTTTATTAGCGGTGTTCAAATTGTTATATTTAAAACAAGGAACACACTTGTTTGTTGTGTTGCATTGTGTTGCAACTGCTTGTATGTATTTTATATGAGACAAATGTGTTTGCTTTTTTATGAAAGACACACAAGCGATTGCGACAAAACACATAATATGCCAGGATAACATTTATAATATATATATATATATATTAGAGTGGTCCTTAAAGTGGTTAGGTCGGAATTTTAATGAGTGCACCCCTCACAAATGTTGCAAATAAATAAAAAAAAAATTTCCCAAAATTTCACCCCCCTGTCTCAATTTTAACACGTGCCGCCGGACCTGTACTTTTTTTCCATATAAATAACATGTGATTTTTCTTATGTTTTAGTTTTTTTTTAAGCATAATATGTACATAGCACCAAAAAATTCGGTCACGATTTTTTTCTCATCGGAAAAAGTTCTACTTTTTTTTAAGAATTTTTCCAACTTCGAAAAACAAAATGGCGAAACAAATATGGCGGTCTGAAAAATTTAATTTTGTCGTAATTTTCGAATAATTTTGTTTCGCCATTTTGTTTTTCGAAGTTGGAAAAATTCTTAAAAAAAAGTAGAACTTTTTCCGATGAGAAAAAAATCGTGACCGAATTTTTTGGTGCTATGTACATATTATGCTTAAAAAAAAACTAAAACATAAGAAAAATCACATGTTATTTATATGGAAAAAAAGTACAGGTCCGGCGGCACGTGTTAAAATTGAGATAGGGGGGTGAAATTTTGGGAATTTTTTTTTTTATTTATTTGCAACATTTGTGAGGGGTGCACTCATTAAAATTCCGACCTAACCACTTTAAGGACCACTCTAATATATATATATAAAATAGCAGATGTCAAATTTGTTTGCTCGACTGTCGCTTAGAGAGGTATAGTTAAGTAGCAGTCTCACTTACGGAGGTCAATGAGGGAAAAACGACTCTCTCTTACAGAGGTTTCTGTTTCTCGCTAATAGAGGTTTTGGGAGCTTAAAATGTCGGGTCCTGGCGATTACTCTCACTTATAGAGTTTTCTCACTTATCCAGATTTGACTGTATATATATATATATATATATATATATATATATATATATATATATATATATATATATTATATATGTATATACAGGGTGATTCGCATAAGGTGTGACAAAAAGATAGGGTATGTAGGTTGGACCTAGACAAGCAAAAAATCGTATGGGAGGGGGGGGTCCATTTTCCCCCGTTTAGGCGGGAGGGGCAATCTAAGAAAAAAATCAAAAAAAATGGGAAAAAAATTATTTAAAAATAACGGTAATACCTACAGAGTCGTGCTATAGCATTTTGAAAAGCCAAAAACTTATACATTAATTTAAATTTAAAAATAAGTTGTTCAAATAAATAGTTTTTGAAATATTAATTTTCAAAGTGAAAATAAAACTAAAATAATACTCATATTAATGACAAGAATTGAAATTCATATAAAATTCATAAATTAAATTGAAATTTTTCGAATATCTCATCAAAACTTTAAAAATCCGTACACAAGAAAGTTTGATGATGAATTACTTTTGAACGGTTAATTTTAGCGCTAAAAAATAAAACACCATTTTTATAAAACAGTCAATTTCCATTAAAAATTTCTATTGCGCATTTTGTAAAAGTCATTTATTGTCGAGTTATAAAATTCATAAACAAAAATGAAATTTATCTTAAAATAATCAAAATTAAATCCTTAATATCTTTCAAATGGTGAGGTTTACGAAAAAAATACAAGATACCTTTTTTGAAGAACGTTAAATTTCCTAAAATATTTTTCTGAAACACTTTTATGTTCAATCGATAAATGATGAGGTATGAATTTTTTTCTATTGGACTGAGAAAAATATACAAAACTGCGATGCGGAGGATCTAAATATTAAAATTAAGAGCTCATACTTTTTGAGATTTTTTTTAAGGTGTCTAGCAACCCATTTTTCCGTAGCATATGTAAAAAAAAATAATTGTCCACTTTTTTGACCCACTCTAATATATATATATATATATATTATATATATATATATATATATATAGTTATAAGATTTTTTTCAGAATGTCAGTTTGTGCTCGCGACCCACCGAAAATGGCTTGCCGACCCAATTTTGGGTCGCGACCCATGGGTTGGGAACCAGTGTGTTAAAGAAATGCGGTTCCGTAATAATGTTCCCACTTCAATATCTCTTTCAGCTTTCAATCAAAACAGGTGTTTTTCCTAGTCTTTGGAAAAAGTCCTTTATTACTCCGGTTTTTAAAAAGGGTGATAAGATAGAAATAAAAAACTACAGGCCTATATCCAAGCTATATTGCATACCCAAACTCTTTGAACAGGTTGTTTGTGACAGCCTCTCATTTTTTACAAAAAATATTATTTGCAGGCAGCAGCATGGCTTTATGCAGAAAAGATCAACGGTAACAAACCTTCTTTCTTTTCTTCACATATGTTCCAATGCCCTTGAAAATGGGTATGAGCTCGACTGTATTTACACTGATTTTTCCAAAGCATTCGATCAACTCTCTCATGAAGTAATATTATATAAGCTCAAAGCTTTTGGATTTCCAAAAATATTTATTGCATGGATTTGCTCTTATCTCGAAAATAGAACGTACCAAGTAAAATTTCGTAACAGCTTTTCGAGTCCCTTCAATGCTCTGTCGGGTGTACCCCAAGGCAGTCACCTTAGGCCTTTGCTTTTCATTGTCGCAATCAATGACGTTGTTTCATGCATTTCGTATAGTGAAATTCTGATTTTCGCAGATGATATGAACATTTTTAAATCCTTTCAAAATACTACTGATCGCGTACTTCTTCAAAAAGATATCGATAGCTTTGGAACTTGGTGTGAAAAGAATGGTCTTAGTCTTAACCCTTCGAAATGCCAAACAATGACATTCTCGAAAAAACGTGAACCTAGCAAAGCTATATACTTAATGTCTGGTAATTCATTATGTAGTGCCTCAAGTTTTCGTGACCTAGGTGTTTACTTCAATATTAACCTTGAATTTAATGAGCATATCAGCTCAACAGTAAGGAAAGCAAATTCTATGCTAGGTTTCATAAAAAGGTGGTCAAAAGAATTTGATGATCCTTATTACATTAACATGGGACATTATCTTTGTATTACTGTTATGTTCGTCCTCATCTCGAGTACGCCTCACAAGTTTGGTCTCCCATATATGAAATTCATAAACATCGTATCGAGGCGGTACAACATAAATTTATACGTTTTGCTTTGAAGGGTCTTCCTTGGGAAGATCCATTCAATCTACCTCCTTATGAACATCGAATCAAACTTTTGCAATTGCAAACCCTTAGTCAAAGACGTATCAACAACGACCTAGTATTTTTCCATCAGCAGCTGACTGGCTTTATAGATGCTCCTTACTTGCTCTCGTCCATAGGTTTTAACTACCGCGGAGGATCTCACCACTTGCGTAATTTGGAGTTGATTCATTGCCCCCATCATAGAACCAATTACGGCATGAATGAGCCGCTATCGCGCATGAGTAGATTATACATTATACAACTCTAACTCCCTACTTTTAGATTTCAACATTAATAAATGTACTTTAAAACAAAAATTTAAAACCAGTGCTCCACATGCATGATTTTTGTTCAATGTCTCTTAGTTTATTGTTTTTCAAAATATTTTTAGTTTATACTTTGTTTTATTTTTAGTAGTTTTGTTTAATTATTATTGTATTTCATGTTAGGTGTTTTATATTGTATGTCACTATTTGTATTTTTTATTTTTTTCATATATATATTTTGTAGATAGATAGATAGATAGATGATATATGATATATTTTATATCATATATGATATATTTTCTATACGTTCTTTTTGTGCTGGTGTTGGTGTTTTCTAACCTCTAACACTTGCATTTATGATGAAGAGCGTAGATAAGTACGTACAAATGAGCTTGCTCTAAGCTTCGTGCGACTTAGTCTCTGAGATGCAAAAAAAAAAAAAATAATATTTTTTGCTCCTACAAAATTCGTCCCATTGTCGCTGTAGATATGTTGTATGGAACCCCGCCTGCTTGTCATACGTCGTAATGCAGCCATGAACCCATCTGTAGTTAAATCCGACGTGAGCTCAATGTGAACGGCTTTTGTCATGCAAACGAAGAGTGCTATATAAGCCTTGTGCGGCTTCACGACTCTGTTTTGTGAACATCTTATGTTGATAGGGCCTGCATAATCAACCCCACAATGAGTAAATGGACGTGAAAACTTAACACGTTCTTCTTCAAAATTTCCTTCGAATATGGTTAAGAACCAGCTTGACTCCGCCGTGAAATGTATCGATGTGAGTTTTATTGATGATCAATTTTGTAAATGGATGTGACGGTGATAGGATCATTGGATGTTTCTGGTTGATTGATAAGTTGGCATTGTCGACCTCCAACTCGCAGTATTCCATTTGAATCGATAAATGGGTTCAATGATGATAATCTGCTTTTTGACGTCAAAGCCCTTGCTGTATTTAGAATTTTGATATCATCAGAAAAGTCTTGTTGAGCACTTCGCACCATTGCTAATTCTGCTTCCTTTAGTTCCTTTACCGTTAATGGACCAAAAAGTAATGGTTGCTTATTTATGTTCCGTTTGCAATTGTTTTTAAAACGTAAACAGTATGAACTAATACGTTGAAGTTTGGACATTGATGAGAATCTCAGAAAAATGTCATCTCCATTTGGACAATTACGATGTCTCGCTAATATGATGTGAGATTGGCGAACTTCTGGTATATCTTGTATCTCTGTTAGGGAATTATCAGCTGGCCAATATTGTTCATTTCTCTTTAGCCAATCTGGTCCACGCCACCATGTTATGTTTTCAGCTAGTGCATCTCCAAATGTTCCTCTAGACGGAATGTCAGCAGGATTCTCTTTACCTGGCACGAATCTCCATTTTCCCTCAAAATTTTGTTGCACATAAGATACCCGATTGGCAACAAATGTATTCCATTTCACTGGATGTTGTTTCACCCAGTTCAATACTATTGTTGAATCTAACCATGCAAAAATTCTATCATATTTTGTGTCTGATTCTTCTCTGATGTACTTCAGTAGCTTCGCTAATAGTGCTGCTGCACATAGTTCTAGCATTGCCAACGATATTTGCTTCACAGGAGCTACTTTGGTTTAAGATGCTATGAGATTTACTGTAATAATGCCATTATTGATAACCTTTTGATATACCACCGCTGCATACGCTGCTTCTGATGCATTTGCAAATCCGTGGAGCTCTATACGAGATCCTTTAGTTTGTTGTGTCCACCGTGGAATTCTTACTTTCGCTAATAATGCTAGCCTTGTTTTGAACTCATTCCATTCATTTTGTATATTTATTGGAACCGTTTCGTCCCAACCGATGCCCAAAAGCTATAGTTTTTGAATAAGAATTTTTGCCTTGATTGTTATTGGTGACAGCCAACCAAATGGATCAAAGATTTTTCCAGCATCACTCAATATTGCCCTTTTGGTGCCTTTTGAGTTGAACTCTAAATTAAGTTTAAATTGAAAGTCATCTGTTGTTGGGCACCATGTGAGTCCCAAAATTTTAAACGTTCTATCATTGTCAAAATCATGTTCTGGCTCCATTTCTATAATGTCTTTTGACAAATTATTGATAAAGGTTGAGTTGTTTGATGTCCATTTACGAAGGTTGAATCCACCTTTTGAAGTAGAGGAATCAGTTCTTGTTGGAGATTAATACATTCGTGTATCGAGTTTGCACCTCTTAAGCAATCATCTACATAGAATCCTTCGAGCAATAATTTGCTTGCCCTTGGGTACAAATGTTTTTCATCTTCTGCTAACTGATGTAGGGTCTTGATTGCTAAGTACGGAGCGGCTGTGGTACCGTATGTTACGGTCTTAAGAATGTATTCCTTTATTGGATCCTTGGTACTTTTTCTCCACAGGAAAATTTAAAATTTTGATCGTTACTGTCAACCAAAATCTGCCGATACATTTTTTTGATATCAGCTGTGAAGACGATTTTAAAAGATCTCCATCGGAGTATCATCGAAAATAAATCCTTTTGAAGTGTAGGACCCGTCATCATGATGCTGTTTAAAGATTCTCCAGATGTCGTCTTTGCTGAAGCGTCGAATACAACTCTTAGTTTTGTTGTACTGCTGTCATTTTTTATCACTGCATGATGTGGAAGATAATACGTTTTGTCAGTATTTGCTGCTTATGCCTCCTCCATATGGCCAAGAGTTATATATTCCTTGATGAATTTTACATAGTCATGTTGAAGACTTTTATTTTTTGCCAATCTTTGCTCCAAATAAAAGAATCTTTTTAACGCCATTTTGCGTGAGTCCCCCAAGACTATGATGTCTTTTAACAGTGGTAATTTAAAAACATAACGTCCTGTGTCATCTCTATAGTGAGTACGTCTGAAGTGGTCTTCGCACATTTCATCTTCTGTGGATTTAATTTCTGCTGTGGGAACTTCCTCTAGTTCCCAAAATTTTTTCAGGTCGTCATCCTCACAACATACACTTATAAATGAAGTTAGTGTACTATAACTTGTTTTTGTCAAGGTTCTCACTACTGGTCCCGACAATATCCAGCCAAACCTTGAGTTTTGTGCCATAGGAGTGTTATTTGGTCCCTTGATTAATCCATCGGTAAGCAATTGTGGTAATATGTCTGATCCAATCAGTACATCAATATCTTTTGGATGGTGGTACCATGGGTCCGCCAACATCAATCCCTGTATGTGTGGCCAATGGTTGGTTGTTATATTTTGTGCTGGTAACTTCGACGTAATGTTTGGCATAACGAGAGCTTCAACTTTAAGACACATTTTTCCATTGTGAATGGATTTTAGCTTGAAGTTACATGATGCAATAATTTCTGTTGCGTGCCCGTTAATACTCTTGATTCTTGATTCATATTTGGTTAGTGGAATTTTTAATTGGTAAGCTAATTTTTCTGTAATGAAACACGATTGAGACCCTTGATCAATCAGTGCGCGTACGGTTGTATTTTTCCCTCCAACACATACATAAGTTTACCATAGCTGTTGCCAAAAGTACCATCCCTGGATTTTTACTATTCTTTCTCTTCCTTTTCTGTCTTAAATAATTAGGAATCATTAGTCTGCAAGATTATATATATTTAATGTGTATATATCTGCTTGATGAAATAAATAAAAATAAAAATAAAATAAGAAATAAAAAACCGCAGGATTTTGAAATCGCCTTGTAAGCAATTCTATAGCAGTTTCATAGTTGCAAGCTGTAGGTGACAGATGGCTTATAATTCTTGCCGCTTCACCTTTTAGATTCGTTTTTAGGTATTGAATCCGTTCTACTTCGCTCAATGCATCGTCTCGATGAACCAAACGATCAAACAATTGCCAGAATGGAGTCCACTCTTCATACTTGCCGCTTAAGGATGGTATACAGATGGCTGGAAGTTTAATTTTTCGATGGGTTTTTGTTTGTGGGACTACGATGTTTTGATGCAGCCGTTGACGTTCCGCTTCTTTGAGCTGAATATATGCTTCTTCGTATTTTTGTTCCAGTTCTATGTAGTCGTCTGCGTGCTGCTGCTTGCGTTTACTATCCTCTGACAACATGATTTCCTCGTCAACAGCCATCAGTTTTGCCCAGCATTCTTTTAGTTGTTCAAGTTTGAACGTCAGATATACACCATTTTGATCCAGATCTAAGCTACTAGTCAAACGCTTGAAGATGATCTTGATACCCTCTGCTTTCTTGAATAGTAATGTGTTGCTTTCGTCTGCATCTGTTGTGGGCAGCTGTTTCTTTGATAACTGTTGTTGCTGGCAAACAAAGTGATCCAAATCAAGTTGATTTGGGTCTATTTCTGGCTCCTACTGCCTTCCCTTGACCGGTAGCTTTGGTGGTACCTTTGAGCCACCAGGTGTTTGGGTAACATCCTCTATGTAAAGTTGCACCTAATCCTCCGGTCCCTTGACTGGTAGCTTTGGTGGTACCTGTGAGCCACCAGGTGTTTGGGTTATATACTCTATGTAACGTTGCACCTTCTCCTTGAAGGTAGATCTTATATCCAAAAACTTGGTTTCAAGTTGAGTAAAATACTTCTTTGTAAAGTATTCGTGCTCTGGATACGTCTTCCGCATGACTCCCAAGTACTCATTGTTCGCTTGAAACTCTATCCAATGTTTTTCCAAAATATCAAGCCTCTTTGTGAAATACTCTAATGAGTATCGAGACTCTCCATCTTTCTTGACGTTCGCCCAAAGTTTTTGTATGTCTTCGGCGATTTTGACCTGTTTCACTGCTGTCTCGTTGAATAACATGATGAAAAAGAATTGTTTTCTCTCTTTTTTTTTGTTTATTTAAGTAGACTGTATTTTCTTTTCTTGTCCTTAAAGGCTCGAAGGACCAATGAAAATCTTACTGTTGAGATTTATAATGACTATCACTGTCTTGTTGACTGAGTAATAATAACATTTATTCATTCTCTTATTCTATTTATATCATACCGTGAGTCAGCTCGCAGCAATACAGTTCAAGCTCATTTTGTCTACAGTGCATATTTGCTTTATTCAAACTAGTGACACACAAAATGAACTTGACTGCATTGCTTGCCTCATTTGCTTACGACATATAAACTGACTTATATTATGACACTTATTTCTTATGACCTATTGACTTAAATAATACTTATTGCTATTTGTTGATTGTTGTTGATTTGTTACTTTCTTGAATAATAATGAACTGACATATTTGTTGATTTCGTCAACATTGTGTGTGATATATCCTGCTTGTGTTGTGTGTGTGATGAGTGTTAAGATGATAGTTGTGATGATGATAAAGGGTGAATGATGGTATAAGTGAATGAATGTTAGCATGTGTAAATGATGATAATGATGTGAATGTCTATAAATGAGAATGATGATGTTAGTGAGTGACGAAGTATGACATTCAATTTATGTAAACGGTGTGCGAGTCTCCAGAGGCTTCTGGCTCGACACACCAAACGCTGACATCAGTTCAGCTCATCCGCTGATTACGACATGCACCTATTTTGTCATTTGCTCAAAGCTATTTTTCGATCACATTGCTTGAGAGCAAACAACGGAGAAATGATGAGACGAAGAAATGATAGTTAAGGGTTTGAGGAAAAGAGAAGGATATCGAAATCACAATAACTAAATGTAAGAAAGGTTTTTGTTGCGGGAAAATTTACCGTAACAAATTCCACCCTTACCTACCAAAGAGAGAAACTGGGCTTTTCAAAAGAAAAGCCGAAGTAACAGGAAAAGAAAAGGTTAGACAACACAACAAAATGGAGCACACACTAGCAGACAACACAACCAGAACTCAATCGCTCCTGGCGAGAGTATGAGCACATCACAAAACTTTTACTGCTCTCAGTATCTCTTTGCGAGCACGTCGTTGCTACGCGACTACCTTACGCCCTCTCTTCAGGGTCGCCGGAATAAGGTTGGAGGTCCTTGACATTCCACGTTCCTCGAGAGACACCATTGGAATCTTCGAGAACGTATGTCCAAGCCAACACTATTTTCTTCACCCAAAACGGGCCCACAAACTTCGGAGCTAACTTTGCAGCGTAATAATTCGCTGCATCAGAAAGCGCGAAGTTCCGTCGCCAAACCAGCTCGTTTGGAAGGAACTGAACGTCCCTGCGTCGAAGGCTATAGCTTTTCGCCGCCTTCTTAGACGCCGACTCTAATCTCATCGCTATTTGTTCCCTAAGCTTCCTAAACTGTTCCCTACTGAAATCCCTATCGCTATTCCTACTCTGGTCCCTATCACTGTCTCTACTATTTTGAATGGGCGTTGCGGTGGAGGAACCAGCAAACGTCACCATTCCCCTACCGAAATTCGCGTAGTACGGTGAAACTCCTAAAACTTCGTGCTGGGCCGTGCGAATACTGCACGCTACTTTCGCAAGCTGCGAGTCCCAGACCCTATGATTTTCTGACACATAAGCCCTAAGTGTAGTCTTTAAAATTTGATTAATACGTTCCGCGGGATTCGCTTGCGGATGATAATGCGCGGTAAACCTAATCGACGAACCGTAGGCATCACACAACGTTTTCAGTTCCTTACTCTTGAACTGGGGACCGTTGTCGTAGACAACATACTTTGGTACGCCGAACAACAAGAACACATTGTCTTCCAGCTCCTTGCAAACAGATTTTGCAGTAGCTGACCTTAAAGGGAACAAAAGGGGGAACTTAGTAAAATAATCTATAAGTTAAAATATAAATAAATCCCCTACTCGACTTTGGTAATGGACCAACTAAGTCCACACACACCATTTCCCAAGGGTCGGTAACCCCTTTCCTCTACGTCATCAACCCAGCCGGTTTCTCATTAATCGGCTTCACGCTTTGGCACACTTTACAAAACCTAACATATTTAGTAATATCAGACCTCATCTTAGGCCAGTAATACTTTTCTCCTATCCTAGCAAAAATTTTCTTTACCCCCATATGCCCTGCTAATGGATGGTCATGATTTTCAAATAAAATCTTTTTCCTATCTTCCCTACCTACTACTAAGTTCCATTCACTACTACTGTCATGGACTATCACATGACTTGACCTAACAAACTTATATAATTTTCCATCTTCTACTCTCCACGCTGGAAAAGACAACGGTTTCTTTTCCACCTCCGATATCATTTTTCCAATCCAAGGGTCGGTTGTTGGCTCGGAAATCCCAGAAACAACTGGCACACTCCTAGACAGCATGTCCGGCACTACATGATCCTTCCCCTTACGATGGATGATATTCCTTCAACTTGCTAAGCCAAATCAAGTAGTGATCGGTAATCGGTAATCAAGTCTGTGATGAGTTCTCAAAGAGTATAGACGTGTTTTTTGTCTTGTCCGGCAAACCTTGAAGTAAATTTATTGAACCACCTCTATATCAAAGTAATGCATAGTGTATAAAATTGTAAAATACAAAAACAAATACATTGAAACATACAACATTGTTTCCACTCATCGCAGAACAAAATAATTTTTGATAAATTGCTTAATTAATAACCTAAATCAAGAACATTACAGACAGAGTGCAGTGTTTCGTTTTTTCACCTTTTTTCTTATTTATGAAAAAAAAAAATATGGCTGGTGTCACAAAGAATAAAGACTCAATTAATTCTCTTTCAAAACCACCTTGCACCCCACCGATTACCTCTGGAGTTAAAACAAGAGCTGCTTCCAATTCCAATTCAGAAGTTACACCTAACTCTCTTAAACTTGAAGAGCGTTTTTGTTGTGACTTAAGCAAATAAGAGCTACTGCTGGCTGTGATCGAATACAAACTGACTTTATTTCATTATTGGTTTCTTAAGCTAATTGATCTAGTACTGACAAAAGTGTTACCGTAGTGGCTACTGACAAAGGTATTACCATAGTGGCTTTTAGAAAGTTACATTGTATTGGATGTCATAACATTTCCCCCCGTTATTTTTGACCTTGTTTCTTAAAATAATCTGGTGGATGCTTGTCCTTCAACCGCTCGGATCGTCTCATTTCTATGGGTGAATCTTTTGAAGCTATCTCGGGCCGCGTCATTTTTGTCGGTGAATTGATTCCTGCTTCTTTGGTTGATGGATCTGCACTTTTAGGCAAAGATACCTCGGCGTCATTCAGTTCCCTTGTGGTTGGTTGAGATTGTGCATCTGAACTGCTTACGACTGAATCATCAGGATTTCGCTCTTCTTCTATTTCGCTCGATGAAGTGGAGTTCAATCTAGGGGAACAAATAAAGGGGTTATGGGTTTTAAGAGAAATGATACCTTCAGGATGTTCAGTTTCAATATGTGACTGGTCTTTCAAAAGACGTATTTGGTTTTGGTGTCTGCGGCAGACACCGTTTTTATTCTTGATTTCGTATGTGTTTCTTCCAAGAGCATGCAGAATGACTCCACGCATCTATTTCTGTCTTTTAAGATATTGTCGGCAGAGGACGTTTTGACCGTCTCCAAACTTGCTTGTTGTCTGATGTCGATGAATTGACTCTGGAAACAGTGCTGCTAACACACAGCGCTGCTGACGACCATGTAGTAACTCCGACGGAGACTTCTTTGTAACTGGGTTAGGTGTGGCTCGGAATGTGGTGAGTAAGGTTAGAATTGCATGCTCAAGCGATGAACCATCAGCCAGGAGTTTTTTAAGCGCCGTTTTAAATGTTCGCACAAAACGCTCTGCCTCTTGTTTGATGCTGGATGGAAAGGCATAGTTCTAACATCTTGGATTGCTTTGGACTTGCAAAAATCAGCAAACTGTGTGGAGGTAAACTGAGTCCCGTTGTCACTCACTGTAGTCTTGGGTAAACCTTCAATTGAAAAAATTCTTCGGAGAGCATTAATAGTGTTTTCCGATGTGGCTGAAAGCATTGATACAACATAAGGAAATTTAGAATAAGAGTCAACCAAAATCAACCACATGCGACCGTGTAGTGGTCCGGCGAAATCGATGTGTAGACGACTCCATGGCTCATTTGATTGAGGCCAGCTGCTATACTCTTTTGCTGGATCAGCTGCTTCGGACTGGCAAACCCTACACGTGGCAGATAAATCTTCGATTTGTTGGTCGATGTTTGGAAACCAAACGTAGCGCCTTGCCAGCTGTTTTGCACGAGAAGAACCCCAATGTTCTTCATGTATTGCTTTGAGCGTTTTTATTTGCAACGATTTTGGAATCACTACGCGCTGATAGTTAGTGTTAAGTAAAATTAGTCCTTAATGAATAGAGAAGCTATGTCTCCTATTGAAGTAGGCTTGGAGATGACGTTCATCAGCTTTTAGTTGCTTCGGCCAACCATTCTGTATGTATTTAGCTACCTCACAGAATGTAGTGTCTCTTCTGGAATGTTCTCTTAGAATTTTGACATCAATAGGTTGTGATTCCAAAGCCTCATCGTAAATTTCACGAACTTCACAGCATGACTCCTCTTGTTTGTCAAATTTATCATCAGGCCCCAAAGGAAGGCGAGAGAGTGAGTCTGCATTAGCGTGTTTTGCAGTTGGGCGATACTTAATCGTATAATTGTATCCCATAAGCAAGATTGCCCATCTTTGAAGGCGTTGTATTGTCATTTCAGGAAGCTTTTTGCACGGGTTGAAAAGCGTCGTCAACGGCTTATGATCCGTCAGGAGCTCAAATGACCTGCCAAACAAATATTGATGGAATTTTGTGATCCCATATATGATAGATAGCGCTTCTTTTTCTATTTGGCTATACCGTTTTTGGTGGATGTTCAATGTTTTTGAAGCGAAAGCTATGGGTTTTTCTACACCATTTGGAAAACGGTGAGAGATAACGGCGCCTATGCCGTAGCTAGATGCATCGGTAGCCAAAATAATAGGGAGATTTTCATTGAAATGAACAAGCCTTGTCGCGTTTAAAATGCTCAACTTAAGGTTATTGAAAGCATCTTGTTGTTTCGACAACCATCGAAAAGGTATTCCTTTGCTACGCAGAACATTCAAAGGCCCGGCGACCTGTGCGAAATTTGGTATAAATTGGTTGTAATAGTTGAATTTTCCCATGACGGCTTCTAATTCTTTTATATTGGACGGAGCAGGTTGGGCTTTTATTGCCAAAAGACGATCTTCCAATGGACGAATTCCAGAGGCAGAAATAGAATGACCTAGATACTCAATTTCTCGACGAGCAAAATCGCATTTCTTTAAATTGCAACGCAAACCATGCCTACTAAAAACGGCATTAAGATTTGCCAGGTGCTCTTCATCGCTTTCACCGGTTACCAACAGATCGTCTAAGTATATGCCTACAGGTAGTCCCGTTAAAATTTGCTCCATCACGTGCTGGAATTCTCCTGGAGCACTGTTAATACCAAACGGCATTCTTTGGTATTGGTATAATCCGAAAGGAGTGTTAACGACAGCTAACTTCTTCTTCTATTTGTAAAAAACCGTCAGATAAATCAATTTTAGTAAACAATTTCCCATTACGCAATTTATGGAAAAGCTCTCTTGTACGTGGAATGGGGTGCCGGTTCACAACTAATTGTGGATTTATTGTGACTTTGAAGTCACCGCATATACGAACTGTTACCTGTCTTTTATTTGTGTAATTTTGTATTTATTAGCTTACAACTCTTCATTTTTACAATGTATAGATATTTAAAGACAAACGTTCAAGTAGTATCAATTGTCTATCTGATGCCTAGCTCGACAATGAATCTTAGCTACTTATTGAATCTTAAACCAACCCAATAGTACATAAAATAAGCTTTCACCAACATCCAATAAATTATTATTAAGCGGAATTTAATAAGACAAAATGATCAACAAAAATTTACGTTTCAAACGCACGCAAAATATTATTTTTTAATTAACAGTGAAACAGTAACTACGCAATTTAATACTTTTATACAATTTTGTGAATTCACTATTTGCGATAATTCTTGTGCATCTCAGGTTCAATTGAGTATACAAACTGTAAAACTTCATTGATAACAGGTTCTTTTCTCGATTGAATAGCCAAATTCATTTCATCTAGCTTTACTCGAGTGTCTCCATCGATTTTGGCAGCAACTCCTTCACGAGATCCCATATGCTTGGCCTCGAATTCCTTGAACTGCCTCTCCCTTTCCTGACGGTATTTCTCGATTTCCTCAGTGGCCTCGTCCTTAGCCTGCTTCAACCTCCTTGCTTTGCGTTTTCTTGCTTCGGAGACTTTTTCCGCAGCCTTTTTCTCTGCTGCAAGCAATTGCTGGATTCCTTGAGTTTGGCTAGTCATTATTTACAGTTAATATTTCACTTGCTGACGAATGGGTTCACCAAATCTTCTCTGAAAAGGGAACGACAACGATGGGTGTAGCCCATTGCGTTCGTTGAATAGGCTGTAAAATACCTGCTTTGACCAAACGCTTTATTTCTTGTTTAGTAGCCTCTTGAAGTGCAAATGGAATTGTGCGAGGTGGAACGAATTTAGGCTTAGCATCTGGCAGTAATTCTTAATGAGCTTGGTAGTTCACACAGCATCCTAATGAAGGTTCGAATAGCTCCGAAAGCTTAACACACAGTTCTTTTATACGACTGGGTAATGCTGTACAATTTTCAGTTGCGTTAACTGTTACCTGAAACTGGAGGCCCATTTTGTCCAACCAATCAACACCCACTAAATTACTACCACAGTGACAATCAACTACTAGTAATTTTTCATTAATAACCTTCCCAGACCACATAAAACTCACTTCACATTCTCCAAGAAGTTTCAAGTGGTTACCACCATAAGATGACAGTTGCACATCAGTCATTGGATTGCAGAACGGAGAACCCAGCTCACGATATCCTGACCTGCCGATGATACTTCGAGTTGTACCTGTGTCGATCTGGAATTTTAATAGTTTGTTATTTACCATCAAACTAACCATCATCTTGTTCCCTTCGCGAATCACAAGTGCATTGTCTTTAATTTCCGACACGTTTAATTTGTTTATCACGACTGCGTTTACGTTTTGTCTTTTGTTAAATTTTTTTTATTATTCTGTTTAGGAGCGGCACTTTCATTACTTTTAGAAAAACAAACACTTTCGATGTGTCCTTTTCTCCCGCAGAAATTACATGTGGCTTTGTAAAACCTACATTTATTACGTTCATGTGAAGTAATGCAACTTGGACATGATTTGGGAGTAGCGGAACTTTGATTGCTGTTCGCACCGTACGATGTGTTTTTACCGTTTTTCCCGTTTGTCGCCTGATGACCGCTGTATGACGGCTTAAAATTGTGGGCGCGAGTTTGATTTACATCGATCGAATGTTCTCCTTTAATAACGGAGCACGACTTTTTTGTCGTTTCGTATGCTGTTGCCAACGCTAACACTTCTTCTAGACTGGGGTACGATTTTTGTAGGGCCTTTTCCCGCACCGAATCATGAGGCGTATTTATTACAATAACATCGCGAATAATGTTGTCTAGGAAAGGCTTTTTACAATTTTCAGACTCACAACTAAACGAGCAATTTTGGGCTATGCCACGCAAGTCGGCAACCCACTCTCTGTACGACTGCCCCTCTTTCATAACCGTTTTATGGAACTCAAACCGCGCCGCGAGCACTTGCGTTTTATAGCAATAAAAAAAACTCGGTTAGCTTTTCAGTAAGCTCTTTAAACGTTTTAGTTGAGATGTCCCCATAATCGAAAAGTTTTTGCAATATTTCGTAGCTCTCCGCGCCTACCCACGACAATAAACATGCTCTTTTTATATTGTCATCCGATATACGATGAGCCTCGAAATGTTGTGTTAGTTGTGACAAATAAATTTTCCAGCTTTCTTTATTTTTATCGAAAGAGCGAAACACAGCGATATATGGTGTTTGTGGATTACCTGTATCACTTCCAAGTGATAGTTTTGCTATTAAATCCCGTTGCACCTTTAGCATTTCACTCATCCACTTTTCTTGATTTTTTAACAAGAATTCTAATTTACTAGTATCGTCAGGCATTTTTCGCGTTACTTCGGTCCGCTTTATATACACAGCAAAAAAAAATCTATATAAGTATGTGTAAATGTACATGTGCCTCGTCGCCAATATGTTGTGACTTAAGCAAATAAGAACTGCTGCTGGCTGTGATCCAATACAAACTGACTTTATTTCATTATTGGTTTCTTAAGCTAATTGATCTAGTACTGACAAAAGTGTTACCGTAGTGGCTACTGACAAAGGTATTACCATAGTGGCTTTTAGATAGTTACATTGTATTGGATGTCATAACAGTTTTAATAAGCTGTCCGATGATATTTTTGCTCGTCTCGACAAAAATTCAATCTCCAAATCGAAATTTGACGATCGATTAAACAAGCTGACTGATGAGATTGTTCATCGCCTAACCAAGGAATTGATGCATCTTCGAAGTGATCTATCAGATCGTATTGACGTCATAGAAAATCGAATCTCATATAACTGAAACCAACAACAATATTTCTGTTTTGCGAAAAAAAATAAATGACATCGAATCTCGTTCTGTCAATGTCGCTAATCTAAATAAAGAGGTTGCTGAATTACAATCAAAATGTGATGTGTTAGAGAGAAAAGACCTGGAAGCTGATGCGGTTCTCTTTGGTATTCCACAACCACCTGATGAGAATGTACAGACAATTTTCGAAAAAATACGCTCTACCATCAGCTGTCCCATTCCATCCATGAGAGCAATTTTTCGCTCAAGAGGTCAAAATAGAAATAAGAGTGAAGCAAACGGAAATCCAATAATATTAAAATTCAACTCTCCCCGAGAAAGAAATGCCGTTTTCAAATCAATAGCTGATTACCGAACTGCCACCAAGCGTAAGCTGATTCTGCGAGATGCTGGTTTCTCAACGAACGAATACAATCGCCTTCTCTTCATCCACGAAAGTCTCACCTTAAGAAATCGATCTCTTCTTCAACGGGCTATTAACTTGAAGCGAAATCACCCACAACATATTGTCTCTGTTTATACCCGCTCTGGCACTGTTTATTTAAAAGAGACCGAAACTGGTAAAACTACAACTATTCAGAGTAATGATGCCCTGAGTTATATTGCCGCAAGATGTCAAAATAGTCAACCTAATGCAACAGCTAATAAAAGAAACGAAAATTGCTGATGCATGTATGCTAATTAATTATTCATATTTATATTTTTGGTATATTATATGTTATTTTTCTTCCATCATTCTTTCTTTTTGTTTTTACTTTTATATCTCTTTTAATTATTATATTGTTATTGATCTCAATTATGAATTATGTTTTGCTGTCATGTACCTATAAAGTAAATATTGAATGTTTTTTTATAATGGAGAGAAATGGTATGTTCTTTTGTTGTATGTTTTTTGTGTCTTTTTAATTACCTAAAGGTGAAATGAATCAAAACGAAAATAACGTGAGTGAAGGTCGTCGCTGTAGTAAAGGAATATTGCACACTATGTTGGGAGTTTTTTGCTGCCAGAACGAAAGTATCAAAATATGCCACATAAATGCGCAGAGCTTATCGCCTAAGATTGGTCAATTTCATGATCTGTTTTATGAATCGAAAACAGATGTTATTTGTGTTTCGGAAACCTGGTTTTCTTCGACAACTAGCGATGATGATATTCGTATTAGGTTGAATGGGTATAAGTTTCGTTCGTTCGGATAGATGTGATCGTGTGGGTGGAGTTGTAGCCATTTATGTCAGACAGGGATTGTGTAGCAAAAAAAAAATGGGTTTCTTCTGTGGATAGTGCAATTAACTATGTTTTTACTGAAGTTTTTTGTAATAACAATACTCTTCTTATAGGTACTGTTTATAGACCAAATAAGCACATAGATTCAACAACTTTTTATAGTGACGTAGAGGAGATATCAACTCGATCCGCTAATATTGTTATATGTGGAGATTTTAACAGCAACTTTCTAACCGAAAGCCATCTTTTGGAAAGTATGAACTCGTATGACTTTCATCTTGTTAATTCCACTGTTCCAACTCATTATACTTCTACGGCAAGTACATTGCTAGACTTATTTTTTATAAGTGATAAAAAAAGTTTATGTTTTTATGACCAATTATCGGCTCCAGCATTTTCCAAACATGACTTGATTTTTCTTATATATGACTTTGAAACAACAAAATTACAACCATCGCACTATGAATACAGGGATTTTAGAAATATTAATAGATCAGCACTTAAACATCATACATACTCGATTTCTTGGGATCACATTTACAGAATGCAGTCACCTGAAGAACAAATAGAATTTTTAAACAATAATATTAAACTACTTTTTGATTTGTATGTGCCGACAAGAAGAAGAATAGTAAACGGTGACTCGAAACCTTGGTTCAATAGTAATATTCATTACTTGATAGAGCTTCGCGACCAAGCTTACTATCGTTGGAAGCGTTTTAGAATTGAGGAGTTATATGCAACTTTTAAATCATATCGCAACAAAGTTGTGAGCGAAATAAAAGCAGCCAAAACTCGATATTTTTCTGATCGGCTAAAAATTAATTCAAATGGACGTCTTTTGTGGAAAAATCTTCATGAATTAGGTATCGGTAAAACGAAACCCAAAAACTGCTTTAACATAGATGGTAATGATCTTAACAAAAAATTTTTGGACCCTGAATCAATTCCTTGCTCTACAGACCGAAATTCAAATAACTTACCCAATCTACCTAATAACTCAAATTCTTATCTACCGCCCGAAAATTCTTTTTGTTTTTCAGGAGTAAATAATCTGGACGTGTTTGAAGCAGTGATATCGATTAAATCAAATTCCAGCGGGGTTGATGGTATTCATCAAGTTTTTTTTAAGGCAATTTTGCCAACAATATTACCTTTATAACCCATATTTTTAATACCATTCTCATGACAGCTATTTTCCGTCCCAATGGAAACTAGCTAAAATTATTCCATTACCCAAAAACTCTGACTGCAGCGAATTTAGACCGATTAGTATTCTGCCTTTTTTATCTAAAGTTTTTGAACGAATTTTGCAAAAGCAAATAAACGAATATTTAAACCGAAACAAATTACTTTCAAAATTTCAGTCAGGTTTTCGTACAAAGCATAGCTGTATAACAGCTCTTCTTAAGGTTACTGATGACATACGAGTGGGTCTTGATAAGGATGATTTATGTTTTTTTTTTTGTATACAAATAATATGTTGTCTAGTTTTTTACCAGTGAAAAATGGGGTTCCGCAAGGATCAATTTTAGGACCATTATTGTTTTCGTTATACATTAATGAGATTCCTGGTGTTATTCGAAATTCTTTGATACATATTTATGCGGATGATATCCAAATTTATCAAAATTGCCCTCTTTGCCTAATCGAAAACTGTGTTGAAAATATAAACCAAGACCTAAGAAAAATCGCAAATTGGTCCTTGCAAAACAAGTTGAAACTAAATCCGAGCAAATGCAAATGCTTAGTTATATCGCGCAATAAGTTGGAATTATCGTACTTTCCACCTATTATTTTGGATGACTCCTGTATCCAGTACGTAGAATCCGCTAAAAACCTCGGTATAGTTTTAACCGTTACCTAAATTGGAACGATCATATAAACCACGTTGTAGGTAAGACCTATGGAATCTTGCGGTCATTGTGGATCACTCAGTCATACACACCTTTGCCAATTAGAAAAATGTAAGCCAAGTCCTTAGCCATCCCAACATTGTTGTATGGTTGTGAATTGTTTGCAAACTGCGACGCCCAAAGAAAAAGAAAACTGAAAGTAGCTTTCAATAGCATAATACGGTACATATATGGTCTTCGCCGGTATGACCACACTTCACATTTATCCTTGAGCATACTTGACATGTCTTTTGAAAATTATATTAAATTTCGCACACTTAAACTATTTTTTAATATTTGGAAAACGCGTGAGACACTGTATCTATATGATAAAGTTCAATCTTCGGCATCTCAAAGATCTATGTGTGTAATCATACCAAATTTTTCGTTTTTAATAACAGAGAGACAATTTTTCGTTACTGCAGCACGATTCTGGAACTCGCTCCCTTTGTTTTTGAGAGAGATAGGAAATATACAAACATTTTTCAGGACTTTACATCAGTATTTCTCACATCTTAGCAATTAAAGTGACAGCTTCATAATTCATATAAATTATTATTTTAAATTTTTTTTTTTTCAATTTTAGTTTTTAATTTTATTTAAAATTTCTAATCTCAATTTTAAAATTCTTGTTTTGTTCATTTTCTCATCAATACGAGTAGTTATCATTATTATTGTTATTTCTGTTTTTACTATCATTATATTTTCTTTCTTATCTTCTTTTCATTCTTCAAATGTTTACCATTGTTAGTTTCCAAATGTATGTCTTCACAGATTTATAAGATTTATTCTTAATGTGTAAGAAATGTAAATAAATTGAATAAATACTAAATAAATACTAAATACTAATTACCGAAAACTTAACTCCCTCCGGATAAGGCCGCAACTTTTCTATCGCCCACAAAACTGCCAGGCACTCTTTCTATGTGGTCGAATAATTTCGCTCACACGAATTAAGTGATCTGCTCAAATAGCAAATCACCTTCTCACCTTCCTCGAAGGTCTGACTCAAAACAGCCCCGATCCCAAAATCAGAAGCATCCGTTTGAACGACAAACGGCTTCGAAAAATCAGGACACGTCAAAATGGGTGCTGCCACTAAACACTCTTTTGCTTTCCTAAAGCTTTCCTCACAAGTGCTACTCCACTCAAACTTCTTGTTTTTCTTAAGTAAATCGGACAACGGCTTCACCAAACTCGCAAAGTTTGGTATAAATCGCCTGTACCAGGACACCGTGCCGATAAAACTCCTAACCTCTTTAATATTCTTTGGCGATGGAATCCCTAACATACTGTCTATTTTCTCTGGATCCATGTGTATACCATTCCGGTCTACAACATAGCCTAAAAACTTCAGAGATGGCTTACAAAAATGACATTTGTCCCTACCAACTACAAACCTGCTTTAATAAGTCTTCTGAAGACTTCTTCTAAAATCTCCATATGCTTCTCAAATGTATCTGTGACGATAATGATATCATCCAGATATACGAAGACATAGGGTTCTAACTCGGGTCCTAAAACATTATCTATAAATCTTTGCCAAGTTGAGGGAGCATTGTGCAACCCGAACGGCATTCTTAAAAATTGAAACAGACCGCGGCCAGGTACCGTAAAGGCAGTATACTTTCTTGACTCTTTTTCCACCGGAATCTGGCAATAGGCCGACTTGATGTCCAAAGAAGACAAGAATTTGGCGTTATTCAGCTTATCCAGGATGGCTGTTATGTATGTATGGGGGTACGCGTCCCTATCTGTAGCCGCATTCAACTTCTTAAAATCTACACAAAACCTATACGTACCATCCTTCTTCTTAATCATGACAATGGGTGAAGCCCATGGACTGTTAGATTTTTCTATAGCCCCCTCTGCTAACATTTCTTCTAACTCCTTATCTATGAAAGACTGAACGGCAGGAGATACCGGATAATATCTCTGCTTAATGGGTTAAGCTTTCGTCTTATCTTGTGCTCCACCATCTGTGTGCACCCTAATTCTTCAGGCATTTCTTTAAATGTCCTGTCTAAAAATCTTTCTAGCTGTTGTTTTTCTACCTCTCCTACCTCAGTCAAATGCTCAGAATGGGAAATCGAATTCAGCGAATTCTGATTCGAGAATTCCCATTCCCCTGATTGTAAATCCGGGACTATTCCCGCTTAAGCCCAAAAATCGGCTCCTAAAATCAGACTATGAGGAAGATGAGGTATAACTAAACACCCTACTAAAACTACCTTGCCCTTAATTATGATTGGAAGTGAAACTTCACCTTCCACCTGCACTCCTGCACCATCAGCTAAACTAACACTACCTACTTTGTTAGTGCCTGACTTTATTCCTAAGCCCTGTAAAATTTGCCATCCATCCCTACATATGATTGTGCGAGAAGCGCCCGAATCCAAAAGCCCTACTAACCTAATCCCATAAATACTAACACCTACATATGGTCTCTTGTCCCTACCTACGTGCTCAAGCGCGAAACTCAAATTAACTTCCGCCGACTGGTTACCATTACCAGTAGGCAACCCCAACGCATTTAACCGCGCTCTCGTCCTACTGACCCGAGAGTGCGTCTGCCGTTTCCCGAGCACTGAGGGCAGTTACTCTTCGTAACTCTCTGTTCCCACACCCATAACATCGCCTAACAGCGGAACACCTATTTGCAAGATGGCCTTCTCCATTGCAATTATAACACCTAAAAAACCTTGATGAGTTGACGGGTGGACGAGATTGGGTGTTGTCCTCAACAACCGCAAATCTCCTTACAGCCGGCCTCGCTGAAACGAAATTCGAGTTAGGACTCGATCCTGCACTACCTGTCGAGTTCGATTGTCTCCTTCAACAACCGAAACTCTTGGGGGTTCAACTCCTACATAAGCCAGATCCGGCTGTCGTGCTATAGCATTTTGAAAAGCCAATCGGTCTTTGGATGAGTGTTCAGCTGACATGCAGTTTACAAAAATACTCTTTTGCATTCTTCTACGTGTGGGCTTATTTCCGCGCAGGTAGCGCATAAACTTGTTGGTTCTTTGCAATGATTTTTTGTATGTCCAATGCGTTGGCAGTTTTTACATGTCATTGGATTGGGGAAATAGGGGTCGACAGTTACAATCTGCCAGCCTAATTTAATTTCTTTAGGTGGTTGCGGGGCATCAAACGTAATAATTGCTGCTCCAGTAGCTGTTTGCTTATCGCCTACAATTTTGTACATTTTCTTAACTTGTGTGACGTTAAATTTCTTAACAGAATCTAGGATGACGTCTTCATTGAGTTGAATTAAGTTATAAGAATAAATTCTGCCTTGAAAAGAGTTGAGTGATTGATTATATTTGATTACAACGGGGATTTGCCCTAAGGATTTGTGTTTATTAGTTTATCAGCAATTTCTATCTTGTTTACTTGTATCAAGAGATCACCATTCCGTTAGGCTTTTATGTCTTTATATTGAGTTGTTATGACATCGATGGCTTTACCTATGACAATTGGATTTCTATTTGCAATTGGTGTTTTGTCACTATCCGTTGGAGAATTTGTGATGATTAGAAAACGAGAGAAGTCAATTGGATTTTTTCGGAATTTTGTAACATCGGCCATTCTTGATCTGTCACATTAATTTCTTTGTTGTACTTTTTCTTTTTTGCCGAAGGCGTGGGATTGTCTTTGTCTAACCCAGCAAATGGGTTCTGATTGTTCACCGCCATGGCGGTGGGTAGCCAAGGGAACACTCTGCAGACTTGTTTAAGATTTTTTTTTTTTTTAAGATAAGCTTATGATAAGAAAAATCGAAAAGGGAATGAGAAAAAGAAAAAAATCACCTGCACTGGAGGTAAACTGTAATACTAATTCAAGTAGATAAACAACTTCTTCAAAAATACGTCTGCTCTCCTATAGAGTTGGCTTGGAACTGTTTCGTTTATTTTATTTTATTCATTTAATTAATTGGATCGGTATATCCATATCCAATAGTCCAATCGCAACAAGTAGTTCCGTTTCATCGTAAAATTAATTTATGGAAAAAAAATGGAAAAAAAGTGGTGGGGCAAATCTTAGTGAGAAAAATACATATATATACCTGATTGTACATACATTTGTACATTGTGCATTTTTGTGCATATTCGTGGTACTTGGTACCTGTGATTTACAAATTGTTTTAGGGAATTAAATCGTGTTTTGTGTGGTGTTTTTTATTTTGCTTGTGAAAGAATATTTTACTTTTGGTAATTTAAATTCCCTTTGGTAAATTGTGAAGATTGAAGTGAATATATGCACAGAGTGAGAGTTTGATTGGCGGCGCGGCGTCATCTCCTTTTGGACAGCGCATTTGTGGGAAATCTTAAGGAAATCCAAGTAAGGTGTTTTGTTTTTTTATTTCATTTACCTAATTTTATGAGTATATATTGTTTCTGGGTTATTTTCACCCATTAAGAGTATTTATTCTTTTGGAAGTGATTGCGTTAGTTGCACACGAAGGTGCAAATTATTATTATATTTAACATTGTTGGTGCGTTTTATTTTATTTGGCAATTGCACACAAAAAAGTGTAGATTGCGTTGTTGTTGTTTTGTGTGGTTTGAATTGCCACTATCTAATTTGAAAGCTCGCACGGTTGGCGAGTAGGAGTTACAGGGCGTTTTGGGTTGTTGGTTGCAACCAACAAGTAGATTTTGTTTTACTTTTTATTGCTTTTACATACTTCCTTTTATTGTTATATAAAGATTTTATTTTTGAATTTATCAAAATTATTATTTTGAGTTACACTTTTTACATACTTACTATATTTTTTTTTCTATTTGGGCTTTTATTCTTATTTTGGTTTCTGAGCATACTTGGTTCGAAACTGAGTTTTGTTGTAGTGTCACTTGACATACGTATATTTTTTAGTTTTAATATTTCAAGATTCAAGCATCCAATTGGAGCTTGATTTGGTTATTTAAAAAAAAATTTTTTTTTGAGGTTTAGACTATTTTTCTAGAACTGTTTTAGTTCGTTCTCCATTTATTCTTTTGGTTCAAAGTCAGCTTAATTCAATATGGATATTTATAGATTAGCGCAAGATGAGCTTGCATACGAGATGGAGTGTAGGGGATTAGAGGTAGGCACCGTAGATGAGATGAGAAAATCTCTAAGAGGAGCTAGATTGCTTGAGCGTAGGGGTTCGTTAGGTGCTCCCGCTAAGTATCCGTTCACTTTTGAACAGGATTACGAAGCGGTTGAGAATAAGTTAGGAGAGGTAGGGAAAACTTTAGAAAGTAGACCAAAGAGTAGAAAGTGTAAAGAGTACTTGAAGAGTTTAGCTAAGGTAGAGTGGGGTATAGGTAGGCTAGATAGGTCGCAGCCAGAAGATGGCGAACAAGAAAAATTAAAGTTAGGGCTAAAGAACAAATTGATTATGGCATTAGCGGACTTAGAGGAAGTCCTAGATTCTGAAGAAGTAGGAAGCGTGATTGATGATGGTAGTCAGCTATCAACCGATAATCTGAGAGCTTCAGCGGCAGGACCAGCGCCATCAACGGCATCAACATCAACAACAGTAGCAGCATCAACATCATCAACAGCATCATCAGCAGCAGCAGCATCAACATCAACAGCTACAACACCTGTAGCAGAAAATCTTTTAGTAGGGGTAGAAAATAGGGAAACTTATGAAAATAAAATAGAGGAGAATAGGGAAAGGGTTTATGTTAGTGAGACGTTCGAGAATTTAGCGAAGTGGGATGCAAAGTTCACCAGAGAGCGTTGTGGAGCTTCGGTGAACGCATTCCTGGAGAGGGTTGAGGAGATCCGTCAGGCTCGTAGAGTGACGGAAGCAAAGCTGTTGCGGTCGGCAGCAGATTTGTTTGTAGGTAGGGCATTGATATGGTTTAGGGCAGTTAGGGTTTCTATAGGTTCTTGGCAAGAACTCGTCAGCGAGTTGAAGCTGGAGTTCTTGCCACCAAACTATGACGATTTATTATTAGATGAGATTAGGCGTCGCACACAAGGCCGAGATGAATCCATTTGAGTCTATGTGGCGACGATGCAAAATATGTTTGGAAGGCTTTCCGAACCCTTCTTGGAGGGTAGGAAGTTGTCGATGATTCAAAAGAATCTCACACCTTTCTACCAGACGCAGCTTGGATTGGCTAATCTGACTAGCGTTTCCGAGTTGGTCAGATTATGGCGTAGCTAAAAGGCGGTTAGGGCGAATGTGGAATCATATGTTCCACCTCCAAGCAGTCGAAATAGGACCTTGCTAGAACCTGATCTAGCATATATGTAGGCGTCGAACACGAAAGAGTCTTGATTGTTGAAGATAACAACCAAACTCGTCCAGCAAGACGGAATTCGAGCCTCAACTCGAGTTTCTGTCCCGAACAGTCTGTCGGTAGGAGAGTTTCCACTGTTGAGGTTAACAGTGAAGCTCGTCATTCCCAAAGAGCTTCGAATTCGAACTCGAATTCTAGTCTCAACTCGTCAGGTGTTCTGCTCCTAGGAGTTGTTTTGTGTGTGGGAAACAGGGAGTTACGAAGAGTAACTGCCCTCAGTGTTCGGGAAACGGCAGACGCATTCTCGGGTCAGTAGGACGAGAGCGCCGTTAAATGCGTCGGGGTTGCCTACTGGTAACCAGTCGGTGGATGTTAATTTGAGTTTCGCGCTTGAGCATGTAGGTAGGAACAAGAGACCATATATAGGTGTTAGTATTTATGGGATAAGGTTAGTAGGGCTTTTGGATTCGGGCGCTTCTCGCACGATCGTATGTAGGGATGGATGGCAAATTTTACAGGGCTTAGGAATAAAGTCAGGCACTAGCAAAGTAGGTAGTGTTAGTTTAGCTGATGGTGCAGGAGTGCAGGTGGAAGGTAAAGTTTCACTTCCAATCATAATTAAGGGCAGGTTAGTAGGGTGTTTAGTTATACCTCATCTTCCTCATAGTCTGATTTTAAGAGCCGATTTTTGGGCTTAAGCGGGAATAGTCCCGGATTTACAATCAGGGGAATGGGAATTCTCGAATCAGAATTCGCTGAATTCGATTTCCCATTCTGAGCATTTGACTGAAGTAGGAGAGGTAGAAAAACAACAGCTAGAAAGATTTTTAGACAGGACATTTAAAGAAATGCCTGAAGAATTAGGGTGCACACAGATGGTGGAGCACAAGATAAGACGAAAGCTTAACCCATTAAGCAGAGATATTATCCGGTATCTCCTGCCATTCAGTCTTTCATAGATAAGGAGTTAGAAGAAATGTTAGCAGAGGGGTTCATAGAAAAATCTAACAGTCCATGGGCTTCACCCATTGTCATGATTAAGAAGAAGGATGGTACGTATAGGTTTTGTGTAGATTGTAAGAAGTTGAATGCGGCTACAGATAGGGACGCGTACCCCCATACATACATAACAGCCATCCTGGATAAGCTGAATAACGCCAAATTCTTGTCTTCTTTGGACATCAAGTCGGCCTATTGGCAGATTCCGGTGGAAAAAAGAGTCAAGAAAGTATACTGCCTTTACGGTACCTGGCCGCGGTCTGTTTCAATTTTTAAGAATGCCGTTCGGGTTGCACAATGCTCCCTCAACTTGGCAAAGATTTATAGATAATGTTTTAGGACCCGAGTTAGAACCCTATGTCTTCGTATATCTGGATGATATCATTATCGTCACAGATACATTTGAGAAGCATATGGAGATTTTAGAAGAAGTCTTCAGAAGACTTATTAAGGCAGGTTTAAAAGTTGGTAGGGACAAATGTCATTTTTGTAGGCCATCTCTGAAGTTTTTAGGCTATGTTGTAGACCGGAATGGTTTACACATGGATCCAGAGAAAATAGACAGTATGTTAGGGATTCCATCGCCAAAGAATATTAAAGAGGTTAGGAGTTTTATCGGCACGGTGTCCTGGTACAGGTACGCTGTCCGATTTACTTAAGAAAAACAAGAAGTTTGAGTGGAGTAGCACTTGTGAGGAAAGCTTTGGGAAAGCAAAAGAGTGTTTAGTGGCAGCTCCCATTTTGACGTGTCCTGATTTTTCGAAGCCGTTTGTCGTTCAAACGGATGCTTCTGATTTTGGGATCGGGGCTGTTTTGAGTCAGACCTTCGAGGAAGGTGAGAAGGTGATTTGCTATGTGAGCAGATCACTTAATAGGTGTGAGCGAAATTATTCGACCACAGAGAAAGAGTGCCTGGCAGTTTTGTGGGCGATAGAAAAGTTGCGGCCTTATCTGGAGGGAGTTAAGTTTTCGGTTATTACCGATCACTACTCCTTGATTTGGCTTAGCAAGTTGAAGGATCCAGCGGGAAGGCTGTCGAGGTGGGCTGTACGTATGCAGCAGTTTGACTTCGATATCGTCCATCGTAAGGGGAAGGATCATGTAGTGCCGGACATGCTGTCTAGGAGTGTGCCAGTTGTTTCTGGGATTTCCGAGCCAACAACCGACCCTTGGATTGGAAAAATGATATGGGAGGTGGAAAAGAAACCGTTGTCTTTTCCAGCGTGGAGAGTAGAAGATGGAAAATTATATAAGTTTGTTAGGTCAAGCCATGTGATAGTCCATGACAGTAGTAGTGAATGGAAATTAGTAGCAGGTAGGGAAGATAGGAAAAAGATTTTATTTGAAAATCATGACCATCCATTAGCAGGGCATATGGGGGTAAAGAAAATATTTGCTAGGATAGGAGAAAAGTATTACTGGCCTAAGATGAGGTCTGATATTACTAAATATGTTAGGTTTTGTAAAGTGTGCCAAAGCGTGAAGCCGATTATTGAGAAACCGGCTGGGTTGATGACGTAGAGGAAAGGGGTTACCGACCCTTGGGAAATGGTATGTGTTTAAATGTTTTAAACGAAAGAAAAACAAATTGCAAATTCGAAAATAAGAACACGACAGTTTCAACGAATCACTCAAGAGAAACACGACTGTTGTATTTTAACGTTAGACAGGTAATGAATTTATTCTTGACTAGCTATAGGTACAGAAAATATTTTGGGAGAGCCACTGTGTGAACCATGTTGATTATAAGTTCCCGTCAATACGTGGGAATCGCAAACTAAACAAAACGTGCCAACAAAAATACGCAAGTTTCCTATTGCGTCTGGCAAGTTGTAGGAGCAATGGTTCACACAGTGGCTCTCGTTACTAGGTGAACAAACAAAAGTATTGAATTCTTGCACATGCAAGTTGCAAGATGAAATTAAAGAATGAAACATAAAAGTATTAATGAAACTTAAACATACTCCCCCCTTTTGAGGGTTCTTAACTCTCTAAATTTGAACTTTAAAATAAATATAGCTTAATTTTAAATGTTGACCTCGAAGTTTCTAGGCCGAGGGGTTGGTCTTCTTGTGCGACGAAAAAAAGAAGATCCCAATCATGCATGCCAATAACAACAAACTGCTTCCATAGTGATGATAGTCATGGGCGTTGATGTCAGTAGTGGGGGCAGGCAGTTTCTTAGAATGTTCAATTACTTCTCTGATTTTGGACTTCAAGCTCTCAAACTCGGATTGGTCAATGCGATCCTGTATTTTCATATCTGTTGTATTTGCTGTTTTTCCTTGGCTTATAGTTATGTTCCAGCTACTTGTATTTAATCTCGGAATAAATGGTGAAGTTATTTTGCTCTCATAATTCATTTTACCTTTCATGATTACATTGGGCAGTTGAAGAACACAAGTTTTCTTGAACTCCAGAACACCGTTTCCATATAAATTAATAGCTGTACTTACATCGTTGCAAATCAGATGGCCAGAAACCTTTGATGGAATAGAGAAAATCCAACTGTTTGAAAACTTGAGTGCTTTCCATACGTTTTGTGACTGCGTTTCCCTCAAGGTACATTTGTTGAAACTCTCTTCTTTATGATTTAGTAAAATCATTTCGCAGACCTCCAAAGTTCCTTGTTGGATGTTAGTAGGATGAACTTGATTACACATGTAGTTGGTTGACGTCATTCGTTTGCATGCTCCCAGCTCGAGATCACTCAATAAAAAATGTTTATCTCTAGGTAATGACACAGCTAGATATGGCGCAGATGTTTTTACTATAAAGGTATTGTTTCTGTGAATAATAGGAATGGGAATAAGATTAAAAAGTTGAAATTCTTCTGAGTCCGTCAATGGCAGTAGCATTTCAAACACAATTGAATCATTTAAGTACCGACCATTCACTGTTGAGATTTTATACATATCAGTAACTGAACCTTCTGGCAATGATAAATAGGAAGGTAAATTATTCCTTACAAGCTGCAACTGCTCACTTAATTGTTTGGGTGTAATTAGTTGTGGATTAATTTTTCCGTGATTTAAATCCAAAAGAACATCTAAAAGCATTTCTTGTATATGCTCGAAATTTGTTTGAACAAGAATTAGATAAGAGGTCAATGCTCCGAGGTTCTGCTTTATCCCATTAGTCTTTTGTTTCTCGTTGATGATTGCAAAAGTTTTTTGGAGATGTTCATTTAAAGCTTTAAATTGATCCTGTACTTGAATGTGATCACGTTTTAAAATATTTGACGTAGCATCTGCAATTGAACTTTGTTTTCTCAAAAGCTCAATAAAATGATTTTCATTCTTGAAGGCATTGTTGATTTGACCCTGAATGTTGTCTGCACTTTCTTGGTCAAGGATACCAAACAAACTATGTGCCAGAGTTCCTACAATGTCAAATGGTGATCTTGCCATCCTTGTTTTTTCAGTGCATGATAATTTTGAAGCAACTCATTGTTGTGTTCGATTACTGCGATTCTGTTTCGTAGTGTGTCTATTATTGGCTTGTAATACATTTGAATAGCAGGAGCTTCTGTGCTTATATCTTGCATTATGTTGACATATGCTTTAAGCAATTCCAATTCTGGAATTTACATCAAATAATGGAATCAAATTTAAGTAACAACACAAGAAAATATATAATGGACTCAGCAATACTACCCGTTATGACTTATGGACTACAAGCACTTGGATTGACCTCAAATCTAACAGCAAAACTAAGGATATGCCAAACTAAAATGGAAAGAAAAATTCTAAAAATAAGACAAATTCAAAAAATACGAAACCAGCATATAAGACAACAAACAAAAATCATTGATGTAGTTGAGAGAACAAGAGGACTAAAATGGAGCTGGGCAGGACACATATCAAGACTACAAGAACAAAGATGGACTAAAATAATTACAAAGTGGACTCCAGCTGACAAAAGACGACCAGGAAGACCTAAGAAAAGATGGGCTGACGATTTGGTGGACTACAGACAAAATTGGTATAACGAAGCTAAGGACAGAGAATTATGGGCAACATTGGGGGAGGCTTATACCAGAAATATATCTCTATGAAAAGAACAATTAAAGATTTATGTTTATATTTAGTAAATTTTCAATATAATTAATGATTAATACCAGACTTTGTTTGTAATTTAAATTTATTAAAAAAAAAAAAAAAAAAAACCATTGTTAAACGAAAATTGTAGATGTATATAAACTTTAAAAATTCAAAAGGTAAATAAAAGCTTATAATAATAATAATAATAATGCTTTAAGCTCATTGAATTCTTGCCAGTACGTTGTCAAATTGTAAAATACAAAAATTTTCCAGTACGTGTTTACCGTGCGAATCCTGCCAATATCTTCAAAGTACATGCCAACACCATCATCAAGTTTCTTGATATTTACTTGTTCCTGTGTCAAAGTCTGACCTAAGGATGCAGGTATCATTATAAGTATTACAAGTTAAACCGAAAGCAATGTCAATTTTTTAGCTTTTCTAGGTCTTAAACGACTCGTGCTTCTAGTTGGTTCAACACTGGAGCAATCTTTATTTTTGTTCTCAATCTCCGGTTCATTTATTGGAAGTGGGCAAAGATTATGTATTGCTCTTTTGTACGTACCGGTTTGAGTTCTAACATTAGCTACGCGTACTTTAAAATCACTTCCCTTGAAGATTTCAATCACACGTCCTAGTTTCCAGCGCATTGGAGGAATATTTTCTTCTTTGATAAGCACCAAGGTGTCAGGCTTGAGGTTGTTTGATTCAGTCTTCCATTGAATTCTTGCACATGCAAGAAGATGTAAATACTCATCTGACCACCTTTTCCAGAAGTGCTGTTGAATATGTTGAATTCGCCGGAATTTATTTAGGCTATTCATTTCGCAGTTTGTTACATCTGGTTCTGCCATTGCTGTAAGAAGACTTCCTATTAAGAAGTGACCGGGTGTAAGAGCTTCCAGGTCGTTTGGATCAGATGATAATGGTGTCAAAGGTCGAGAATTCAATATAGCTTCGATTTGTATGACAACAGTTAGCAATTCTTCGTACGTAAGTGAAGCTTCACCTAAGTGACGAACGAGTAGGGACTTTGCAGATTTTACGGCAGCCTCCCAAAGGCCTCCAAAATGAGGTGAACGTGGCGGAATGTTTTTCCAAGTTATTCCTTCCTCGTGGCAATGTGTCTGTATTGCCGCTTGCATTCTACTGGAATTGAATTCTCTTGTTAGCTCTGCTAATTCATTCTTGGCACCAACAAAGTTCGTTGCATTGTCGCTAAATATTGTGTGGCAGAGTCCTCGCCGTGCTATAAATCGTTTTAGAGCATATATGAATGATTGAGAAGATAAATCTCCTACCACCTCTATGTGTATGGCTTTAGTAGAGAAACAAACGAAAATAGCTAAATATGACTTTGTAGGAGTCTTACCTCTGACCTTGTAGTGAGTTTTTATGGGACCGCAAAAGTCCACCCCAGCATAATAAAATGGTCTTGCTGAATTCACCTTTTCCACAGGCATGTTTCCCATCACCTGATTGATGAATTTTGGCTTTGTTCTAAAGCATATGATGCATCTGCTAATTACTTGTCGAGCTGAATGTCCAACACCTAAGATCCAGTATTGTTGTCGAGAGATGGCTATTAACGCTCTATGTGCGGCATGCATGTGCTTGAAATGAAGATATGTTAATATTAATTTAGTTACTGTATTGTTTTTTGGAATTAAAATTTGATGCTTAGAGTCTGAAGAGATCTTGGCATTTGTCAACCTTCCCCCAACTCGGATCAGTTTTGTTCTTTCATCAAAATATGGAGCAAGAGAAACTATAGATGAATTTCTATGTACAAGCCTTTTTCCTTCTAACGCACGGTATTCGTCAGGGAATGAGACTCTTTGCGTGTAAACAAGAATCCATCGCGTTCGTTCTCTTAATTCTTCAGTTGTTAGCTGGCCTGTGTTTCTTAGTTCATTTGGTTTTCTGCAATTATAGTAAAATCCGAAACAGAATGCAAATATTTTTCTCAATGTAAAAAATGAACTCCTATAATTGATATTTTCGATTAAGCTTAGATCGTTTTGAATTGTTGCCGACAGCACCGATTTTTTCCTACGTCGTTCTGGGACTACGTCAGGATATTCGCATTCCTCAAATTGATCGATTTCTCGATTTTGAAGAAACTCTGGACCTTTGAACCATACTGATGATTTTAATAGTCCTGATAAATTTGATCCTCTCGATACCAAATCCGCTGGATTTAAATGGCCCTTGATGAATTGCCATTGATGAAACTCTGAGAGTGATTGAATTTTTGCAACTCTATTTGCTACAAAAGTTTCCCAAGTGTAGGATGGTGATTTAAGCCAGGCCAGCACGGTGGTAGAATCTGTATAAAAACATACCTTGTCAATTTTCTTTGGAAGTATTTGAATTATCCTATCCACCAGCTCCACCATAAGTACTGCTGCTTGTAGTTCCAGGCGGGCTATGCTGACAATTTTCAGTGGAACAACTCTTGATTTTGAACAAAGCAGTTGGCACAATGTTTGATTTCTTTCATCGATTGAACGTAAGTAAACGCATGATCCAAAGGCACTTAAACTGCTATCGGAGAAAGCATGAAGTTATCGTCTTGGCAGAAGGAAGAAGAACGTATCGTGGAATGCTTATATTGCTCATTAGGGAGAACTGTCCAATGTATTTAATCCACTTTTGAGCCTTTTCATTTGAAAGATTGTCATCCCAAGACAATTTTGATTTCCATAATTCTTGTAAGAACAGCTTTCCAATGACAATCAGGGGTCCAAGCAGGCCAAGAGGATCAAAAAGTCTGGCAAGATCGGCCAAAACTGTTCGTTTTGTTATTTGTGTGGATATTTTGTTTACTTTTTCGTCATTGAAGCTGAAATCAAAGACATCTTGAGAGGGATCCCATATTAGTCCTAATGGTGTCCTTTACTATCTCAGATTGATGAAGTGTTACTAGTTTCTCTTTATCTTCTTCAGGAATTCCCTTTAAAATCATAGGATGATTGGAACAAAATTTTTTCAATTCAAAATTGCCTGCCTTGAGTAGACAAATTACCTCATTAAGCAACTCATAAGTGTCATCAATAGTCTCTGAACCAGCCAGGCAATCATCCACGTATACATTGTTTTTAACGGCTTGTGATGCTCTAAAGAATGAATCTTGATTATCTTCTGCTAATTTAACTAGACATCTAGTTGCTAGGTAGGAAGCCGATGCGGTCCCATACGTGACGGTGTTTAATTTGTACAGCTGTAATGGCTCATCATTTCTTGATCTCCAGAAGATAAGTTGTAATGCTCGATCATCCTCGTGCATTAAGACCTGGCGATACATCTTTGTTATATCTGCTGTAAAAACATACCTGTGCATCCTGAATTTTAGAACTATTGAAAATAGATCTGGTTGAACAGTTGGGCCTACCATGAGTATATCATTTAGTGAGTGACCAGAAGTAGTCTTGGCTGATGCATCAAAAACTACTCTAAGTTTCGTTGACGAGCTTTCGGGTTTCATCACGCAGTGATGAGGTATGACGTAGTGCCTCTTTGGAATATTGTCCTTGTTAATTGGCGTCATGTGACCCAATGTCTTATATTCCTCCATGAAGTTGATGTAAGATATTTTTAACTTTCATCCTTGCTCAACTTGTTTTCTAATGAAAGAAACCTTTTTCTTGCAACTTGAAGAGAGTCACCTAATGCTATGGTAGGATCGTCTTTAAATGGTAGTTTAACAACAAATTTACCTTCAGAATTTTGCACTGTGTATTTCTGGAAATGTTCTTCGCACTGATGTTCTTCTTCGCTCTGGGTGTTAGTTGGAGTGTCATGGCTTTCTGTTTCCCAGAAAGAGCGAACGAGTTTATCCAACGATGTTAACGATGGCTTTGTAACTATGTGACAATGAGCACATGAATTTGAAGCTGGAGCACTTCCAGCTACTATCCATCCTAGAACTGTTTTTCGTAAGATTGGTAGATCGTTCGAAACTCTATGTTCTCCTGGTAGAAACAAATCAAAGAATAGTTCGGCTCCCAATAGCATGTCGATTTGCTTGGACTTGCAGAAAGATGGATCAGCCAGTTCGATGTAAGATGGAATCTTCCACACTGAGACGTCGATTTCTTGACTACACTGGTAATCACTTATTCGAGGCATGAGGTTCGCTTCTATTGTTGTTTGATAGGTTGACGTCCTAGATTCCAATTTTATTGTGGCCGCAAACTCAGATCTGCATTCATTGCCACCTATTCCGCAGATTGATGTGTCCTTGTAATGTTTCTTGATTCCTAGCTGCTGTAGTAACGATGTTGTTACATAATTCAGTTGTGATCCAGAATCAAGAAGCGCTCTGCACGGGATTCGTGTACCGTGTGATGAGATCACATTGACCACTGCCGTTGCTAAATAGACATGACGTTTCTTGAAGTGTGTTCCTGCTGCTGCATTGACAGCTTGAAGTGTTGGTTGTGAACTACCCTTCTCACCCAGCTGATGCGTACTTGGTGAGTTTTGCTGCTGCTTCTGCAAGTGAAGTAGTGTGTTGTGTGGCATGTTGCATTTTTGGCATTTTCGAGATGAGCATGATTGGGAGTAGTGGCCCTTCTTTAAACAGTTTCTGCATAACATCAGCCTGTGAACAGCCTTTCCTCGGTCCGAACCTGAAAGTGACAAGAATTTAATACAATTGTAAATCCCATTCTTACCAGAATTGCAAAATTGGCAATTCAGTGTCTTATCCAGATCCATCTTGGGGGCTATTGACTTCCGTCCATTGTGGCTGCTAGTGGTGACCTCTAGGCTCTGGAACTTTCTTTTTTCGTCTCGGGAGTTGATTGCTTCGAGTGTTTGGAATCGGGACTCAACAAACGTCTCTTTCTCTGCTCTCCTTGTCGAGTTTTTGCAGCAGAAGATGTACCACTATTGGGTCCCAGCTTGCGATATCATAATTCATATTTGTTATAACTTGTAAACACTCTTTTGTAATGTCGTGAAGCTTTCTTAAGCTTGAACTCGTCGATGTTGTAATTGACTGTGTTAGCAGCTTGTTTAGTTGAGCAGTCAATAGCAATCTTTTGTTGTTGAAGCGTTCAACTAGTACTCCCCAAGCTACCTCGTAGTTACTGTCTGTTGGCTTGAAGTTTTGTATCAAATCCAGGGCCTTTCCAGTCACATTTGCCCTCAAAAAATATAATTTTTGTGCCGGCGGTATTGGCTGATCATGGATCATTTGTTTGAACAGGTCATGAAACTGCAACCAATTCAAATATTCACCATCAAATTTAGGCAGCTCGATTTTGGGAAGCTTCATCATTACATTCGGCGGCCTTGGACCACCTCCACTTTCTTGCACTGCTGGAATGTCCATGAAAAGCTTAAGTAACGTCTCCTCAACGCTCTCTTGCAGATTGAAGTATTCTTCTACTTCCACCGTAGTCAACTCCTGGTCCAACTAACGATATAGATTTGCAATCTCCTCCCAGTTCTGCTCCAAACTTCTTGCCTTTATTTGGGAGAATTGTTGAGTATTATTTATGGCTGACTGCCCATGAATCTTGATAATTGACCTTTTTAATATATTAGTCAACAACATATATCGTGCCTTGGAGTTCATTGGCGCGCCAGGAAAGGTTGACTCTTGATTAGAATTTGTAACAATCCCCTTCTTGGGTTTGGGAATTGCACCTTGTTGCTTACCAACTGCAGAAACTTCATCTGCAGGTTTCTCCCTGAGTGGTTTTACTCCTCCTGAACCTTGTATCCGCATCTGAAGATCACCTTGGTTTGGAGTCTCATGTTGCTTAAAATCTTCTATTCTCGTATAGATGTCGGCAGTCAAGGCTTCTGCTGCCTTTCGTACCATTTCGAAATAATCCTCTTCGAAATAGGGATGATTCATGTGTTCTGAGAACCTCTCTCGCAGAATCGAATCATTCTGGTCGAATTGTTCCCAGAGAGGTTCTAGTTGCGCCTTCTTCTTATTTAGGTATTCCAGCGTCTTCCTGCTCGAACTATCCTTGTAATAGTTCCGGACTATGGTGCAGATGGATTCGCCCACTTGCTCTTGCTGAGCGGCGATCTCATCGATGGTGTGGTTTTCTTTAGAATAAGCCTTTTTTTTTTTTTTTAATTTTGGTATTTCTTATTACGCGGATAATGACACTTGCACTTGCACCTTCCTTTTTATTTAAATAACACACAAACTGATACAGGCTACTAAAACTTTTTTTAGCAAGTCCTGTCACGGTCGCCAATGTTTAAATGTTTTAAACGAAAGAAAAACAAATTGCAAATTCGAAAATAAGAACACGACAATTTCAACGAATCACTCAAGAGAAACACGACTGTTGTATTTTAACGTTAGACAGGTAATGAATTTATTCTTAAGAGTGTTCAATGACCTGTTCTAGAACAGTTTCAGACAGAAAAGATCAGGCTTTTGGTGTTCAATGAGAAATTTTCTGTTCTTTTCTGATCTTTTTTGTGTTCAATGAGCTGTTCTAGAACAGTTTAGCACAGCATTTTCTGCACCTCCTCTTGAGCAAGTGCAAGTTTGGTGAAAACTGTCAAAAGCAGCTGTTGACTTTTTGCTCGTAGTTTTTTAAGCGCAATGTAATTTTAATTTGTCGTGAAAAGTTCAAAAATATTTTAAAAAATCAGGAAAATAACACCTAACCTTGTGCTGAAAATAAAATTACTTAATCGTGACGAAAATATGCCAAATTAAATTGATATCTGAAAAAGAAAAATTGGTGGTTGTTTTTTTTTTCGTTTTTGTTGTTGCTTTTTTTGACAAGTTTGCTTGTTCTAACTTGCCTGACGTTTTTCACTGCTTCTGTGCTGTGCTGTGCTGTTCTGATCTCAAAAAAAGCCATTGAACACATCTCTTGACTAGCTATAGGTACAGAAAATATTTTGGGAGAGCCACTGTGTGAACCATGTTGATTATAAGTTCCCGTCAATACGTGGGAATCGCAAACTAAACAAAACGTGCCAACAAAAATACGCAAGTTTCCTATTGCGTCTGGCAAGTTGTAGGAGCAATGGTTCACACAGTGGCTCTCGTTACTAGGTGAACAAACAAAAGTATTGAATTCTTGCACATGCAAGTTGCAAGATGAAATTAAAGAATGAAAAATAAAAGTATTAATGAAACTTAAACATACTCCCCCCTTTTGAGGGTTCTTAACTCTCTAAATCTGAACTTTAAAATAAATATAGCTTAATTTTAAATGTTGACCTCGAAGTTTCTAGGCCGAGGGGTTGGTCTTCTTGTGCGACGAAAAAAAATGATGAAGATCCCAATCATGCATGCCAATAACAACAAACTGCTTCCATAGTGATGATAGTCATGGGCGTTGATGTCAGTAGTGGGGGCAGGCAGTTTCTTAGAATGTTCAATTACTTCTCTGATTTTGGACTTCAAGCTCTCAAACTCGGATTGGTCAATGCGATCCTGTATTTTCATATCTGTTGTATTTGCTGTTTTTCCTTGGCTTATAGTTATGTCCAGCTACTTGTATTTAATCTCGGAATAAATGGTGAAGTTATTTTGCTCTCATAATTCATTTTACCTTTCATGATTACATTGGGCAGTTGAAGAACACAAGTTTTCTTGAACTCCAGAACACCGTTTCCATATAAATTAATAGCTGTACTTACATCGTTGCAAATCAGATGGCCAGAAACCTTTGATGGAATAGAGAAAATCCAACTGTTTGAAAACTTGAGTGCTTTCCATACGTTTTGTGACTGCGTTTCCCTCAAGGTACATTTGTTGAAACTCTCTTCTTTATGATTTAGTAAAATCATTTCGCAGACCTCCAAAGTTCCTTGTTGGATGTTAGTAGGATGAACTTGATTACACATGTAGTTGGTTGACGTCATTCGTTTGCATGCTCCCAGCTCGAGATCACTCAATAAAAAATGTTTATCTCTAGGTAATGACACAGCTAGATATGGCGCAGATGTTTTTACTATAAAGGTATTGTTTCTGTGAATAATAGGAATGGGAATAAGATTAAAAAGTTGAAATTCTTCTGAGTCCGTCAATGGCAGTAGCATTTCAAACACAATTGAATCATTTAAGTACCATTCACTGTTGAGATTTTATACATATCAGTAACTGAACCTTCTGGCAATGATAAATAGGAAGGTAAATTATTCCTTACAAGCTGCAACTGCTCACTTAATTGTTTGGGTGTAATTAGTTGTGGACCATTCACTGTTGAGATTTTATACATATCAGTAACTGAACCTTCTGGCAATGATAAATAGGAAGGTAAATTATTCCTTACAAGCTGCAACTGCTCACTTAATTGTTTGGGTGTAATTAGTTGTGGATTAATTTTTCCGTGATTTAAATCGAAAAGAACATCTAAAAGCATTTCTTGTATATGCTCGAAATTTGTTTGAACAAGAATTAGATAAGAGGTCAATGCTCCGAGGTTCTGCTTTATCCCATTAGTCTTTTGTTTCTCGTTGATGATTGCAAAAGTTTTTTGGAGATGTTCATTTAAAGCTTTAAATTGATCCTGTACTTGAATGTGATCACGTTTTAAAATATTTGACGTAGCATCTGCAATTGAACTTTGTTTTCTCAAAAGCTCAATAAAATGATTTTCATTCTTGAAGGCATTGTTGATTTGACCCTGAATGTTGTCTGCACTTTCTTGGTCAAGGATACCAAACAAACTATGTGCCAGAGTTCCTACAATGTCAAATGGTGATCTTGCCATCCTTGTTTTTTCAGTGCATGATAATTTTGAAGCAACTCATTGTTGTGTTCGATTACTGCGATTCTGTTTCGTAGTGTGTCTATTATTGGCTTGTAATACATTTGAATAGCAGGAGCTTCTGTGCTTATATCTTGCATTATGTTGACATATGCTTTAAGCTCATTGAATTCTTGCCAGTACGTTGTCAAATTGTAAAATACAAAAATTTTCCAGTACGTGTTTACCGTGCGAATCCTGCCAATATCTTCAAAGTACATGCCAACACCATCATCAAGTTTCTTGATATTTACTTGTTCCTGTGTCAAAGTCTGACCTAAGGATGCAGGTATCATTATAAGTATTACAAGTTAAACCGAAAGCAATGTCAATTTTTTAGCTTTTCTAGGTCTTAAACGACTCGTGCTTCTAGTTGGTTCAACACTGGAGCAATCTTTATTTTTGTTCTCAATCTCCGGTTCATTTATTGGAAGTGGGCAAAGATTATGTATTGCTCTTTTGTACGTACCGGTTTGAGTTCTAACATTAGCTACGCGTACTTTAAAATCACTTCCCTTGAAGATTTCAATCACACGTCCTAGGTTCTAGCGCATTGGAGGAATATTTTCTTCTTTGATAAGCACCAAGGTGTCAGGCTTGAGGTTGTTTGATTCAGTCTTCCATTGAATTCTTGCACATGCAAGAAGATGTAAATACTCATCTGACCACCTTTTCCAGAAGTGCTGTTGAATATGTTGAATTCGCCGTGTTATATTGAAAATGTAAATAATGAAACAAACAACCGCGCACTTGTATTGTCTAATCACAACTCGACTTATCGTGTCATAGAACCGATCGCGAACTCCAAGTTCAACATTGGATAGCCGATGCGTTTGAAAACTCAGCACAATTTTATGACTAAAATGCATACACGTTTTACCCAATGCAAGGCATTGGGCAATCGATGTGCACGAGTCAACTCAAATTGCATTGAGTTCAACGCACGACGACTTCCTCTGAAGGTGTGGGAAATCAAAGCACAACATCCCTCCCTACCTGGGAAAAGTTCGCGACCAGCCGAATGACAATCGATAATCGACTTACTTTTATTACAAAAATAGCAATTATGTCTAACAATTACAAAATAAATAATAACTTAAATCTAGATCAAAATTTTTAAAATTTAAATATTTTATATTCATAATTTGGAATACACTAATTGCTTTATATAATTTATTGTAATTTGGAATACCTCCCAACGAACCTCTGTATATATATATATATATATATATTATGTATATATTTTTAATTTGAAGTCTTACAAAACATTTCCAAATTTCTATATTACCTTAAAGCTTAAACCAATTCTAAATTTATAGATTTTTTATTTTTATATTTCTTAGTTACTATTTAATCTAATTCGAAGTTACATAATGAAATTTTTACACTATTTAAATCTTTTTCCGAAATTTATAAAACAACAATTTTTTTTTTCATCTATTTAATTTTTTTAACATTTATTCACAAGTAACTAAAATTACATGGTAATATAAAATTAGATGAACCTAGCTACATAGGCTATTGGTTCTGACTATATACAACTTAGATGTTAATATTGATTTTACTTATAAATAGGTTTGTTTTTGATAAGTTTTTAAATATAGGAGTTAGTACGGAACAATTTTCAAATATATGTATTAAATCTAAGATGGCATTACAATAATGACGATGATGACATTAAAATAACCATAAAGTTGGTGGACTGTTTTTTATGAGAAGATGTTCGTGTGAAGCAGCAGTGTGACCAAGTCTGAGGCGAACGGAGTTTGATATATTTTGCTTAGGAGTATTTATGGGATAACGTGGTTGAAGTCTTTCGGGGTTTGCTTTTGTAGTGATGGTGGTAAAGACTCCAGTCATGCTTTAAATTATATGTTGTTACTTTCTATATAGATTTTATAACATCCAGTTTTGTGTAGGTTTGTACCAAATAGAAATACAGGAGCGTTGTTGGCGAGGTTTGCAGCAAGGTCAGCATTTTCATTACCGACAATCCCAACGTGACCAGGAGTCCACATCAGTTTAATGCTGTTTGGTGATTTTGTGAGTTGGTGTCGGATTTCTGATATAAGCTCATTATTGTTGTTTGGATTTTTTATCGCGTTTAGTACGGAGATACTATCGGAGCTAATGATATGTTTGCCTGGCTTATTAGTAACCGTTTTCTCATCTCCAAACTTGTAAGAGGTGACAGTTTGCCTAATCAATGGAGGGAAAGTTTTCTTCTTCCAATGTACAAGGGAAAGGGAGATACCAGAAGCTGTGACAACTATCGTTCGATCAAGTTGATGTCCCACACTATGAAGATCGTTGAGCGGGTTTTGGATAGCCGACTGCGGAAAATAATAAGGCTGTCTGATGACCAATGCGGGTTTGTCGCGGGTAAGTCAACTACAGACGCAATCCAAAGTATAAGGATCATTATGGAAAAACACCGAGATGCCTTAGAGGATTTGCATATTGTGTTGGTTGACTTCGAAAAGGCATTCGATCGACAACCACGAGATCTGATATGGGTGGCCCTCAGACACCGAGGAGTTCCTGAAGCCTATGTGCGAATAATTATGGACATGTACGAGGGAGCAGTTACAAAAGTGAGATGCCCAGCTGGAGTCACCGAAGAATTCCAAATAACAGTAGGTGTACATCAGGGAAGTGTCTTGAGTCCACTGCTCTTTATTGCTGTTCTGGATTATTTGCTCGAAGGAAAAGTAACGGACAATAAAGTACAACAATTACTCTTTGCTGACGATGGAGCCATCATAAGCGAGGATCCTACATCCCTGCAACGAGCACTTGACGTTTGGATTGATGTTCTGGAAGGAAATGGGTACCGTATTAGCGCTAAAAAGACTGAATACCTGTGCTGCCCTTTTTCTGATCCAGACAAGCCTATTCCAGACATTTATTTGAATGGAAATGTGCTTCCCAAGTGTGAAAAGTTTAAATATCTGGGATCTATGATCAATAGTAAAGCATCTTGTGATGACGACATCAATCATCGAGTAAGCGTAGGGTGGATGAAGTGGCGAGAAAACTCCGCTATCTTCTGTGATCGAAAAATGCCCCCTAAGCTGAAGGGAAGACTCTACACAGCAGTTGTCCGTCCAGCTCTGACATACGGTTCACAATGTTGGACAATGTACAAAAAGTATGAGAGCAAATTGACGGCAGCCGAAATGAAGATGCTTCGGATGACAGCAGGAGTAACAAAGCTTGATCGAATTAGAAGTACTAAGATCCGTGGAAGCCTTCATGTCAAAAGTACCATCTTGGACAAAATTCAGCACGACCGGCTCAGTTGGTATTGTCATGTTCAAAGGAGAGATCCGCAGAACCCCGTCAAAAAGGCAATATCGTACAACGTTTCAACAAATTCGCGACGAAAAAGAAAAGGCAGGCCAAAACACTCCTGGTACAAGCAAATGCAAAAACAGCAGCATTTGGTTGGCCTCAGACATGGAACAATCCAAAACCGGGAGGCTTGCCGACGATTTCTGAGGTCAACGCGGCGTACCCCACAGGCGGATCACTAGTGTGAAGCGGAAAAGTGGGAGAGTTGTGATCGCTTCAAGATCACTACTCGTAACGCCGGAAATGAAAAAGAAGAAGAAGAATTAGTAACCGTTTTCTCAGCTTGCAGAATTGCGATTGACGAAAAAGCGATGTTTGGGAGACTGCCAATGGGGGCGATCGTACAATTTTCGAGAGCTACAGCATACGCTGTATTTGTCGAGGCCTTTGATCCGTCCGTGAATACAAAATTCCACCCTTCAGATTTTAATTCCGATGGAGGCTGTCGTGGAGTGGCATACTGGTGTCGCGTTAGTGAAAGATTGATTGTCTTTGCTTTGTCAATCACGGTAGCGATTGCGGATGGGATTCTCTTTGCAAGTTTGTGGTGTTTTGCCCTATTGATATCGGTATCTTTGAATGGAGTTTCTAGAGAACATGAGTTTGGCAAGGAGTTTTAATGTTGCCGAATGTCTTCGTTCCTCGATGCTTGGGAGTCCTGCTTCAACAAGGATATTTCTGATAGGTGAAGTGGGAAATGCGTTTATGCTTCTCCGAGCGGCTTGGTGGTAGACAGGTTTGATAATGTTTAGTGTTGATTTCGGGCATTGTCCGTATATGCATAATCCGTAGTCTATTTTACTTAAAACTAACATTTTTGTAATATTTGAAAGAGTATTAATGTGTACATTACTCCGTTTACAAGCCAAATATCTAATAATATTAGTTCTTAGTTATAAGTCCGTTGGGAGTTTATGTGTAGATAAAAAACTACCAAATGAAAAATTTTATTTTTAGTTTTTTTTTTTTGTGTTGAGCCGCTTGGGTATCTGAAAATATAAACGTGTTTGATTATTTATTCAATCAAGATATATATATATATATTTTCCAAAAGGTCTTAGCATCTGTGAAGCCTGAAAACAATTAAGTTAAGGTTAGTGCTCATGAGTGGAATAATTTAAGTTGGTTGTTATGAACTCTTTTTGAATAAATAATCAAACACGTTTATATTTTCAGATACCCAAGCGGCTCAACACAAAAAAAAAACTAAAAAATTTGAAATCGCAGCTGTTGCGGATAGTCTTCGGTATTATATAAAGGACCGGGTTTTTTTTTCAAGTTTGTAGGCATTTCGAACTCAAAGCCGTAAAGACTGTTCAATGGTGTCAATTTAGTGGAAGAATGCTGCGTATTGTTATGTACATGCATGGCCTGACTAAGCCATTGATCCCAATTTCGGTCGTCGTTGTCAACGAAACTCCTTAGATATTCCGCTAAGGGTCTGTGACTCCGTTCTAACGAACCGTTGGCCTGTGGGTGGTAGGCGGTTATATGGACTTTCTTAACTCCCAACAGTTTACATGTTTCAGAAAACAATCTGGAAGTAAAGTTAGAGCCATTATCCGTAACGAGCATTTTGGGTATACGAAAACGTGTAATTATTTCAGAATAGAAAGCTCTGGCCACTGTAGATGCCTCTGCATCCGGGATCGCCACGCACGCCATGTACTTAGTCAGGTCATCTTGGAATGTTAATATGTACCTATTGCCAGAATAAGTTAGTGGCAAAATACCCACCATGTCCATATATACCTTGTCGAAAGGTCGACTAGGAGTATCAGTCAGTTGCATGGGCATTTTGGTAAGTTTCGAGAACTTATTCTTTTGGCACTTTTCGCAATTTTTTATGAATTGATTAATGTCCTTTTGCATATGTTTCCATCTAAACTGATTTCGGATACGCATATATGTCTTCTTTACCCCCTGATGTCCACCGAGTGCAGACTCATGAAAATCATGAAGAACAGTTTCAATTTCAGCAGGATCTGTTAAGGTAATGAACGATGACTCCTTTGTACAGTCTGTTTTTGTTTTTTCACCTTCAGGAATTTGCTTTGTCACAACATTGTCATTCTTGTTCATTTCGTCTGTAGGTACCTTTGAGCTTTCTATGTTCAATTTCGCTTTACCCCTTGTCTGAACCACCTTAATTTCTTCGGGATCCGTCTGAATTCGGCTGAGTGCGTCCGCATTACAATTGGTTCTGCCTGGTTTGAAAATAATTTTGTAATCATACTCAGATAGCTTGTGATGGAATCTAATAAGTCTAGTAGTTGGATCTTTTACATTGAAAACTCCTATAAGGGGACGGTGATCTGTAAAAACTGTGAAATGGCGACCAAGAAGGTATGTACGAAAATGTTTGCATGCCCACACTATCGCAAGCAGTTCCTTTTCTATTGTAGAGTATCTCTTTTCCGATTTTCCAAGTTGTCGGCTTGCATACGCAATAGGCTTATCTTCACCCACTTTACCCTGAGACAAAACGGCACCTAATGCTTCGTTGCTGGCATCAGTAGTCAAAATAAAAGGTTTTGTAAAATCTGGATAGATAAGTATGGGAGGGGAACAAATTGCTTTTTTGAGAGACTGAAATGATCTCTCACAGTCTGGAGACCATTCGAAAACACTGTCCATTCTCAGTAGCTTATTGATTGGAGCAGCAATTTTAGAAAATTGGGGTATAAATTTCCTGTAGTAATTCGCGAGTCCCAGAAATGATTGCACCTGTTTAATAGTTGAAGGTACAGGGAAATCTGTGACACATTGAGTTTTGGCTGGGTCCGGCAATGCACCGGCTTCTGAGCATATGTGTCCCAAATATGTCACCTCACGGCGTAAGAAATTGCACTTCTCAGTATTCAATTTAAGATTATGTTGTCTGAGTTTGGCCAATATCTTTGAAAGTCTTTGATTGTGTTGCTCTAAGTTTTTACCATATACCACGATGTCATCGAGATATACGAAACAATCAATGCCATGCAAACCAGTCAGGATGTGATTCATGATCCTTTGAAATGTTGCCGGAGCACCGGTTAGACCAAAAGGCATTCTGTTGAACTCGTAATGCCCTGTGCTAGTGCTAAACGCGGTTTTCGCTCGATCGGTTGGATCGATCAATACCTGATGGTAACCACTTGCTAAGTCCATAGTAATGAAAAACTGGCAGTGTCCCAATTGGTCAAGAATTTCTTCTATTCTTGGTAAGGGAAACGCATCTTTAATTGTGACTTCATTTAGTTTTCTGAAGTCAACGACAACCCTCCACCTTTTTTGACCTTCGACAGACTTCTTGGGTACTATGAGCAATGGAGAATTCCAAGGAGACTTACTTTCAGAAATTATGTCTTGGGCAAGCATATCCTGGACTTGCCTCTCTATTTCTTTTTTATGCACCTCTGGAGTTCTATATTGCTTAGTATTTATAGGTGCTTGATCAGCCTTGATACGTATGCTATGTGCCAAAACGGGTGTGTAAGTGAGAGGATCGCCTTCTAGTAAAAATACATCATTGTATTGTATGCATAGCTGCTCTACGGACTTCTTTTCTTCGTTGGTTAGGTTTTCGTCCATATTTAAGGAATTCAACAGAAGACTTATCCGTTCATTTTCGCATTTTCTTGTAAAATTTGCCAATATTTTGTTTCCCGGACTATTATCAACAAATTTATAGTTTTTAAAATTGGAGTAGTTCGGGACGAAGTTGTTGTCCAAGAAGTAGTCTCTTGTTGTACTATTCATAACAGGGACATGGACGTAATTGTTCTTCGCTTTCACAATTGTGTTTCCCAAATATATTCCGCAATCTATTTCTTGTGAATGAACTAGTAATTCATTCGATTTAGAATTTGGAATTTCGAGCTTAACAATTGTTTGTGTACGAGCTCCAATTTTGCATTTCTTGCTTTGTTCATTTATTGGGGACAAAAAAGTTGAATTCGAAGGTAAGCACTTAAGAGGTAATTCAATCAAAACTCTATTACCTTCCAAAAATTTAATTTTCTTGGATACCGCATCGATAATGGTGTGATTCCAGAGAATATCACGGCCTAATATACCATCAGCGGGCATGTGGTCTAAACCATCGATAACGTTCCATTTCGTAAACATTTTCTTTGGGAAAGGTAAGTGAGTCTTAACCGTACCTACCGTTGTGCCTACTCCACCAAAAACACCACCCAATTGCTTAGTGTCTCGGGTATTTATATTGCATGCGTTTGCTAAACAACTTCGTTTTAACAAGCTCGAGTCTGCCCCCGTGTCTACAAGCACCAGAACTTTTCCAGACTTGGCCATTGACATCGGTAATTCAACAAAGACATCGTGCTTACGAATGTTGTTGTATGCAAATAAATTTTTTCTGCCTTTCTGTCCCTCATTCGCTATACCCCAAATCAACCAACTATTTGAAAATAAACCAACAAAAAACTTGAGCCTATCAACTGCATGTGTTAATAAATTTCTAAGTTTAACGCAGCACTTATTCAAAACCAAGCAAACACTCACAACGAGTAACCAGAGATCAGCCTGACCTAGGTTAACTTTAGCTTCAGATACTGACGCTTTAGCTGATGTGTGTTTGGCTTTACGAACTGACTGAAAGGTGAAGAAATTTGACTCTCGGTCATTTACCTTTGAGTCGCCGTTCACTTTCGGATGTTGTTCGTTATTTGAGAGCTGTGTTGGCCCTTTTCCGTTGGTTTTTGTTTTATTTTTTATAGAAGTCTCTTCTGCTTTTGATATCGTAGGCAACTCATTATTGCATATTTCTGACGATATCAACGAAGCTGGAGAGTTACTTCTTTGTTTTCTTAATGAGGAGGATACATTTTTTGGGGCACAGTCTACCTTCTTGGACTGACCCCCGGGTCGTTTCCCGAATGCTCTCGAAGGTAATTTTTTTTCGAAAAACACTCATCCTCCACATGTCCCAGTCTAGAACACCACTTGCACTTCACTTGCGGCTTTTGCGTCGTGCGTTTTATGGTGAAAATATGGGACTTTGGGCACACATCTCTGCTGTGCCCATAGGAGGCACACGCTTCACAATAAGGTGTGCTCCTTCTTTGCCGGCATTCTGCATAAGTGTGATTGGCCTTATTACAGAATCCGCATTTTACTTTAAAGTCTTGCCCTTGTGTCCTGGAATGTTTTTCCTTGACCTGGGCAGTCTGAAAACAGGGGCTGCCGCTTGTCCCAGGTGACACACCGGGCAAGGGAGTTGCAATGTACGCAGTTGAGTGTGTAGATAGAGATGCATTCGGGAAGGGATACATGTGAGGGTCGAATGTCTGTTGAGGTGTATACTGTACTGGGTGATGTGATGATGTCTGATGCATTGTCCGGAAATGATTATTGACGTTAGGTAAATACGTTTGAAAGGTAGCAGTAGGCGCGATCAAAAGATAAGTTTCTTGCGCCGTCTCAGCAAGTTTTTGAATGTCGGTCTCTGATGTAGTCAGCATGTGTTGGCGTAAACCGGGGTCGTTAAGACCTCTATTAAATGCCACAACAGCAGAGCTCATCAGTTCTTTTTTTAAAAATGTTTTAAAAATGCGTTTGACAAAAATCAAACAAAACCTACTTAACCCAGTTGAATGAATGAACTATTATTTCCTTATTTTGCAGAAAACACACTCAACAACCAAAAAAATTACACCAAACATAGAACGTTTTATAAAATAAACAGATAACAATATAAAAAATAAAGCAGAATAAAGGTATACTTACCTTGAACAATTTTTTCGTCTTTGTTTGCGTTGTTTTTGGTGAAACTTATTTACGTTCCCAAACACAATTTTGCAGTGTTTTTGTTTTTCCGCTTGAACCGCTTTCTGCATTTGATTATTATCTCTTCTTTTTGAAATTTCAAATAAGTACAGTCCAAGTTTTTAATCAATTTTCTTTACCAAGAAAATACGCAAACACAAACACGAACAGAATTCTTTTTTTTTTTTTTTTTTGCTACACTCGTTTGTCTACTTTATTATTTTAAATATCGGAGAACAAACACACTGTATTTAATTATTAAACTGTTTAAACTTGAAAACGTGTGTGGTTCATGAACCGGCTGCGCCAAAATGTTATATTGAAAATGTAAATAATGAAACAAACAACCGCGCACTTGTATTGTCTAATCACAACTCGACTTATCGTGTCATAGAACCGATCGCGAACTCCAAGTTCAACATTGGATAGCCGATGCGTTTGAAAACTCAGCACAATTTTATGACTAAAATGCATACACGTTTTACCCAATGCAAGGCATTGGGCAATCGATGTGCACGAGTCAACTCAAATTGCATTGAGTTCAACGCACGACGACTTCCTCTGAAGGTGTGGGAAATCAAAGCACAACAGCCGGAATTTATTTAGGCTATTCATTTCGCAGTTTGTTACATCTGGTTCTGCCATTGCTGTAAGAGGACTTCCTATTAAGAAGTGACCGGGTGTAAGAGCTTCCAGGTCGTTTGGATCAGATGATAATGGTGTCAAAGGTCGAGAATTCAATATAGCTTCGATTTGTATGACAACAGTTAGCAATTCTTCGTACGTAAGTGAAGCTTCACCTAAGTGACGAACGAGTAGGGACTTTGCAGATTTTACGGCAGCCTCCCAAAGGCCTCCAAAATGAGGTGAACGTGGCGGAATGTTTTTCCAAGTTATTCCTTCCTCGAGGCAATGTGTCTGTATTGCCGCTTGCATTCTACTGGAATTGAATTCTCTTGTTAGCTCTGCTAATTCATTCTTGGCACCAACAAAGTTCGTTGCATTGTCGCTAAATATTGTGTGGCAGAGTCCTCGCCGTGCTATAAATCGTTTTAGAGCATATATGAATGATTGAGAAGATAAATCTCCTACCACCTCTATGTGTATGGCTTTAGTAGAGAAACAAACGAAAATAGCTAAATATGACTTTGTAGGAGTCTTACCTCTGACCTTGTAGTGAGTTTTTATGGGACCGCAAAAGTCCACCCCAGCATAATAAAATGGTCTTGCTGAATTCAACCTTTCCACAGGCATGTTTCCCATCACCTGATTGATGAATTTTGGCTTTGTTCTAAAGCATATGATGCATCTGCTAATTACTTGTCGAGCTGAATGTCCAACACCTAAGATCCAGTATTGTTGTCGAGAGATGGCTATTAACGCTCTATGTGCGGCGTGCATGTGCTTGAAATGAAGATATGTTAATATTAATTTAGTTACTGTATTGTTTTTTGGAATTAAAATTTGATGCTTAGAGTCTGAAGAGATCTTGGCATTTGTCAACCTTCCCCCAACTCGGATCAGTTTTGTTCTTTCATCAAAATATGGAGCAAGAGAAACTATAGATGAATTTCTATGTACAAGCCTTTTTCCTTCTAACGCACGGTATTCGTCAGGGAATGAGACTCTTTGCGTGTAAACAAGAATCCATCGCGTTCCTTCTCTTAATTCTTCAGTTGTTAGCTGGCCTGTGTTTCTTAGTTCATTTGGTTTTCTGCAATTATAGTAAAATCTGAAACAGAATGCAAATATTTTTCTCAATGTAAAAAATGAACTCCTATAATTGATATTTTCGATTAAGCTTAGATCGTTTTGAATTGTTGCCGACAGCACCGATTTTTTCCTACGTCGTTCTGGGACTACGTCAGGATATTCGCATTCCTCAAATTGATCGATTTCTCGATTTTGAAGAAACTCTGGACCTTTGAACCATACTGATGATTTGAATAGTCCTGATAAATTTGATCCTCTCGATACCAAATCCGCTGGATTTAAATGGCCCTTGATGAATTGCCATTGATGAAACTCTGAGAGTGATTGAATTTTTGCAACTCTATTTGCTACAAAAGTTTCCCAAGTGTAGGATGGTGATTTAAGCCAGGCCAGCACGGTGGTAGAATCTGTATAAAAACATACCTTGTCAATTTTCTTTGGAAGTATTTGAATTATCCTATCCACCAGCTCCACCATAAGTACTGCTGCTTGTAGTTCCAGGCGGGCTATGCTGACAATTTTCAGTGGAACAACTCTTGATTTTGAACAAAGCAGTTGGCACAATGTTTGATTTCTTTCATCGATTGAACGTAAGTAAACGCATGATCCAAAGGCACTTAAACTGCTATCGGAGAAAGCATGAAGTTATCGTCTTGGCAGAAGGAAGAAGAACGTATCGTGGAATGCTTATATTGCTCATTAGGGAGAACTGTCCAATGTATTTAATCCACTTTTGAGCCTTTTCATTTGAAAGATTGTCATCCCAAGACAATTTTGATTTCCATAATTCTTGTAAGAACAGCTTTCCAATGACAATCAGGGGTCCAAGCAGGCCAAGAGGATCAAAAAGTCTGGCAAGATCGGCCAAAACTGTTCGTTTTGTTATTTGTGTGGATATTTTGTTTACTTTTTCGTCATTGAAGCTGAAATCAAAGACATCTTGAGAGGGATCCCATATTAGTCCTAATGTTTTTACTATCTCAGATTGATGAAGTGTTACTAGTTTCTCTTTATCTTCTTCAGGAATTCCCTTTAAAATCATAGGATGATTGGAACAAAATTTTTTCAATTCAAAATTGCCTGCCTTGAGTAGACAAATTACCTCATTAAGCAACTCATAAGTGTCATCAATAGTCTCTGAACCAGCCAGGCAATCATCCACGTATACATTGTTTTTAACGGCTTGTGATGCTCTAAAGAATGAATCTTGATTATCTTCTGCTAATTTAACTAGACATCTAGTTGCTAGGTAGGAAGCCGATGCGGTCCCATACGTGACGGTGTTTAATTTGTACAGCTGTAATGGCTCATCATTTCTTGATCTCCAGAAGATAAGTTGTAATGCTCGATCATCCTCGTGCATTAAGACCTGGCGATACATCTTTGTTATATCTGCTGTAAAAACATACCTGTGCATCCTGAATTTTAGAACTATTGAAAATAGATCTGGTTGAACAGTTGGGCCTACCATTTAGTGAGTGACCAGAAGTAGTCTTGGCTGATGCATCAAAAACTACTCTAAGTTTCGTTGACGAGCTTTCGGGTTTCATCACGCAGTGATGAGGTATGACGTAGTGCCTCTTTGGAATATTGTCCTTGTTAATTGGCGTCATGTGACCCAATGTCTTATATTCCTCCATGAAGTTGATGTAAGATATTTTTAACTTTCATCCTTGCTCAACTTGTTTTCTAATGAAAGAAACCTTTTTCTTGCAACTTGAAGAGAGTCACCTAATGCTATGGTAGGATCGTCTTTAAATGGTAGTTTAACAACAAATTTACCTTCAGAATTTTGCACTGTGTATTTCTGGAAATGTTCTTCGCACTGATGTTCTTCTTCGCTCTGGGTGTTAGTTGGAGTGTCATGGCTTTCTGTTTCCCAGAAAGAGCGAACGAGTTTATCCAACGATGTTAACGATGGCTTTGTAACTATGTGACAATGAGCACATGAATTTGAAGCTGGAGCACTTCCGGCTACTATCCATCCTAGAACTGTTTTTCGTAAGATTGGTAGATCGTTCGAAACTCTATGTTCTCCTGGTAGAAACAGATCAAAGAATAGTTCGGCTCCCAATAGCATGTCGATTTGCTTGGACTTGCAGAAAGATGGATCAGCCAGTTCGATGTAAGATGGAATCTTCCACACTGAGACGTCGATTTCTTGACTACACTGGTAATCACTTATTCGAGGCATGAGGTTCGCTTCTATTGTTGTTTGATAGGTTGACGTCCTAGATTCCAATTTTATTGTGGCCGCAAACTCAGATCTGCATTCATTGCCACCTATTCCGCAGATTGATGTGTCCTTGTAATGTTTCTTGATTCCTAGCTGCTGTAGTAACGATGTTGTTACAAAATTCAGTTGTGATCCAGAATCAAGAAGCGCTCTGCACGGGATTCGTGTACCGTGTGATGAGATCACATTGACCACTGCCGTTGCTAAATAGACATGACGTTTCTTGAAGTGTGTTCCTGCTGCTGCATTGACAGCTTGAAGTGTTGGTTGTGAACTACCCTTCTCACCCAGCTGATGCGTACTTGGTGAGTTTTGCTGCTGCTTCTGCAAGTGAAGTAGTGTGTTGTGTGGCATGTTGCATTTTTGGCATTTTCGAGATGAGCATGATTGGGAGTAGTGGCCCTTCTTTAAACAGTTTCTGCATAACATCAGCCTGTGAACAGCCTTTCCTCGGTCCGAACCTGAAAGTGACAAGAATTTAATACAATTGTAAATCCCATGCTTACCAGAATTGCAAAATTGGCAATTCAGTGTCTTATCCAGATCCATCTTGGGGGCTATTGACTTCCGTCCATTGTGGCTGCTAGTGGTGACCTCTAGGCTCTGGAACTTTCGTTTTTCGTCTCGGGAGTTGATTGCTTCGAGTGTTTGGAAACGGGACTCAACAAACGTCAGGAACTCTTGGATGGTGGGACTGTTTCTCGGATCTTTTAACACGAACTCAAACCTTTCTCTGCTCTCCTTGTCGAGTTTTTGCAGCAGAAGATGTACCACTATTGGGTCCCAGCTTGCGATATCATAATTCATATTTGTTATAACTTGTAAACACTCTTTTGTAATGTCGTGAAGCTTTCTTAAGCTTGAACTCGTCGATGTTGTAATTGACTGTGTTAGCAGCTTGTTTAGTTGAGCAGTCAATAGCAATCTTTTGTTGTTGAAGCGTTCAACTAGTACTCCCCAAGCTACCTCGTAGTTACTGTCTGTTGGCTTGAAGTTTTGTATCAAATCCAGGGCCTTTCCAGTCACATTTGCCCTCAAAAAATATAATTTTTGTGCCGGCGGTATTGGCTGATCATGGATCATTTGTTTGAACAGGTCATGAAACTGCAACCAATTCAAATATTCACCATCAAATTTAGGCAGCTCGATTTTGGGAAGCTTCATCATTACATTCGGCGGCCTTGGACCACCTCCACTTTCTTGCACTGCTGGAATGTCCATGAAAAGCTTAAGTAACGTCTCCTCAACGCTCTCTTGCAGATTGAAGTATTCTTCTACTTCCACCGTAGTCAACTCCTGGTCCAACTAACGATATAGATTTGCAATCTCCTCCCAGTTCTGCTCCAAACTTCTTGCCTTTATTTGGGAGAATTGTTGAGTATTATTCATGGCTGACTGCCCATGAATCTTGATAATTGACCTTTTTAATATATTAGTCAACAACATATATCGTGCCTTGGAGTTCATTGGCGCGCCAGGAAAGGTTGACTCTTGATTAGAATTTGTAACAATCCCCTTCTTGGGTTTGGGAATTGCACCTTGTTGCTTACCAACTGCAGAAACTTCATCTGCAGGTTTCTCCCTGAGTGGTTTTACTCCTCCTGAACCTTGTATCCGCATCTGAAGATCACCTTGGTTTGGAGTCTCATGTTGCTTAAAATCTTCTATTCTCGTATAGATGTCGGCAGTCAAGGCTTCTGCTGCCTTTCGTACCATTTCGAAATAATCCTTTTCGAAATAGTGATGATTCATGTGTTCTGAGAACCTCTCTCGCAGAATCGAATCATTCTGGTCGAATTGTTCCCAGAGAGGTTCTAGTTGCGCCTTCTTCTTATTTAGGTATTCCAGCGTCTTCCTGCTCGAACTATCCTTGTAATAGTTCCGGACTATGGTGCAGATGGATTCGCCCACTTGCTCTTGCTGAGCGGCGATCTCATCGATGGTGTGGTTTTCTTTAGAATAAGCCATTTTTTTTTTTTTTAATTTTGGTATTTCTTATTACGCGGATAATGACACTTGCACTTGCACCTTCCTTTTTATTTAAATAACACACAAACTGATACAGGCTACTAAAACTTTTTTTAGCAAGTCCTGTCACGGTCGCCAATGTTTAAATGTTTTAAACGAAAGAAAAACAAATTGCAAATTCGAAAATAAGAACACGACAATTTCAACGAATCACTCAAGAGAAACACGACTGTTGTATTTTAACGTTAGACAGGTAATGAATTTATTCTTGACTAGCTATAGGTACAGAAAATATTTTGGGAGAGCCACTGTGTGAACCATGTTGATTATAAGTTCCCGTCAATACGTGGGAATCGCAAACTAAACAAAACGTGCCAACAAAAATACGCAAGTTTCCTATTGCGTCTGGCAAGTTGTAGGAGCAATGGTTCACACAGTGGCTCTCGTTACTAGGTGAACAAACAAAAGTATTGAATTCTTGCACATGCAAGTTGCAAGATGAAATTAAAGAATGAAAAATAAAAGTATTAATGAAACTTAAACAGTATGTGTGGACTTAGTTGGTCCATTACCAAAGTCGAGTACGGGATTTATTTATATTTTAACTTGTAGATTATTTTACTAAGTTCCCCCTTTTGTTCCCTTTAAGGTCAGCTACTGCAAAATCTGTTTGCAAGGAGCTGGAAGACCATGTCTTCTTGTTGTTCGGCGTACCAAAGTATGTTGTCTGCGAAAACGGTCCCCAGTTCAAGAGTAAGGAACTGTAAACGTTGTGTGATGCCTACGGTTCGTCGATTAGGTTTACCGCGCATTATCATCCGCAAGCGAATCCCGCGGAACGTATTAATCAAATTTTAAAGACTACACTTAGGGCTTATGTGTCAGAAAATCATAGGGTCTGGGACTCGCAGCTTGCGAAAGTAGCGTGCAGTATTCGCACGGCCCAGCACGAAGTTTTAGGAGTTTCACCGTACTACGCGAAACCTTATTCCGGCGACCCTGAAGAGAGGGCGTAAGGTAGTCGCGTAGCAACGACGTGCTCGCAAAGAGATACTGAGAGCAGTAAAAGCTCTGTGATGTGCTCCTACTCTCGCCAGGAGCGATTGAGTTCTGGTTGTGTTGTCTGCTAGTGTGTGCTCCATTTTGTTGTGTTCTCTAACCTTTTCTTTTCCTGTTACTTCGACTTTTCTTTTGAAAAGCCCAGTTTCTCTCTTTGGTAGGTAAGGGTGGAATTTGTTACGGTAAATTTTCCCGCAACAAAAACCTTTCTTACATTTAGTTATTTTGATTTCGATATCCTTCTCTTTTCCTCAAACCCTTCCCTATCATTTCTTCGTCCCATCATTTCTCCGTTGTTTGCTCTTAAGCAATGTGATCGAAACATAGCTTTGAGCAAATGACAAAATAGGTGCATGTCGTAATCAGCGGATGAGCTGAACTGATGTCAACGTTTGGTGTGTCGAGCCAGAAGCCTCTGGAGACTCGCACACCGTTTACTTAAATTGAATGTCATACTTCGTCACTCACTAACATCATCATTCTCATTTATCGACATTCACATCATTATCATCATTTACACATGCTTACATTCATTCACTTATACCATCATTCACCCTTTATCATCATCACAACTGTCATCTTTAAACTCATCATCATGCACACATCTCATAACACACACTACACAAGCAGGATATATCACACACAACACTATACACATACATACATATATCACAGGTGTGAACAATTGAAATGGCACGTGTGAAAGCCATACTTCGTTATGAAACACACTGTGCAGCGTAGTGCTGCAAGTGTAAACATCCTAAATTTAACTTTCACTTTTGTAAAACCGAATCATAAGAATGAAACGTTAATAGTTTTCCCTTTTCCCCAAATCTGCGCAAAGATCCACCGTAGTAGTTCATTTTGGTTTTGGTAGCTTTTCCTCCTTTCTTCAATTTTCGAAAAGTTGTAACACAGAGAATTTTATCCTTCCCCTGACTCAGTAGAATATATAGTAGAGTAACTGGGAAAATGCCCAGAAGTATTATTTTCAACTTTCAGGAACTTTCATTTTTCTCGACATGTTTTATGGGAGGGGTCTGATCTCGACTAATGAGCTGGATAAGTTTTTGGAACAAACCCCCAACAACTTTTTCAGTTCAATGTGATTGGAAAATTGTGCGAGTGAAAGGTCTCGCTGGAATTCAACAACGGAGGTGCTTGTCAGCCATAAGGCTGCATGTGCTAGAGAACCGTGGCCGAAAACCTCGAGACACGATTGGCCGATTGTATGAATGTGTGTGTGAATTTGAGGGTCGAGAAAGGGCAAATTGACTAGATCAAGCACTTCTTGGTTGACCTAGTTAACAAGTGGTTTTTTTTTGCGATTTTATAAAGATAAATAGAAAGTTTAAAAAAGTGAACGTTGGAAATAGTTTTGTTTGGCAGAAAGTTTTAGAGAAATTTTTTAAAAGAATTAGAGTCAGTGGAAGGAGAAATTGGAGAAGGAGAAGTAGCAGAAATTGTCAGACAGACAAGATATAGAAAATTTGAAGAAGGAAGGAAGCAGGAAAAAGATAAGTAGAGTGATTATTAGTTTTTCTAGTGTTGTCAAATTAATATTCGGTTGATCTTTGCCGTCGAAATTCTCAATAATTGTGAGACACGCGACCCTTTTTAGTTTTAATAATTGTTCTTTTCGGGAAAAAACAATTAACGTTTCAATCTTCCGGTTATTTCATTTGTTTACATTTTTAAACGGTTCCCCTAACCGTCTACTATCTTGTATCATTTTACAGTCGAAAAGATTTGGGTTTTTAATCCAACTCTTGTACGGTTTTCCCAACAGTTTACAAAATAAATAGCTTTAAATCCCTATTTGGGAGTTTAATTGAATTGTTTTTATTCGGGTTTAACATTTCAGCCTTGATTCTTGGTTTGGAAATTTCACCTAAAAATTTCCTCGCGCCCACTTTTTCTTAGTATACCCTGTACTGAGAAATAATACATTTTAATTCTTCTTTTAATTATTATTTAATCGGTCATTTTATTCGCGATCGTCTTAATTCGCGCTACGCTATCATTTCATAGTTTACGAACCCAGCCCAGCTGAGTTTAGCCGTGGTGTCAGCAGCCTACCTGCTGAGTGTTACACTTTCTTTTATCAGCGCGTTTTGACATTTCAATTGTTTACCTCGCGGCACACCGGTTGTGCATTTCTTTCAATCGTTTATAAATTTCGTTTGCTTAATTTAATTAATTGGATTCGGAAAATCCAATCGCGACAAGTAGTTCCGATTCATCATAAAGTTAATTTAATCGCGAAAAAAGTGTAACAAACTTGCTGCTTCGTCTTAATTTTTTTTTCTCTATGTCTAAGATCTACTTTTTTTTAAAAAATCGTACAATATGGGCCTTACAGTACTTGGTTCGTCCAGATTTATATTAAGAACCATTCCACACTCTTCAGCTAAACGTTCCCATTCTTTAAAAAAACCTCTTTTGCTTCGCACCATTTTTATGGCCACAGTTTTAGGAAGACGCTGATCAGGCATTTGCATGACCTGGAGAACATAGTCAACTTGCAACTTGAGAGTCTTTATTAGCAACGGAGGCAATCCAGTCTCAATCATAAGCATATAGTTCGGTGAGTTGGGAGGGAGATGAAATAGTCTTTTGAGGTAAGACCTTAGAAGTTTTTCTACCGACTCATATTCTGATCCTCCCCATACCTGAGCACCATAAAAAAGGATTGATTGCGCTACAGTTTCGAAGACACGATATTTCATTTGTTTATTTGTTTATTTCATCAAGCAGATATATAAAATACAGCATATATAATATAATCTTATAGACTAAAGAATTCAATAGATAAAAATGAAAAGAGAAAAAAAAATTTAAAAGAAAATACTAGTAATAAAGAAAAAATTAAAATAAAAGACATATCCGTGGATAATGAAAAACTGGAAACTAAACTTAAACCACCAGTTAAGAAGACTTTAAATAATTCAAAATGTTTTTTTTAAAAGACTCGCGGCTTTGTTGAGAAAAAAAATCTACATGAATACAAATTTTATTAGCTTCTCTGCAACACCGTGTTATGGGTTCATTTAAGCCATAATTAGTACGATGATAAGGAATATTAAAAAGAAGGCTTGGACGCAGCGGTCTTGACGGTGCAATATACATTTACTAAGGACAGTAGCATAGGACAATTAATATGGCTTGACATAATATCACGTAAGAACATTACCGAAAAATATTTACGACGATTATACAACGACTGAAGGCCAAAAAGTTGACATCTAGTGTTATAGCAAGGAATAGCGATATTCCAGTTTAAACGGTAGACAGCTGCTCGAGTAAATTTTTTTTGAATATTTTCGATCCGCAAAGAATGAATTTGATAATAAGGATCCCAAATCACACAACAATATTCCAGCGAAGATCTAACATATGCATAGAACAGAGACCTAAGAGTATACGGATCTTTAAACTCTTTAGAGTTTCTAAGTATGAAACCTAACATTGAACTAGCTTTGGCAAAAACGAAATCAATATGTGACTTAAAACTGAATTGATTGTCAAAGATAACCCCTAAATCTTTCTTTTCTGTTAACTTCATCAGGTCAATGCCATTGATTGAATAGTTAAACATTATAGGAGATGAGCATCTAGAAAAAGATAGAGACTGACACTTAGAAACATTTAAGAAAAGTTGGTTTGAAGAACACCACTTTGATAGGGATTGAAGGTCGCATTGAAGCAAAAGACAATCTAGTTTTGACTTAATACATCGATAAATTTTAATATCATCTGCAAACATAAAACAAGAGGAATTATTTAGGAAATCAGGGATATCATTAATAAGAAGCAGGAACAAGAGGGGTCCCAAGTGACTTCCTTGGGGAACACCAGACGTGACATAAATAGCATCAGAACACACATTGTTAATTCGAACAAATTGTTTTCTTCTACTAAGATAGGATTCAAACCATTTAAGGATGGTAGAGAAAAAACCAAAGGACTCCAGTTTATTAATTAAAACTTTATGGTTAACTCTGTCGAATGCCTTTGCGAAGTCGGTGAAAATTACATCGGATTGAAAACCATTTTCAATGTTGTTGATTATTTCATTGCTAAACAAGCTTAGATTAGTAGTTGTTGATCGACCAGCTATAAATCCATGTTGATAAGGTGATATAATTTCCTTTAGAATAAAAGAAAGCTTCTCATAAACAATTTTTTCAAACATTTTTGGAATGGTTGATAATTTGCTTATTGGGCGATAATTAGAAACTTCTTGTTTAGAACCGGATTTATGAATAGGTAAGACATAAGATACTTTCCAGTTATCAAGGAAAATTCCCTTATCAAGAGATCCATTAAACAACAAAGTTAATGGCTTCGAAAGGGCGGCAGCGCAGTTTTTCAAAATGATAGGAGGAATGCCATCAGGTCCCGGTTGATTATCGTCTTTAAGACCTGTTAAGGCAATTTAAACATCTTTGTTGCTTAAAAGTAAGCTACCGATATTGATTGGAGTTGAACACATATTAGGGGAGGAACTAGTAGAGACACTTGAGGGTGAATAAACAGAACGAAAAAAACTTGCAAAAAGATTACAAATTACGACAGGATCACTTGAAGTAGTGCCAGAGTACTGCATGCAATTTGGGATACCATTTGAGCATTTCTTGTCATTAATATATGTCCAGAAATATTTACTATTGGTCTTCAGATTGGTTTCAGTTCGAATTAAGTAGTCTTTATGCAAGAATTTATTTAAAAAATCAAATTCTTTTTGCAGACGTAAATATTTTAGTCGGAAACATTCATTGGAAGGAGATTTGCGAAATAATTTGTAGGATTTATTTTTTTTTGTTATTAAGATTGCACAAGCGCTTATTGAACCATGGAGGTTTAGAATTTTTTTTAGTACTTATTTTAGGAACAAATAACTCAATTGACTTATTTATTGTCCCGAGCAATTTTTCGTATGCAACCGACAGTGCCCATAATTCTGAAACTAAAAGAAACTTAAATGTGGCTTTCAATAATGTATGTCGTTATGTTTACAATCTCCGAAGATACGACCACGTGTCTAACTACTCGAATAATATTCTTGGCTGTAGCCTTTACCAATACTTCAATTATTTTTCTCTGAAAACACTGAATAATATTATTAGTATCAATGAACCATCATATCTCTCTGCAAAAATACATTTCGCAAGATCACCTCGCTCTTTTATGTTGCTACAACCGAGATTCAGTTGTAGAAACTCTGAGCGTCAATTTTTCGTGAACGTTGTCAGGCAGTGGAACAATTTACCCTACTCTCTAAGAAGACTTCGCGGCACCAAGCAGTTTGATGCGGCTCTTTTCAGATACTTGGCAGCACATTAATTCAGTTAAAATTAAACTAAATTTGTATAAAGTATTTTCAATGAAAATTTAAATTCTTTGTTAAATCTTTAAATCTTGTCATTCTTCTTAACATATTGATATTTACCTTGAAATTAACTTAATTCAGATTTTGCTATTAACTTTTACTAATAATTATAGGCCATAAGGCCCAATGTAAAAGATGTATTTATTAAATAAATGAAATGAAATGAAAAATGAAAAAAAAAATGACAGCTGATATTTACAAAAAATATCCTTCCATGGAAAACAGTTTAAGAAATTCGACATTTCAACGAAGCTAGTGTTTTTGTAGTCATGAATCATTTTTTGTCTCATTACAGGTTTCATGTAATCAAAAATACTAAACTGAACACTTAAAGCATTGTGGTGAATCTTGTTAGGAAAAATAGGGCAAGAACACTTTAATGGTTAGGTTAGGTGGAAGTGGCTGTCAGTCAATGAGTACATTGCCTAACACACTTAGGCCGCTAGGGCCCATTGTGATACCACAGAGATCAGCAAGTTAATCACCTACTGATCTCAGAAACCCGATGTAAGATTAACGAGTTAATCGCTTATTAATCTTCCATTACGGTACTAGCCGGTTAATCACCTGCTAGTCGAACCACGTGGAACTTTTAATGTATTTTGAAAGACTTTTAGGGTCTATGTACGCTAGTTCGCTAGTATCATCGAAGAAGAATTCACCGAGATGAGCCTTCCTCCTATGAAGCAGTGCAGGGCATGAGCAAAGAAGGTGTTGAACGGTCTCTTCCTCCTCCTCGTCCATGCAGCTTCTGCAGAAATCATTGGAAAACACACCAAGTCTTTTGGCGTGTCTCCCTATTAGACAGTGTCCTGTAAGAACACCTATGGTAGAACCTAGACACAGACGGTTCAGGGACAACAAACTCTTTGATCGTTTTGAGTCCACACACGGCCAAACTTTTTTGGTTGCAAGGCATGTGTTACTCTCAGTCCATCTAGTGTTTGTTATCCTTGAAGCGTCCTGTCTAAGCAGGAGTTTACATGGAGCGATAGGTACACCTATGTTGTTCCATTCTGAGCGTAGGGAAGTGGTCGTGCCCTTTTTGGCTAGTTCGTCTGCCATACAGTTGCCTGGTATGTCCCTGTGCCCTGGCACCCATGAAAGGTGAATGTTAAACTGATTTGACATCTCCCTCAGAGACATCTGACAATTTTGGACCGTGATGGATTTTGTAGAGACAGAGGCAAGAGATTTAAGGGCAGCTTGGCTGTCTGAGAAGATCCGAATATCCGTGGAGGATATGACGTTTTCTTTGAGCCAAGACAGCACCTCCTTAATCGCCAGAATTTCCGCTTGGAACACACTACAATGATCGGGTAGGCGGAAGAAAAGACTGAGATTCAGCTTTTCTGAGTAGATTCCACTTCCCACACCTTCGCTGGTTTTTGAACCATCGGTGTAGAAGTGTATTGCTTCATTTTCCAAAAGAGCGCCATTTTCCCAAGCTTCTCTTGAAGGTATGGTTACTTGGAAATTATTGTCAAACACCAACTTGGGGGTGGTGTAGTCGGATCGATTCGGTAAGAATCTAAAGTTATCTAGAATGGTAGTGTGGCCGATTTGATTATTTGTCCACTGTGATGTAGCTCTGAGTCGAGTAGCTGAGCTAGCTGCGACTTGTTTGCTGAAGATATCTAGGGGTGTGAGATCTAGTAGTACATTGAGGGCGTCCGATGGGGTTGTCCTCAGTGCACCACTAATACACAGACTAGCCGTTCTTTGAACTTTGGCCAGAGAACACTTTAATACATTGGTTACAAATTCTTTATCGACAAATACAAGATCAAGTATACGATTTAAGCTATTTAAAAAAACATTATTTATTTGAACAAGGTTAAATTCAGCAAAAGAATCCGTTAACTCGTATTCACATTCATTGACTACATTAAAAGGAAATAGACACAATTCATCTGGGTCCCAAACCCAGTTAATTTCACCCAGATTGAAGTCACCAAGAATTATTACGTGATCATCACTATTTAATAAAGATAAAATAGAACGGCAATTGTTGATATGTATTTTAAATAAGTCTAATGAACTACCTGGTGGTATATAGCTTAATATAATTACAACATCACGAAGGTTATTTAGATGAACACAAACAGCCAGTTGGTCGATGTCGAAGATTTGATCAGATGATGAAGATGGTAGATTGATTTCATAGCAGGAAAATGATGAATGCACGGCAATTAATACACCGCCACCTCTAGTTAATTTAGTTTTGGCTAAATCTCTGTCTTTACGGAAAACTGAGTATAGATTATTATCAAAAAGTTCAGCGCAATGATGATTAGTAGTAAGCCACGTTTCTGTGAAAGTTAATATATTATATTGACACGACGATGAAACAAGATGAAGAGTATTAAGCTTGGTACGCATGCCACCAGCATTTTGATAATAAAGCGAGAAGTTTTTAGCTTTTTTTCCGAAATAGTCAGAGGAAAGCCATTAGGACTCAGTTTTAGGGAGCTTTGCCTTGGTTCGAGGGTAGGTCGTTTTTTTTCTGTGTAATAAATTTTTTTATAAGCACTGACCTAGGCCAAATTTGGGGATCCATAGCAGCAGGCAGCAAATTATAGGGAACACTGATTTTAAAATTTACAAATTTAAGATCCGACAATTCAGAATTAAGTTTTATTAATTTAAAACACTTTATTTGATCGGCAGGAATATCAGTTTTAGATGCAATATGATTAATTAAAATACTAGGATCGGTATCAGCGCGGAATTTAGAAATGTGAAACCATTTATAATTAGGAACAGTTTTTTCATTTAAAGACGAAAATAAATCGGTGCCATACTTTTTGTTGACACTGTTTTGAGAATGAGTATTTTTTTTATTGTTGGGATATGCATTATTATTAATGTTTACAACAGTTTGGAAAGATTCACTATTGCCATCATTAGAGAGGTCTGAGGCAGATGGAAAGAGGGAATTAAGATCATAGGAAACAGTAGGTATAGCATGAGTGTCAGTGGTATTGGTTTTCATATGATCATCAATAACAACAACATCAGCATCAACAACAGCATCAGCTGTGCGAAGTGTAGCACAATCGGCAATAAATGAAGTGCCAGCGAGAACATCATCAGCGAGAGAATCATTTTCGCCGAAAATAACATTACCGGCAGAAACAGGAACAGCCGCGGGAGCAGCAGTACAATCAACGGTTATTGCATTCGTTGCTCCAACAAAACCCACATCTGAGACAGCATTTTTTTTTTCACCAACAACAAACACGCACCCATTTTTTTGATTAACTCTTTTTGTCATTGTTTTTTTTGGTACTCGATGTAGGTGTGATGCCGGGAGACCTCATAGACGTAGAAAGAGTGTGCGCAGTTGATTTGGATAAAGTTGGTAGAGATAATTTTTCACGATGAAGAGCAGTAATGGCATGGGGAAGTTTTTTGCTTTTAATATTGGTGGTAGAAGGTTCATTAGCCTTAGCTTTGTTTTTAATTTTGCTACGCGTTATGACCCCCACTTCACTACTTATCTTATTACATAAATTAGGAAATTCATTTTTGAGGCAATTAAGATTGAGAATAACACCTTGGATAAAATTGTCAATGTTAACTATGTAATCATTTAGAGCACTCGCGCAACATTTATCACATTTATAAAAGAAATTTTTTTGAGAATTCATGAAACTTAAGTCAGATTTCTTTATTTTAGCACAGTTTAAATGTGTGAGTGAGTTGCATATACCGCACTGCAAAGAGTCGATGGGCTCAATTTTATTACAAATTGCACAGGCAGACATTGTTTTGGAAGGTTTAAGAAAAGCGACTGCAGCGTAAGAAGGCTGAGAGAGAATTGTGCCACTACTGTGCCTTATGAATTTGTTGTCGAAACAATTTTTCCAAGTTGCGTTTAATGCGATTTTCGCCTTGGATAGTTTATCTTTCAAATGTTTATCCATTTTCATATTTTGAGTGAATAGTACACGAAGATATTTGAACTCTTTTACCACTTCAAAGGCATTCCCTTCGAAAAACCACTTTTCCTTTACTGACGTTCTGCCTCCTCCTTTCGTTATAACCATAACTTTGGATTTATCCGGATTAAACACGGATTAAATAGGCTCCACAGTTTACAAAACTCTTGTAGCCTATTTAGCATCAACTGTAGAGTTTCAGGTGAGTTTGCCAACATCACTACGTCATCTGCAAAAAGAAGGGCTTTAATTTGAAAATTCTATGCCACCAGGTAGGCAATAGACCAAGTCGTCAATAAAGAGTGCACACAGATCAGGGCTTAGTGGGCAGCCTTACCTAACCTCTGTTTTGGTTGCAAACCAATCAGATTTATCAGCACCATTCCAAACCGACGACTTTGTATCTCCATAGATATTTTGGATACCTTGACCAAATTTTAAGGACATTCCAAGCCAGTACAGCTTATACATTAGGGAATCCCTGTCGACCGTATTTAACGCTGCCTTGAAATCCACAAAGAGAACATAAAGCATTTTGACTCTTGCAAGGTATGAATCTGCTATACAAATATGGTCTATAGTAGAGTTACCCGATCTGAACCCCGCTTGAAATTCACTCAAAAGATTTTTTTGATGAAATCCACATTTTAAGCCGATCCTGTAATAACGAGGTGAAGATTTTTTAAGAGGCATTCAGAAAGGAAATTCCCCTATAGTTCGCAGGATTATTTGCACAACTTTTTTTTGTAGATTGGGAATACTAAGGCTTCCTTAAAATGTTCAGGTATTATACCATCCTCCATAACGTTGTTCATTAGACCTGCCAGTGTTTTAATAAAACTATCTGATCCATATTTGTATAATTCAACAGGTTTTCTATCAGATCCAGCTGCTTTGCCATCCTTTAGTCTGTTGACGATAAGAGTAAACTCATGTATTGTGATCGGCGAATCTAAAATAGGATCATGTAGACCAGGCGGGGCGTAGTGGTACTTTGAAATTACGTTTGAGGTTTGGTTTAAAAGTTGTTGAAAATGGTTCTGAAAAACTTGAGGTGTTAAACTGATGCCAACAGTATATTTGGAGCCATTTAAAATGCGTGCTAAGGTCTAAGAAGAGTTCATGCTTCTTCTTTTCTTTACATAAGATTTTAAATCTCTGATTGGCATTTAAATATAGTTCTTTAACAAGATAGAACTGACTTTACGGAAAAGTTTAAGCCAAGCGTAGGACACATCTGTAGCTTTTTACAGTTTTCATCAAACCAGCGCTCTTTGAATGCAAAGCATTTTTTCTTCAACCTGCTGTGTGGATATGAAAGCTTAATTATTTCTAAAATACAAAAACCTAAAAAGAAATAAATTTCTTTAAGGCATTTTAAATGATCGTGAAGATCAACCTTCAACTCCAAACTTGCGTTTCGCCCAGGTACGGCAATGGGCTCATCAGTTAGATGTTGCCGTACCCTTCTAAGACTCAAACTTTGTTCGGAGTACACCGACACTTATAAAATTTACTGCGAACAAAGTTTGCGTCTTAGAAGGGTACGGCAACATCTAACTGATGAGCCCATTGCCGTACCTGGGCGAAACGCAAGTTTGGAGTTGAAGTTGATCTTCACGATTGTTGATTCGCAAGTCTTCTTTCTTTTGCTGAATAAAAATCCTTTCGTTGTAGCTTTGATTTTATTTTCTGCAAAGTAGTAAAGTACATTTTCACAATAATTTCTATCTATAAATTCTAGCTGACTTACATCAGTCTTTGAAAATTCTCGCGAACAACGATTGGGGGAAGTGTTCTCAACAATAATTACTCAAATCTGGATCTATGCGATTGAAAAACTTAAAGTTATAATTTATTATAAAAATAATTCCTGAGCTAGCTTACAAATCTATGTACTGCGCGCGTGGTGACAGAGAAAGAAATGGAAGAATAAAAAATGGAGGCAACTCAGTTTCCTTAGCGATGGACTCCTCGTTGCTTTAGGGCGGAACCAGCACCCTCTCCTTAACATTGAGCTTAATCTGTGGTGAGTGGCGAAGACTGACTTAAGGCTCAACCACATCCCCGGGCCCGTCTGAAGATTTATCTGAAGACTCCAGATCTAAGACCGCAAGTCTTCCCACTGATCTTTTTGCCATTACGTTTCCATTTGCTAAACGTACATCGGCAATTCGTACGGCTCCGTCTTGACCTGGGTAAACTGCTACGACTCTTCCAAGGCTCCAAGCCGAACGAATCTCACCTGGCTCTATAACTAGAACGACGCTCCCGACCTCCACCGACTTCGTGTTCTTATGCCACTTCGAACGCCTCGTTAAATCCGGAAGATATTCCGTATACCAACGCTTTACCAGTTCCTTCATCAAATGCTGTGCTCTGCGACTATACACTCTACTATATTGGTCATGCTCAGAAAATACTCCAGGGGCTGTCACGTCCTGATCGCTGTCTCCGAACAGCATCATATTTGGCGTGAGCGGTTTGGGATCATCTGGGTCTACAGGAATGTGGGTTAACGGTCTCCGATTAATTTGCCCCTGTGCTTCCATAAGAGCATTTAAAAGAACGTCTTCTCGAGGTACTACTCCCTTTAGCACGAATTCTACACTGGACTTGATAGATTTAATAAGTCGCTCCCACGCTCCGCCCATCCAAGGGGAATACGCCGGTATAAACTTCCAGACGATTCCTTCGCATTTCGCACAGTACTGACCAAGGGCCTTCTCCCACTCCTTGCTATCCTTCTCTAAACGATTTTTTGTTCCGACGAAATTAAGGCCGTTGTCGCTGTATATGAACCTGGTGACTACTCGGTTAATTAGAAATCTGCGAAGCGCCATAATGCACTGGTCCGTACTGAGATCGCCAAGAAGTTCCACTTGCACGGCGCGGAAGGTCAAACAGGTAAATATCATCCCATATTTCTTAGCTGTACCTCTTCCATGTCTCACGTACAACGGTCCAAAGCAGTCTACTCCTACATGAGTAAAGGCGGCAAGCTAAAGGCTAATCTTCCCTCCGGCAACTGACCCATGAGCGGCATCTCTGGCTTAGCTTTCAATCTCCTGCACATAAAACATCGCGCCTTCACTCGCTCAACCGCAACTCGGATGGATATAATCCAGGCCCTTTCTCTGATGTCCGAAATCGTTGTAGCGGTTCCCATATGATAATTCGCGTTATGGTGGTGTTCGATTAGCAAGGTGACCAACGGATGTTTTTTCGGTAAAATTGCTGGGTTTCGGGCTGCGTATGAAATGTTTGCCTTTTGCACTCGTGAGCTCAATCTCAAAGTTCCCTCCGCATCCATTATCGGCGACAAACTTAACAGAGAACTTGAAGAATTTAAAAAACGTTTCGATCGTAGCATATCTACCTCCACCGGAAAAGCCTCCTGTTGAATCTTCCTAAAAAGCCAGTTTTCAGCTCGAACGATCTCAGCTGGAGTTGCGAAAGCCTCCTTGTCCGTTTCTCTTTTCCGGATTCTGTCTGTAAATCGAAGCACAAGGGCTATGACTCTTACTCCCGAAAACCATCTCGCCCGAAACCTGGCCCCTAGCTCCTCGTAAATTCTGTAGGATATCGTACGCTGGTGCGCATTCACAGAACATATAAGATTTGTAGTCTCGCCTGCCTTGCTAGCGACAGATTTCCCTGGCGATATTGGCCACTCCGTCTGGGGTTGTTTAAGGAACTCTGGACCTCTAAACCATCTTCCTTTATCGGCTCCTTCTGAAGAATCGCACCATCTAGTACCATCGTCAGCGACGTTGTCTGCAGTACCGATGAACCACCACTGTTGAGCGTTTGTAGACTCCAAAATTTCTACCACACGGACAGCAACAAACATCGGAAATTTAAACGTCGAAGAATGTACCCAGGCGAGAACTGTCTTAGAGTCAGAAAGGAAGATTACCTCGTTTGCCTGAATGGAGTGTGATTTTGTCACCGTGTCAGCCAAACGCACGCCTAATACCGCTGCCTGAAGCTCTAACCAGGGGAACTGAGAGTTTCTTAACTGGAGCTACCTTCGCCTTTGCCATCGCCAACGCAACCTCTACCGATACGTTCTGTTCGAAACGCCAATAACACACCGCAGCGAAAGCCTTCTCTGACGCGTCGACAAAAACGACGACTTGAAGTGTCTGGCGAAAATGAACTGTACGCTCGCGGAATTCTTAACTCCTCGATCTGCCTCAGACCTCTTAAGAAATCTTCCCATTGAGCTCTCAGACCACCACTTATTGGCTCGTCCCAGCCGAAGCCCTCTCACCAAATCTCCTGTAAAATGGCCCTTCCATGAATAACGAAACAAGACACTAGTCCAAGGGGATCAAAAATTCTCATTATAGTTCTTAGTATCTCTCGTTTTGAAATCTCGGAGTTTGGATCGAGCGTTTTCTTCCAACATTCATCCTCATTAAGCTTGTAAATCAAATGATCTGACGAAGGATGCCAAAACATTCCCAGAACCTTGGAGACATAACTTTCAGACTCGTTCGGGTCGATGCTCACTAGACCAGCCTTAATATTTGCTTCCGGGATTTGATGTAAAAACTCGCGACTGTTTGATTGAAATCCTACTAAATCAAAGTTCATCGTCTAACAGATCTTAATAGCGTCTCTGCTTACCGCGACCGCTTCCTCTACTGAATCGTGACTATTGAAGTAGTCGTCGACATACGTACGATTTACTAAGCCGTCTACTGCCTCCGGATGTTGTTCTCGAAAAAGATTAGCATGATGATTCTTCACAAACTGGGCGCTGGCTGGGGAGCAACAAGGACCGAACATCATTACCGTCATGATGTAGACTGACGGCTTGCGTGTAACTTCACCATCCCTCCAAAGCACTCTCTGGCACTGCTGATCTTCTTCTCTGATTGCGATACGATGAAACATCTCCCTCACGTCTGCGTTCACCCCTACTTTCCGTTCCCGAAATTTAAAAAGTCCTGAGTGCAGCGGTACAAGGTTGTCTGGACCCTTCAACAGATGTGAGTTCAACGAAACTCCATGTACCTTTGCAGCGACGTCTGTAACAAATCTGGGCTTTGGCGGTAACTTGTTCCTGTTCAGCACGATAAATGTCGGAGCATACCAAACTCTTGGCCAACTTTGCAACTCATCCTCTGAGGCTATCCTTGCGTACCCCTTCTCAATCAGCTCTCGCATATGTTGATTTTTCCACTTTAGCAGATCCGGTTTCTTGGCCAACGATTTCTCTAAGCTTATAAGACGTTTCTCAGCCATGGGGTAGCTGTCCAGTAGCTTTACTTCGTCTGACTCCCAAAGCAGACCTATTTCATACCCATCATAAACGTGGCGCAGAGTACGCGTCATAACTTCCATTGCCCGACTATCCTCCTGACTCACGAACTTTCCACTGGGTGGACGAACTCCAAATTCCTCGACTGTGAAGTGTTTCTTAACCAGATCGTGTAGCTCTTCATCCTGTTTCGAAATGCCATGGAAGTACGAAATCGAAACTCTGCTCGAAGCTTTAACGCACGCCACCTTACCCTCGAGTGGTGTTCTCCCGAAGACGGTCCAACCGAGAAGCGTCTTGATAGCGTAGGGTTCATCCTCTTTTCCTGACCGCTGGCAACGCCCGACTAGAAGTTTCGCCTGATCTAAGCCCAACAGGATCTTTGGTTTCGCATTGTTCAAATCTGTCAACGGTAGACCTTGAAGGTATGGGAACGACTGTCGTAGGGAGGCCAGATCGCTATTCTGACAAGGCAGCTCTAAACCCTTCACCGTGTAAATGTCCTTTAGTATGTGTCGTTTTCGTTTGCCCACTCCAGAGAGCCATAGACTTGTACGCATCGAATCCTCATTTCTCGAAACACCCTTCGTCCATTGAAGTGTTAGTTGTTCCGGATCGCCTTCCAACTCCAGAAAATCGAAAACATCCCTTTCCAGCATTGTAATAGAGGACCCATCGTGCAAAAAGGCAAACGTGTCCAGAAACTTGTTGTTGTTCCCATACAGACGCACGGCTACGACCTTAAACATGACTGGGGCTTTAGATCCTAAATGCGAGGAATGAAGCTGAGGAGCTGGAATGAAAGCTGGAGCTGAGGAATTTAAAGCTAACTTTGAATCTGTCGGATGAAGTAGAACATGATGCCCCTTTGTGCATCCACCAACGCCGCATAATTTCTTCGGCAAACAGCTGCGCCATCTATGAGGTGCTGGGTTTAAACACCTAAAACAAACTTTTTTATCCTTAGCGAAGGCACACCTCTCTTCTACACTCAAAGCTCTGAAAACCGGACAAGCAAATAAAGCGTGTTCACTTTTGCCACATTTTATACAAGTGGCATCACTAGCTGGAGGGATGGGCTGATGCGTTAAAACTCTACGCGAAGGGGGTGCGCTGCCCGTTTTCTCATTACCCGACAACTTCGATAACTTTGTCAGTTCAGGAGGCAGATCATAAAGTTTCTCCGTAAGAAAGATCGAAAATTCCTCTAAATTAGGATTCAGCTTCTTTAATCTACTCTTCTGCCAATCGTGATACAAACTCGAAGACAATTTGCTTGTGAGGTCGGTCAAAACGAAATTATTATCGAGCTCCTTATTTAAACTCATCGACTTAATGTCGGCGACAAACCCGCTCACTACCACAGCCCATTGACGAAGTTTCGGATCGCAGCCAGAATTCAGAGCTGGTAACCGTAGCAAATTCGATGTCAGACTGTGTACTAAGACGTCTGGTCTACCATAAATCGCACGCAATGAGTTTATAATATCGCTTGCATCCGAAGAATACGGTAGCCGATCGCTCACGAGATTATAAGCTTCGCCTGTGAGTGCCTTCCTTAGACGCGCCACGTTCTCCTTATCATTATATCTCCCCTCTTCAGTAGTTGACCGAAACACAGACTCAAAATAAGGCCACTCTTTCCTATCGTGCCCCGAAAAAGACGGCAGATCCTGTACCTGGCTTCGATTTAAAATAGTCAATAAGCTCGCCATATCCCCAAGCTTCCGGCCGGAATCGTTTTGAGCATCTTGTTGAGCACTAGAGTTCTGACGTTTTTGATAACTCTCCACGTGTGCTGGCAAAGGCGTAGAGTGAGAAGCCGAAGGCCCTACCAACATTTCCCTGTGTTTGCAATCGATCTTACGAATTGCTTCTAACCTGTCTCTTGAAAGCCCTATTGATTTTTCCGTAGGACGAACAACCGGAGGGGCTGGCACCGCTAAGGAATCTAACTGAGCTTTAAGCTTATCCATTTCTATCTTTAAGTTACAAATTTCCCTATCTCTTTCCTCGACTGTCGACTGAGCAGTCTTGGCTGCCTCGATCAATACGTCGACCGAATTTAAAACATCAATTCTCTGATTCTGATTCTCTGTCACCATTTTTGCTTACATCACAAATTTCACTGCATTCTTTGGTTTTACAAAACCAGGGGATCTCCGTATCGAGCATGGACGGATTAAATTTCGCACACCCATAGTGCCACCACCGTTTGCAGGTTTCGCAGGACACCATCTCGTCGTCATCGGGTAAACGGCATTCTGTCGCAACGCAACTATGCTCCGTGACTGCTGAAGACTGCATCCTGAATTCCTTAGAAGCTCGTACCTTGATGATAAAATATCGGTTGATAAAATAAAATGATGTTGATTCGCAAGTCTTCTTTCTTTTGCTGAATAAAAATCCTTTCGTTGTAGCTTTGATTTTATTTTCTGCAAAGTAGTAAAGTACATTTTCACAATAATTTCTATCTATAAATTCTAGCTGACTTACATCAGTCTTTTAAAATTCTCGCGAACAATGATTGGGGGAAGTGTTCTCAACAATAATTACTCAAATCTGGATCTATGCGATTGAAACACTTAAAGTTATAATTTATTATAAAAATACTTCCTGAGCTAACTTACAAATCTATGTACTGCGCGCGTGGTGACAGAGAAAGAAATGGAAGAATAAAAATGGGCACGACTGTGTCGCACGAACTTGCGATTGTGTGCTAAGTACAGTACCAAAATCTTAAGGCTGAGTAAGGTTTAAGTTTTTGTCTTAATATATTTGGTGGTACAGGGTTACCAACTACAATTTAATTAAGAAAATTGACTTAAATCACGCAAAATATTGAAAAAAATATCAAATTAAATATACCAAGGGCTTCAAGCGAAAATCTAAAAACGTCATTTTTTTGCACTTGCTAAAACATATAAACGCTAAAAATTTAATCAAAATCGTTGGAGCCGTTTTAAAAAAAAACGGTTTTTTATTTTTGATTTTTTTTTAAACCAGGCTTTAAAAATTCAAGCGAATAAGTTTGAAGATCTTATTGAAAGATGTATTGACAAAAAATTTTAAATAAATCAAATATACCGTTTTGAAAATATTCGAAGAAGCAAATTTTTTTTTTTAAATTAATGAAAATTTGAAAATACTAAATTTTTCAAATATTGATATGCAATCTTTCTAAAACTATCTAGGGCTTTCTTAATATGAAATTTTGGTCAAAATCGTGCTAGCCATTCACGAGAAAGTCGGGTTTGAAAAAAACGGCACTATGGGGGGTACCGTTTTTAGACTTTTCCCAAAAATAAATTTTAGATCGTAAGAATAGTTATTCAAAAATAATTCTTTACGTAAAATTTTATCAAAATCGTTGGAGTCGTTTTCGAGAAAAATAGGTCTTATCATATAAGTCGTATGGCAGGTACCGTTATTTCAAGACCTAGAGACCCAATTCCAAAAACCCCTCTGTAGGCTGCCTCACAGAGCCTAACTGCAAATTTTGAAGAAAATCGGTAAAGCAGTTCAGGCTGTAGATCCATATACAGACAGACGGACATACAGACAGACAGACAGACAGACAGAATTGTAGGACCCACTTTTTTCGTATTCTCTATCATCGTAATGTCATGTTTAATTGTCATCTCAAAATTTTTTTTCTCCACGAATGCAAAACTTGCCTTATAGTACCTATAATCGCAAGTAAAAAATGGAGGCAACTCAGTTTCCTTAGCGATGGACTCCTCGTTGCTTTAGGGCGGAACCAGCACCCTCTCCTTAACATTGAGCTTAATCTGTGGTGAGTGGCGAAGACGGACTTAAGGCTCAGCCACAACGATCATTTGAAATGCCTTTAAGAAATTTATTTCTTTTTAGGTTTTTGTATTTTAACAATAACAACTCCAGGACAAAAAACCACGACAATAACAAAACTTTTTTGTTATTGTTTAATTTATAATTTGAAGCCAAACCATGGCAAACATTTTGTTTATTTTTTCCAAGTGCAATATGACTTGTTCATTCACTTGGATATAAAATTCACTGTGTGTGAGCGCAGTAAATTTTATAAGTGTCGGTGTATTCCGAACAAAGTTTGCGTCTTAGAAGGGTACGGCAACATCTAACTGATGAGCCCATTGCCGTACCTGGGCGAAACGCAAGTTTGGAGTTGAAGGTTGATCTTCACGATCACTTAAAATGCCTTTAAGAAATTTATTTCTTTTTAGGTTTTTGTATTTTAAAAATAACAACTCCAGGACAAAAAACCACGACAATAACAAAACTTTTTTGTTATTGTTTAATTTATTAATTATTTCCTCTAGGTCGTTGAAATTCGCAACTTCGTGATTTCTAAGGGCCTCATCTAAACTCGGCTTATAGGATACTGCTTTGCTACTATGGGGCATTTCACGTCAAGCGGACAGGGAAAAAAAAGTGAGGTTTTGAAATTTGTTCATATTAGGTCCAGTTATACTTCTAGTAGATATAAATACGAACACAAATTATTTTTTTCATATTATGTGAACTTGTCTAGTTATGGGCTCTCAAAGAATCGGCTAAATCGAAATTAGGATTTTTTAGAAGAATTTTTTCGTATTGAAAATAATTACAATAAATTTTCATATTACGCGATTTATATAGAAAATTTTCTGATCTTTTCATAAATTCATAAATAAATGCATCTGTTGTCAGACAAGTGATATTTTATTATTTTTAAATTAAAAAACATTTATATGTTTAACAAAAAAATTTTATTCAATAATTCAAAAATTATTGTGGTAGCAAAGATAGGAATGAACTTGTACTAAGTACTAAGTCTTAATATACCATTTATTTCATTAAATCAAAATTAAAAAGACAGCTTTTAACCATCCTATTAAACAAGTATCCGGTACGTTTGCAACGAATACCAGTGGTAATTTATTGAAAAAACTTGGTGCCACTGAAGAAAGGAAAATAAGGAAGTGTGTGCTGGGACAAATGCAAGATATCGTTTACTATTACGTAGTAAGTAAGGTGGATGGGCGTTGTACTATTCGGGTAGGCTCTGACTGGTGCCAACTTACCGGCGCCCAGATGCTGTAACTTATAGTACACGTCAATTGTGCTTACTATACCTCCAAGCGGTATCCACTGGGACCTGGGATGCTCAGTCCACAGCTGACCTGCTAAGCTAGTAAGTGCGGGTGTTGACAAAGGAATCCGGAACAAAAGAATTGTGATCGATCAACACTATAATAGCTCTGCGAACAATGACTGACTGCACGAATCTCAGTGGTCTACGAGAGCTTTCGCTTATATGTCCCAGCGGATGAATTCGAATTACAGAATAAACGGTGGACTTAAGCAGTCAAAAAAGCAGAAACCCCTGAAGGAGCTACTCCAACATATTTGGTTTAAAGGTTAATCAGGGTATTTCAATACTAGAACAGGATATTGAAGTAGAGATGGTGGCAGATGAGCTCCTGGTGAGGCAACGGCAGCACTCACACCCCTGCAGCAGGGTATTGACACTGGATATTCCAGCCCTTTGGGTCCGAAGGGATCCAAAAGGACCTGGCCCTCCAGGTTGGGGGTTGTGCGTAGGGTTAACTACCCAACCACGTTAAAAAGACCTTGTTCCGAAACAACAAGCAGCCTCGGATAACGATAATGATTTCAAAGTTGACGACCCAAGCAAACGAAAAAAGGACAACGACTTCCGGATCTGCACGTGGAACGTAAGATCTCTTAACGGACTACGTGCAGCTGGAGAATTGGCGGACGCCCTGGACTGCTGCAAATCAGACATAACCGCCATCCAAGAAGTGCGATGGAGTGGACCGGGCTTAAAGAAGATGAGAAACTGTGACATCTACTATGGCGACTGATACAGACAACAGAAACAACGCTTATTTGGATGCGGATTTGTCGTTAGAGGAAGACTCAGGGATAAGGTGATTAGCCAAAATCCAGTTAATGAGCGTATAATGACCATCCCCATCAGGGCTAAATTCGCCAACATTAGCCCAATATGCGCCCATGCCCCCACAGAAGAGAAAGACGATAATTCCAAAGACTGTTCCTACGAGCTCCTCGAAGAAACATATGAGCAGTGCCCTAGACACGACGTGAAAATCGTTCTTGGCGATTTTATCGCAAAACTAGGAAGGGAGGACATCTTTGGAAATACAATCGGTAAGCATAGCCTCCACGACAAAACCTCCGAAAACGGACTGAGGCTGATCGATTTTGCTGCGGGACTAAATCTTGTTGTAAGTAGTACACGCTTCCCGCATCTCAAAATTCATAAAGGTACATGACGATCCCCAGATCAATTAACCGTCAAATTGATAATGTTGCGATCGACGCAAGGCACTCTTCTATTGTGTTAGTGGCCAACTTTGACTCGGACCACTACTTTGTTGTAGCCAAGATACGAATGAGGACATCTTGTTCACGACCAGCACGAACTAACGCTGTGAAAAGATATGACGTTAGAAAGCTACAATCGTAAGAGATTGCCAATGCCTTTTCCAATCGAGTGTCCCTTCAACTATACTTGAATCCCATGCCGCCAGCATTAAACATTGAAGACCAGTGGCAGCAATGCCAAGAAGCCATCAGAACCGCTGCCTCTGAGGTTCTGGGTTTCACTCGGCCACCAAAACGAAACCCGTGGTTCGATGAAGAATGCAGGCAGGCAAATGCAGCCAAGCAAAGAGCACGACATATGCTGATGCAAACACGAACGAGGGCTGCCTACGACCAGTATAACGAGATTTACAAGGAGAGAAGAAGGGAAGAACACCGACTTCTCAAAAAGAAAAAGAAGCAGCATGAGAAGCGCTCATTTGAGGAAATAGAGAGGTGCCATGACAGAAACGAGATTCGGAAGTCTTACGAAAAGGTAAAAAGATCCTGCCAGGGTGGCAAACCTCAAACTCAAGCCAGTAAATATCAGCAGGGAAACATAGTTATAGATTCATAGTCGCTACTGAGGATCTGGAAAGATCATTTCTGCAGACTGCTTAACGGTGATGAGGACACAAATTTCGCTGTCAGGCTTATTGCCCCATTCAGCTTGGACGATGATCAAGAATGCCGTCCTCCCGACCTAGAGGAAGTTAAGCTTGCCATTGGCAAACTTTAATCAAATAAGACTGCAGGTGCAGATGGCCTTGATGCTGAACTCTTCGAGGCAGCTGGAGACCAGTTGGAAGGAGCATGCACCAGCTGATCTGCATGATATGGTCGGAAGAAAGCATGCCCGATGAATGGAACCTCAGTATCGTATGCCCGATCCTAAAGATGGGAGACCCTCACAATTGCGCCAATTATAGAGGGATAAGCCTCCTTAACGTCGCTTATAACACCTTGTCTGCTGTAATATGTGAACGTCTGAAACCCCACGTCAACAACATGATAGGTCCTTATCAATGTGGTTTTAGACCAGAGAAGTCCACAATAGACCAAATTTTCACATTACGGCAGATCTTGGAAAAAACCCGAGAACGTAATATCGATATTCACAACCTTTTTATCGATTTCAAGGCCGCGTATGACAGTATCTACAGAGACGAGCTGTACAGAGCCATGTCTAGTTTCGGCACCCCTGCAAAACTCGTACGACTATGCAGGATGACTTTGGAGAGTTCACGCTGCTCCGTCAAGGTCGGTAAGGAACTCACCGAGACCTTTGATGTCGAAAAAGGTTTTAGGCAAGGCGACAAGCTGTCATGCGATTTCTTCAACATCATACTTGAACAGATTGTAAGAAACTCAAACGTCAACAACAGAGGAACAATCTTTCAAAAGTCTGTAGAATTACTCGCTTATGCAGACGATATTGACGTAATGGGAAGAAAAAAGCGTGATGTCATAGGTGCTTTTGCGAGTATTGAAACAGAAGCGGCAAAAATGGGTTTGATGGTTAATGAAGGCAAAACGAAGTGTATGCTGTCATCAAACAGGGACACAGAACATCGACGAATTGGACAAATCGTAACAATAGACAGACATAACTTCGAGGTAGTACAGGACTTCGTCTACCTAGGATCCGCTGTAGACATGTAAAACAACATCAGTGCGGAGATCAAACGGAAAATAACTCTTGCCAACCGTTGCTTCTTTGGGTTAAGAAGGCAATTGAAAAACAAAGCCCTCTCTAGAAAAATCAAAGTTACCTTGTATAAGACCTTAATCATCCCAGTCCTGCTTTACGGCGCGGAAGCATGGACCTTATCGAAAGCGGATGAGGAAACCCTTGGTCGTTTCGAAAGAAAAATTCTCCGAATGATCTTTGGTCCCGTATGCGAAGACAATGTGTGGAGAAGATACAACAACGAGCTTTATCGGCTGTACCGCGACATGGGCATAGCCAGAAGAGTACGCATCGCGAGGCTACGATGCTTGGGTCATGTAGAGCGGATGGACCCAAACGCTCCGGCTCGACGGGTTTTCGAAACACATTGTAGGGAAATCGCGGTAGGGGAAGACCTCGTCTTAGGTGGCGCAATCAAGTGGATGAAGACCTCAACCGACTTGGAGTGCGAAACTGGAGAGAGCTCGCCCGAAATCGAAGTCGTTAAAGAAGGATGTTGGTTGAGGCCCAGGTTCACCCCGAACTGTAATGCCCACCTAAGTAAGTAAGTATTATAAGTAGAATTGTAAACAATTATCTCTCCCGCATAATATTCAGTTTTTGCATCAAAAGTTTTTCTTTTTTTTTTTTTTAAGAATATTCAATTCAACCCAATTTATTCGTTTTTATACGATTAACAAGTCCAGCGATTTTTATAACAGGTAACAAATTATAAAAGCGCTTAAATTTATTTTTAAGTCCACGATCTGAATCTGATGAGCCAGAGCAAACGTAAGAGCTGTCAATCTCCACCCGACGGCAATCAGCAAAGCATCTATAATAACAATAAATCGCGTAAAATCTACGAAAATAATTCAATAATGCCCATATCTGATTCCGATTTGCAAAGAATTAAATGCATTATCGACGATTCTCTCGATACCAAACTTCAAAATGCAATCGCAAACTTGGCATCAAAGGAAGACTTTAATACTCTAAATTCAGAGATAACCTCTTTGAGAAATCAAAATGAAGACTTAGCACGAAAATTACATCAATTCGAAGCTAGATGCATTTTATTAGAAGATGAACTTGAAGCGCAAAACCGGGAACTGAAAGGCAAAAATATTATTTTCTCTATTCCATCAGAAAACTCTGATCCAGAGGAAAAGGTGCGATGCATAACTCGAATGCTGTTGGATAATGCAGATATACAAGGGATGTCTAAACCAATTAAAATAACCAAAAACAACAACATAATCAAAATGAAACTAAACACTGGCTGCAACGAAACCGCATTGAAAATGCTTAAAAACTCTGCCAGACTGAAGAACACAGGAGTTTACATACAAAGGGATCTAACTAAACAAATGCAACTAAAACGAACAATCTTGCTAAAATATCGAAAAATAATAAAACTAAATAAACCAAATGTTCCGATTCTAATAAAAAATAACACTCTTCTTATCGAAGATAAAATATTTTATTTGAATAATAATAATTTATTAAAAATTAATGAAAATGATGGTGAACAAGTGCTGCAACAAATGTTTGGACAATTGAACTTTGGAAGTGTCACAAACACGAAAATGTCAAATAGACGTTTTAATGAAAGTACTAGATCAGCACAAGCTTCTAGCCAACCAGGGATGCCACTTCATCAAGATCATCAAAGTAGTAATAGTAGTGTATTCAATTGAAAATTAAATACCGTCAGCTCATTAAATAATAATTGTTGTAAGATATTATCCTATAATGTATCCGGGCTTAGTAATAAGTTATTATATGTAGATTTTTTCAATTTTATCAAAACTTATGATCTTTTTTTTCTTACTGAAACACATGTAACCATAGAAAATTCAAGTAAATTTATAAACTATTTTAATGGATACAAACTTCACTGGATTCCTGCTACCAAAACAAGTATTAAGGGACGTGTAACGGGCTGTTGGTTTCGTCGGGGTTGGGCGTGGGAACTTGACCCCTTAAACCCGCTGACAAAAATCATGCCAGACTTTTTGTGCTGCATAGATGTTTATAGCACGCGAGAAATTGCCTCTACCCACCCTGCCTTGTCACCTTACTCGCCTCGGTGACCCTTAACTGGCATCATCCCCTACCTAAGTGGTCATCCTTTCCTCTTTAGACTCCTCATCCCATTTTGATCAGTTAGTTAGAACACATTTTATCTTCAGGTTCTGATTTCATATATTTGAAAATTTCCTACTCATTCTTAACAAAATTATAATTTATTTCGTAATTGTGTGTGTTTCTTGCTCGTGATTGGCTTTATGTTTACTTTATGATGTTTGTATGTTTAAATTAGTGATTTAAGCAACTGGACTTGTAAAATGTTCGACTTCTATGTTCTTTGTATTGTTCTTTTAAATGTACTTAGCACTTTATATGTATTCAAATTTTTAAACGCAGCTCTTTGTGCACGTAATCAAACAAAAAGATTAAAATTATATGTACAATTAATGAAATGATAAAAAAAATAACGAATCCGAAACTAATTTCAATACACGCAAAACAAAAAAAAAATACCGGGACTTAACTTCCTCTTTTACCGATTAAATTTAAAGCAAGCAATGGTCCCCACTTAATTAACCCCAACCCCAAAAACCAGATATATATATGTAGATTTCAATATAGTAAAAAGTGACAGGGCGCATAAAAGACTTACCAAATGTCGATGATTTTGTTGTTGTGGCCACAGCATTCAAATCCTCGATGGTCTTTCCCGTCGTAACTACTAATTCGCTTTTGTTCTCGAATTTTCAAGATAATTAAAATCACTATATATATAAACTGGTTAGCAAACAAATTAAAATTACGTTAACGCGCGTATTTGCAGTTAATATCGGATTCACTTCACAAAATTTAAAAGAATTAAGAACAAAAAAACTGAGCACACACTAATTAACATAAATTTGCTCGTTGCCTCGAAAGGTTTGAAATCAGCCTCCTACATTCAATACACCTTTATGTCTCTCCTGACGAAGAGCCTTTTGCAGGCTAGTTAAATAGCGCACCACTTAATTAATTAAGTGTATTTTTATTCTATCAGGTAAGGTGCTTCCCATTCAAATAAATACAGGTACTTTGGGTACCATAAAAGAAAATAAGTATGGCTGCAAACCATTCACCGACAGAAAATTTTACCTGCTAAATTATGGCAGCTGAATATATATTATCTCCTGCCGAAACCTCCTGGGCAATTTTATTTCTCAGCAAGTGCAAAATTCTCCTAGTTAGCTATAACAATTATACGTTATACACTTAACAAAAAACTATTTACTTGAAAAAAACTTACAATAACGAAATAACCTTCATTGGCAAAATAACAATGAAATTTGTTTCACTTGGACTTCTGGTCCGTTTGACTTATAATTTGCTAATGATGCAAACAGCACAATGTCAAACGGATTCAGAATCTCAATGTTATGTTTCACCGCTTAGTTGAGAGGTCATAACGTTCTTTTGTTTTTTTTCTCCTTTCCCTGCTTTAAACATTTCCTATCTTCCTTCTTAGCAACATTTATAACATCTACCATATAAACGAGTTTAGCATATGCTTAAACCATCTTCCTCTTTCCTAACCACTTTCTGACCACTTACTAGGGAATTTTTATGTGTCAAATTGACAAGACCTTCCTCCACCTGTCATAAGTTTTGTTTACCTAAAGTGTTTTCCGACTCGTGCGCGAAATAATTTGTTTAGTGGTTTTATTTGTGTTTATTTAAATCAAAGAAACATATTTCGTTACAGGGCTTCGCTATTTTGGATGCGTTAAAGCATTTGTTACGGACGTCAGCAGAACTCCGTATGGAATTCCGCATAAGCATACACGGTCACCCAGCAAAATTATGAGTTCGAATTGTCTTAGGCAATCATGTTCGAAAATACTTGACCGGACATCGGTTCATTTTGTCGCCTATCTCGTCGAGAGATCATTCTTAACCTTTCTTTTCTTTCGCTGACCACAAGCTAGTAGTAAGTTCAATCAAGCTCTTCGTGGTATTTTCAAGAAGTTAAAAAAAAAAAAAAAATTTTTTTTTGTAGTGAATAAGTAAAATCAACATATCCAAGAACTATATTTGCCAAGAAAGGAATTGAAAGAGTCCGAGCTAAATACCAAGTTTCCTCAATTTGGTATAAAACACAGGTAAATGGTTTTCCTGCATTTTAATTTTCCTGAATCCAGCCGTTTTCAAAAAGCTTTACTTCCCGTAGTTATTACCGAATAAACAGAAGAAGAGTACTTGAGCTGACAGAAAACGGGTTTTTTTTTTCTCACGCCCTCATCGAGGAGAATCCCAGTTACATATATCCCCTCGCTGTACATACCTATGGAGCACCAAAGAGAGACTTACCACGACCGCTAATCCGTCAACTATTTTTTTTGCACTTGCAAGACGAGGCGAAGAACGTCTCAGTTTTCGTTGAACTCGAGACAACGACGCGTCGATCTATAAGTCGTCCTCGAGCAAGGTGCAGTGCGAGTCGTGGTTAAGGGAGTCGTGTGCGGTGCGGGGGTGGATGCTAGGCAGAAAGGGGAGCCTCAGCTAGCCCCATAGTGAAATTCTGGTGTACCCAGCGGTACTGCTGAGTCTACTACATAATTTATCAAAAGATCATACCTTCTACCTATTCAAAATATACCTCTACTGTGTTTTTTTTTTTCATATATATAACTTACACGCTAAAATATTTGATAACTAAGTCTAATCTTAAATTGCCTAATTTAATTGATCGAATATTAAGTGTTCAATCTTGTCCACATAGAAAAAAAAAAGAAAAAAAAAAGAAGAAGGAAATATTATATATTAATTGTGTATGCGGGTATATATACATAATATAGCGCGTGTTTAATACGTCATGTGAACTTGACAAGCTGCGGCATATTCTTCAACTCTACATTTGCTACGTCATCAAAACAACCAACGGCAGAGATTGTGCACAATATCTCCGTAAGCGGTGAGTTTTTTTTTTCTTTAAACTTTCATTTGATTACCTCTATGAGAAAGAGACAGAAGCTGTCTCTTGCCCAGTTCACCTGTCACAAGAAATCGAGTGCATGTTTACATACCTAAGCAACGCCATAATTTTTGTTTACAAAATTAAATAATTAATTACACACATATTGAAAACAAAATTAACACTACTTATATTGCAACAAGATTGAATTACTAAATTTTCCTAAGTAAAACTTGAATTTAACATGCATTTACTATTTGCAATTCTCAAAAATCAAAATTAAGCATAGTCATTTTTTTTGCATAAAACATGCATTCATGCAAAATATATTATGAATAAAATCGTGAATTAACTACTTGAAATGAACTAGACTTAATTCTTGTGGGGTTATGTATGGGTTGGTCAGTGAACTTTTGAATCCCGATGGATTGATGTGAGTCATTCTGTCAGGCAATTGCAGGGATAGCGATCTTGTCATAAAAAAGTATGGGTACAAGCTATCATGGAAGACATACATTGTCAGAGGGAGGGATATCTTAGACAAGGTACCCGGGCCAATTAGCACCAGTCGTCGCCCAGAGAACAGAACAAAGCCGAGTGAAAGGTCCGTCTGTCGTCCTTTTTTTTAGTTGAAATCTTGGCATGAAATATTAATCTTTTGCGTGCGTTGGAAAACTCCCGAACAAAGGACCTCGCCCTCCGACGTTCCTAGCTGTGCCTTCTGCAAGCATGCCAAGTGTGGTTCCGTCGAGTTTAGTCCAGTTAATATAATCATAATGAATAGTCGCAACAAAAGAAATGGCGCCCAACGTGGGGCTTATGTTTTTAAGCCCTATCACAGTAAGATAAAGGGTCTATTACCTTACAGTAAGTCCCGGTGTTTGCCCAGCAGGTGACCCGCGTTGCTACTTAAGATAATAACTTTCAGTTTTGATGTTTCAGTTCATATTAGTCCGAATATTTTTTCTTTCATCATATGAAAGATTCGTTGCATATGAACTTATTTAATACTCTCCTCATAGTGTTGTCTAATTCGCAGCTTCATTGCTGGAACTATTTTGCCACTATAATTTCACTTGGTTTCAGTTTTGTTCTTCAATCTAACTCATCCGTCCGTTTATAATAAAAAGAACGAAAATCTCACGAAAGACCAACCACATTAAACCCCAATGCTACAAACTCAGTACTTGAAATAGTAAGGCAATCAGCAGTTGAAGTTTTTCGTCCAACATCACAGCTGTCAAAATCAAAATGGTACGATGAGGAGTGCCGGAAATGTAGGAAGAAATCATTTACATACTTAAAACTATTTAGACAGTGTAATAACCAAACTTTCAAGAGACTCTATCTCGAGCAAAACAAAATATATAAAGATTTGTGCAGTTCAAAAAAGCTGTTGTACCTAAAAAATGCGGCTAAGAAGCTTTTAGAATCAAAGGATCCCAGGTCATTCTGGTACAATGTTCGGATTTTGGGAGGGCGAAGCAGATCATCGGCTCTAAATATTAATGTAGATCATCTTGCTACCTATTTCGAAGGTCTGTTGCTGCCAGATCCTGATCAGAGTTATATTAGTTTTGCTTTGCAATACATTTCAGTACCTGAGCTCGACTCTCCATTTACAATGAATGAACTATTAACTTCACTCAATAAAATGAAAAATAATAAGGCCGCTGGGTCAGACGGCATCCCAATTGAATTTTTTAAGAACGCAACTCCTGAGTTTCTTGAAATTGTTTTGGGATTGCTAAACAAAATGTTTATAGAGGAGTCATTCCCAAGTTGTTTCCATGTGGCGAGTATATCTCCTATTTTTAAAAAAGGTGACCCAAGTATTCCTGAAAATTATAGGGGCATTTCTATCTTAAGCTCACTAAGGAAACTTTTTGCCCATATATTGTACCTCAGGCTTGTGACTTGGGTTGAGAGCAATGACATTATTAGTTGCTTTCAGGCTGGTTTTCGAACTGGTTTGTCAACAATTGATCAAATTTTTGCTCTTACAAGTATTGCTAGGAGATTTATCGACAAAAAAAAGCCTTTATTTTCCTTTTTTGTAGACTTCAAAGCTGCTTTTGATACCATCAATAGAAGATCACTTTTATTTAAGTTAGCATCAATTGGTTTATCGACTAAATTCATCCGTGTTTATGAACAGCTTTTATCAAATATGTCAGCAGTGGTATGCAATGGTAAAATCAAGTCAAAATCATTTAGATCTGAATCAGGTGTCCCACAAGGTTGCGTCTTGAGCCCGTTGATGTTCGCTCTGTATATCAATGATATTGAAAATCACTTACCGGGAGGTGTCTGTTTTGGCGATTTATTCGTAAAGCTTTTACTTTATGCTGATGACTTAGTGATCTTTTCTGATAACCCAGTGACGTTGCAACTACAGATAAACAAACTGAAGCATTATTGTGATTCGTGGGATCTTAAAATCAATACTGCTAAGTCAAAAATAATGATTTTTAAACCTCAAAATCGATCTGATAATAATACACGAAACTGGAAGTTAGACGGAGTCAATATTGAAGTTGTTAGTGAGTTTAAATATCTAGGTTTTATTATCTCGCAAAATTTAAGTATTAAAGCCCATATTAAAGAGAAACTTACGATTGCAAAATCAGCGATTAATACAATATGGTCAAATTTTTTCTCAAAAAACTTTGTAGACCCTACTTCAAAGTTCCAGGTCTTCAACTCTACAATCAACAGCTGCTTTAGTTATGGGAATGAAGTTTATGGTTACCAATTGCTGGATGAAATGGAATATATTCAAAGATACTTCTTCAAACGCATTTTCCGGTTACCGTTCAACACTCCCAACTACGCCATCTACGTTGAGTCCGGTCTACCACAAATATATGTAAGAAACTTGAAGGCTAACGCAGACTATCTTACTAAAATTATGCATAGACCTAATAGCAACTTACATAAAAAAATATTACTTATATCACTTCGTTGCGGTTATTCCCCTTTCAGAAATTGGCATGCACTTGCATTGGCACATAACCTACCGCCGCTGAATTTAAACGTCAACAACAGAGAAGATTGGAAAAATAATTTCTACGACTGTATTTCTATGATTGATGAAGAAATGTACAGAGGCCATCTTGATAGAGCTAGGGAAGCAGCTTCTAGATCCACATACCGTTGCCTAAATCTAAATTTGGGGAGTAGTAATTACTTTAATGAGGATATCTCAGTCTCAGATATGAGTTTGATATTTAGGGTGCGAACCGAAACTCTTCAGCTCAATTATAGGCCACATAGGACAGACATTAACCCAGTCTGTTCCCTCTGTAACCTCAACCAGAATGAGGATGTATACCATTTCCTAGCAATTTGTCCTATCCTACAGGAAATACGTAGACTCCATCTGAACAAAAGTTTCTTGTCCCCCGAAGAATGTTTTCGCCTTCTTAACGGTGAGAGTGGTTGGAAAGTGCTGGTACGTTATGTTTCTCACGCAAAATACTACAGAAACTCATATTTGAACATGTTTTGAATCAAATACATTATTCAAAGTCCAATAAATTAATTTTGTTTTAGCTAAACTGAAAGCCCTATATTCCAGAACTAAATGAGATAATAATCTTTAAAAAAAAATTTATAAGTTGTGATTTCGCAGCTCTTCTACCTCCATATCTCTTTTATACCTACTTATTTTCTTTTCGATGCACATAAACTTATGTATAGCTGTAATTTAAACATAACTTTGATTTTGTAAAATAATGCACGAAAACCTATGTTATTTATTTATATAATAATTTTTGTTACTTATTTATTTTTTTTATAAATTTAAGATATATTAACGATTTGTTGAATCTTTCTTAAATCTAAAATTCAGATTAAATCCGGCAGACGGCTTTCACGCCATGCTTGTACTTCTTTATTCAAATTTATAATGTAACTTTCTTAATTTGTAAATAAACCCCAATCCAATTATACAATATAAAATTCAGAAAAAAACGAAAAAAACAAAATTAAGAAAAAAAAAAACAAATTTAATTTCTTCAAAATACTTAAACATTAAAACACTCTAAATATTTAAATAACTTAACATGAATGTTAGTAGAGGACCCAATACTCGCTCGAGAGGTAAATTCAACAATTCAAGGGGTCAATACTCTTCCACTACAAATAGAAACTCTTCAAACACATACAAAGACAATCCCCAATCAAACTTAAATCAAAGAGAACATGTGGTGCAGCAAACTCCTCCACCAAGAAAAGTACATAATTCAATAGGAGATCTAGGACAAAACGTTCAAAACCAAATCGAAGAACCAGAACAAAATCTATTCCATCAAAACGTTAACCCGGAGCAAACAGTTAATCCTCAGAGTGTTCAAAATCCCAATCAGGTTCGCCTTGGTTCAGATCAGGTTCAAATAAACATTGCCAATAACGAGATGTCAGATCCAGCTTATCTGACACCAGCCCGTTGCAGCAATCAAGCTGCTACACAAAATGCGATTGAGAATGCCAGTCAGAAAGGCACTACTTCGAGATCTGATAATCATGATCTCCAAACTTTGTCATTAGCTTTTGAACGCATCATGGAGGCCAATAACAAGATTGTCATTAGCGAAATGAAGTCAATTAGGGATTCCTTAAGTCATAAATTAGAGCAAATAAGTATTCCACCGATTCAACAAGCTCAAACTCAAAATTTTGATGTACCTAATTCTCACCCCAGAGTAGACTTTGAACAATTCCTTCAAAACATGTCATTTTCCACTCAAAATCGAGTACCCGTAAGCCTACTTCTGCTTCACAGCCTTCAATCATCAACACAAATTGAAAGGTCGAAAAGTGGAAGATTTCCTTCGATGGAACCGAAAATGTGTATGACTTTTGGTTTAAAGTCGAAACCCTAAAAGAAAGGTCCCAATCTAGCTGGGATCATGTTCTAGCGAACTTTCATGTTCTTTTGAAAGGTAAAGCTGAGTCCTGGTATTGGTTCTTCCTGAAAAAGAATCCAACCGTTTCTCATGACAGTCTTAAATACGCAATTATCAAAGAGTTCAGTAAAACCGAGAATGAGTATGAAAAGATGTTACGAATGGTCTCTCGACGTCAAGGTTTTAAAGAGGCATTTGATGACTTTTATACAGAGATTTTACGACTTAATGCAAGGTTAAAAGAACCTTTGTCGGATACCAAGTTGATCGATTTGATCAAAAAGAATTCGAAAGATAATTTAGGCACCTTGCTCTTTCCAAATCAACTTACGGGTTTAGAACAAATGAGGGATGTAGCAAGGCAAGGTGAAGCCTTCTTGCTACACCAATCGTCTCAAAACTCGTTGAATTACAAGCGAAATGTCAGCGAGATAGAACAAGAGATTGACTCATTCGAAGACAAGAAATGTGAGAGCCAAGATTTAGAGGCCTTCTCTAAATTCAACAAACCCAATTTCAAGCCTCTTGATACACCCAACTTCACATGTTGGAACTGTCAAAAGTTAGGCCACTCATTTTACGACTGTCCAAGCGAAAAACGAAATCTCTTTTGTTATCGCTGCGGCGAGAAAAACGTCACAACCGTAACTTGTTCAAAACATGGTTTAAACGGGAAAGGGAGCGAGTTGACAGCCGGGGGCACTCGTTCCATAAACACGACCCCGAGCCAATAAAAGAAACAGGTGTATCTTTAGAAAGTCAAAGACAATCTGAGGATACAAGCCCAAAAACATCGGATATTTCTAACCCTAATATAAAAACAATTATTAAAAGACCAGATTCTCCAGACAAGGATGTACACGCTCAAGACGTGCCTCGCTTTTCCTTCCATGAAAGAATGAAACATTACCAGCAAGTTAAAAAACGAATATTCACTAAGCCCATTTCAGAAAAAATCACCAAGTGTAGGAATCGTTTTCTCGTTAGAAAACCCACAGAAAAGCAATAGAATCTACCACTCTTGACGAATTGAATGACATGCGGCCATATCTTAATATTCAAATCGGCAATGAAAAGGTGTGGGCATTGTTAGATTCAGGTGCGGAGGTAAGCGTGTTAGGAAAAGATTGTTTGGATCTTTTGAAACGCAATTCCATTCCAATTAAGCCGTTCAAGTCAAACGTCTGCACAGCTGACGGCACAAAGCGAGAAATCTTAGGCTTGTGCAAGATCCCAATCAATCTAAATAATAGAACTAATGTTATAGATTTTCATGTCGTACCGACCTTGAAACAACAGGCTTATCTTGGTATAAACTTTTGGCAAAGTTTCCACATTGAGCCAAAATTTGAATCTGAAATTTCCTGTTTAGAAGGACAAAGATCTGATCCAAAAACACACAATTTAACCGCGGAGCAAAGAGAAAACTTGAACAAAGTCATAGACTTGTTTCCGTCTTACTCAAAGTTAGGTCTTGGCAGAACACATTTGGAAGAGCACGTGATTCATACGGGTGATGCAGCCCCAATACAGTCTAGACACTACCCGCTTTCACCACCCCGGGAAGCCGATGTCTATGCAGAAATCGACAGAATGTTGCAATTAGGAATCATTCAGGAGAGCAACAGCCCTTGGAGTTCCCCAATAGTTTTGGTAAAAAAACCGGGTAAGAACAGATTATGCATAGATTTCCGGAAGCTAAACAGTGTTGCCAAGGATGATGCATATCCTCTCCCACACATCTCAGGTCTACTGAGTAGGTTGAAGGATACGCATAACATAACCGGCATTGATCTTAAGGATGCGTTCCACCAGATTCCGCTCTCTGAATCTTCTCGCGAAAAGACAGCTTTCGCGGTACCAGGCAGGCCTCTCATGGAATTTGTGGTCATGCCATTTGGCCTTAAAGATGCTTCACAAAGGATGACACGTCTTATGGACAAAGTCATACCATCTAAGTATAGGGAGAAAGTGTTTGTATACATAGACGACTTACTAATATGTACGGAAACTTTTGAGGAACACTTAAAACTTTTGTCAGAGGTAGCAGGATTTCTAAGAAATGCAAAGTTAACGATTAATGTAGAAAAGAGCAAGTTCTGCCAGAGAGCAATCAAGTTCTTGGGATATATTGTAGGCCAGGGATGTCTCAAAACCGATCCCGCAAAAGTGGAAGCCGTTGCCCAGTTCCCACTTCCACAAAGCGCCAGGCAAATACGACGCTTTCTCGGCATGGCGGGCTGGTACCGTCAATTCATCCCAAACTTCTCGAATCTCTCTGCCCCTCTATCCGATTGCCTGCGTAAATCAAAAGTGTTTTGTCTAACCCAAGAAGCCATTGACGCACTCCAGAAATTGAAAGACGCCTTGACAACCGATCCAGTTCTGGCGCAGCCTGATTTTTCAAAGCCCTTCGTTGTTCAATGTGATGCATCAAGCGCAGGAGTTGGTGGCGTTCTATACCAACTGGATGATCATGGACATGAACACCCAATCGCGTACGTGTCACAAAAATTGAACAAGGCCCAGAGAAATTACACTGTGTCAGAACAGGAGTGCCTTGCAGTAATCATCTCCGTGGAAAAGTTTAGGCCATACATTGATGGGTTGCCCTTCAAAATTGTCACCGACCACTCAAGCCTTAAGTGGCTCATGTCGCAAAAGAACTTGAGCAGGCGGCTGGGTCGATGGAGTCTGCGACTTCAGGCATTTACCTTCACGATAGAACATCGTAAAGGCTCGCTCAATGTTGTGCCTGACACGCTGTCTAGAGCGGAAATAGCCGAGATAGATATCGTTGAGCAAGTGAAAGAAATTGATCTCAGTTCACCTTACTTTCAGTCCGAAGAATACGAAAAGCTCAAACAAAACGTAGCCGATGATCAAGATAACCTACCGGATGTTATTGTTTCTGATGGTTATATTTATAGACGCGTTAGGTTTCGTGTAGGCTCTCCAAACGAAGAAGAAAGTTTGTGGCGTCTCTGGTTGCCCAAAGAACTCACAGAACAAGCTATTGCAAATTCACAACACAAAAACAGGATGTCACGGGGGTGTCGAAAAGACGCTGTTTCGCGTGAAACAAAAATATTTCTGGCCAGGTATGGTCAAGCAAATCAAGGATTTTGTTAAGTCTTGTGACACCTGCAAAGAATCAAAAGCTCCATGTACATCGCTTAGACCCAAAATGGGTTCACAAATCGTGACTGAACGTCCAATGCAAAGGCTTTACATTGATTTACTAGGGCCATATCCGCGTACAAAAGATGGCAACACAACTATATTCATAGCCATAGACCATTTTACGAAATTTGTCTTCCTGAAGACACTTAAGAAAGCTAGCGCTAAGGCTATATGCAACTATCTCGAAAATGATGTGTTCCAGATGTTTGGATTCCCAGAACACGTCCATAGTGATAATGGTAAACAGTTTGTGTCTAAAGAATTTGCTAAGCTCATGGAATCCTACAACATCAAACACACAAAGACAGGCTTATATTCGCCTCAGGCGAATAGTTCTGAGAGGGTCAACAGGGAAATCTTGTCCAAAATCAGAGTTTTCGTACAGGATAAGCACAATGAATGGGACAAATATATTTCGCTGATAGGTTCTATTTTAAGGAGTGATTTTCATTCGTCCATCAAGTGTTCGCCTTATTATGCGTTATTTGGCCAGCATATAATGTCAAATGGGTCGGAGTACGCACTTCTTAGAAAGCTCAGCTGTCTGAACGAGCCTGACATACAGATGACTTCAACGACGGATAAGATGCTTTTAATGCGAGAGAGGATTAAAGAGAGTTTGCATGCCGCTCATTTGAAAGCTCAGCGTACTTATAATTTGCGGGCAAAAGACATTGCTTTTGTCCCAGGAAGTTTTTCGCCGCAATTTCGAACAAAGTTCCTTTGCAAAATCAAAAAACCCTAAGTTTTCACCAAAGTTTATAAAATGTCGAATTAGGAGGCGAGTTGGTAATTGTCTGTATGAGTTGGAGAACCCTTAAGGCAAACTAATCGGAAGATATCATGCCAAGGACATGAGGCAATAGATTTACAGACTTTGATGTTACTGACTTATCGCTTTTCTTTTTGTTTCTAGCCAATAATGTTGGAAACAAAAAAGGTTTGTTACGGACGTCAGCAGAACTCCGTATGGAATTCCGCATAAGCATACACGGTCACCCTGCAAAATTATGAGTTCGAATTGTCTTAGGCAATCATGTTCGAAAATACTTGACCGGACATCGGTCCATTTTGTCGCCTATCTCGTCGAGAGATCATTCTTAACCTTTCTTTTCTTTCGCTGACCACAAGCTAGTAGGAAGTAAGTTCAATCAAGCTCTTCGTGGTATTTTCAAGAAGTTAAAAAAAAAAAAAAAAATTTTTTTGTAGTGAATAAGTAAAATCAACATATCCAAGAACTATATTTGCCAAGAAAGGAATTGAAAGAGTCCGAGCTAAATACCAAGTTTCCTCAATTTGGTATAAAACATAGGTAAATGGTTTTCCTGCATTTTAATTTTCCTGAATCCAGCCGTTTTCAAAAAGCTTTACTTCCCGTAGTTATTACCAAATAAACAGAAGAAGAGTACTTGAGCTGACAGAAAACGGGGTTTTTTTTTTCTCACGCCCTCATCGAGGAGAATCCCAGTTACATATATCCCCTCGCTGTACATACCTATGGAGCACCAAAGAGAGACTTACCACGACCGCTAATCCGTCAACTATTTTTTTTGCACTTGCAAGACGAGGCGAAGAACGTCTCAGTTTTCGTTGAACTCGAGACAACGACGCGTCGATCTATAAGTCGTCCTCGAGCAAGGTGCAGTGCGAGTCGTGGTCAAGGGAGTCGTGTGCGGTGCGGGGGTGGATGCTAGGCAGAAAGGGGAGCCTCAGCTAGCCCCATAGTGAAATTCTGGTGTTCCCAGCGGTACTGCTGAGTCTGCTACATAATTTATCAAAAGATCATACCTTCTACCTATTCAAAATATACCTCTACTGTGTTTTTTTTTTTCATATATATAACTTACACGCTAAAATATTTGATAACTAAGTCTAATCTTAAATTGCCTAATTTAATTGATCGAATATTAAGTGTTCAATCTTGTCCACATAGAAAAAAAAAGAAAAAAAAAAGAAGAAGGAAATATTATATATTAATTGTGCATGCGGGTATATATACATAATATAGCGCGTGTTTAATACGTCATGTGAACTTGACAAGCTGCGGGATATTCTTCAACTCTACATTTGCTACGTCATCAAAACAACCAACGGCAGAGATTGTGCACAATCGGCCCTATCGTGGTAACCGTCGGAGCGGAGATTTCTCCGCAACGCATCAACGCAATTTTGCTTCGAAGTAGTTGTCGTCGTAAGAAATTTTTTACAAATGCGGCAATGCATTGCATTCCCAAAACTAGAATCTCCGCAACAAAAACTTATCGGAGAACGTCGGAACGTCCGATCGGAGAACTACCACGAAGCAAAATGTCTCCGATCGGAGAGAATTCCGCTCCGACGGTTACCACGATAGGGCCGAATATCTGGACTCCGTAAGCGGTGAGTTTTTTTTTCTTTAAACTTTCATTTGATTACCTCTATGAGAAAGAGACAGAAGCTGTCTCTTGCCCAGTTCACCTGTCACAAGAAATCGAGTGCATGTTTACATACCTAAGCAACGCCATAATTTTTGTTTACAAAATTAAATAATTAATTACACACATATTGAAAACAAAATTAACACTACTTATATTGCAACAAGATTGAATTACTAAATTTTCCTAAGTAAAACTTGAATTTAACATGCATTTACTATTTGCAATTCTCAAAAATCAAAATTAAGCATAGTCATTTTTTTTTGCATAAAACATGCATTCATGCAAAATATATTATGAATAAAATCGTGAATTAACTACTTGAAATGAACTAGACTTAATTCTTGTGGGGTTATGTATGGGTTGGTCAGTGGACTTTTGAATCCCGATGGATTGATGTGAGTCATTCTGTCAGGCAATTGCAGGGATAGCGATCTTGTCATAAAAAAGTATGGGTACAAGCTATCATGGAAGACATACATTGTCAGAGGGAGGGATATCTTAGACAAGGTACCCGGAGTTATATGTTTGTTCCGAACGAAATAAAAGATTGTTTCTTCTTGGTGTGTATCTATAGACTAACTTTATTTTTCTTAAAAAGTATCATGAATACCTTTGCGTTGCATCTCGATCATGAAGGCAAATCATGATTGTGAAAACAAACACCGACATGCGACAGCACAGAATGCTGACGTAGTGTCTGTTCCCACAAATGCATGCTAACATGATCGGATGCAAGGCATTACATTCCTTCTAAGAATGCAAGATAGCAATTGATCTTGCATTCTAAGAAAAATTGTAAGGTGGGAAGGAGCTTCCTGTTACTCCTCCCTCCCTACTTTCAACAGTCTCTGTTGAAATTGTTGTGGGTATTACATTTAGTTGGATATTTTCTTTTTCTTTTACAATTCTGTTTTTCTTAAGTAAGGTGAAAACAATAATTGCTATAAAAATAATTACAATTAATGATAGAATATTTAATGAATGATTAACAATTTGCATCGTTTTAACATACTTGATTTCTTTTATATTTGTAAAATTTTCTTGTCTTAAATTTTTCAACAATAAGATCCCTTCATTAAAAGTTATATTTTCACTTTTATAATTATTTGGCAAGGTTAACAATTCTTTGAAAGTATAAAATTCGTTTGAAAACTTAATATTATTGATTTGAATAAAACAATTTGAAAATCTTATTAGATTATTCTTATAAACAGTGTAATCTATATCGTTACAGTTTTGAATTATTGAAGCATTTTTCATATTTTTTAAAATTAATAAACCGTCATTAATAACATCAATTTCTTCTTCATCCATTTTTTCTACAGCACAGAACTTATTTGTGTGAAATATATTTTTGATACATTTGTTCTTTGTTTCTTCCAGTTTAGATTCGTATAATAATATTTCTTGATTATATTCATATATTTTACTGTTGTCTGTTATGAAAACTTTTTTATCTAATACAATTTGGAAACCGTCTGAATTTGGAACTGGTTGAACGTATATTTTGTAATATTTTTTCTCTGAAAATGTTGGTATGGAAACAATAAAAATAATAAATCTATTTTTATAAATTACTGAGCTGCGGAGATATTTAAGCGTTTCTTGGTTTATGTTATTGTCAATTATTTCTTTTTCAGACAGCAAATCTCTTCCTAAGACTTCTAGCCGACTAAGCATTATGTTTTCTTTGATTTTCTCTACTTGCGTTCTAATGAGATTCATATTGCTTTCAATTTGGAGTTTCTCAATTAATTTTAGGTGTTCTAATTTGATATCGTTGAATTCTTTGGTTAAATTGTTATACAAATACGATGTTACATTTTGATTAATGTTAAGCTGGCTTATAATACTTCCTAGTTCTAAATGAAACTGTTCGTTTAATCTAACCTGTTTATTACTTTGCTCGATGAGATTTCTATTATTAAAATCTATATTTCTTAAATGATTTATAATTTCTTGTCTATCCTCATCATCCATAGTTCCTGCTATAAATTTGAGCCCTGAACCTATAATGTTAAGTGCTCCTCTCTTCTGTCTATTATGGGGAATCAAAGATCTTATTTGGATTTGCAGTTTTCTCAGATTATTTAGAAGAATCGGTGTTATATTTTTTTCTTTAAATTTGGATTCAAAACCATCTATAGAGGTTTTGACAATTTCCAACATATAATCGTATTGTTTTAGATCGATATAATGCAAAATTTTATTGGTTTTGTTAATAACTTTTAACGGTTCATCCCTTAGTTTAAGGAAACCGTGTTCTTCTACGATTTTCTCGACGTTGAGATATGCCTGGCAATTAAAAAACCCGACAATTGCCAAAATGTATGCAATCCTCATATTTTCTCTGAAAGGAAATAAAACAAAGAATAAGTTTCAATTTAAAGTATTGTTTGTTTTATTTTTTTTTGAGTAAGTTCTTCCAGTTTTATTTCTATCGAATTTAATGCTTGGGATTGAGTTTTGGTATTTATATTTCCTTTTAACTATTTGTCTATCACGTTTATTTCCTAATTCATCGGTAAAATAAGTTTGTTTTTTTGATTTAACTTTTTTTATTATATATTTTGGTAGGTGTTTGTTGTTATAAAAGCCTAAATTTTTAACTAATTCATGTTCCTTAAAATTTTGCTGTTCTGTTCGGGATTCGTTTATTTTTCCTATTTGTTTTTCCTTAATCTGATTTAATCTTAATTTTAGGTCATCCCACTGCTTTTTATTTAAGGTTGAATGCAAAAGTTCGATTGGTTTAAAATTTGTAGATGAATGGATTGTATTATTATAAATTTCGACTGCTTTGAACACCATATCATTATCGTTTAATGTTTCTTTTCCTGCATTACTAAGTTTGAGTAATCGTATGTGCTCATTAAGAGTTAAATGAAACCTTTCTATCACGGCGTTTCCTGTGTGTGTATTTGGTGATGTAAAGTGGTGGGCTATGCCTTCTCCATTAAGGAAGTTTTTAATGTATGCAGTGTTAAATTCATTATCTGCGACTATTTTGGATGGCTTTCCTAAACAAGCGAATCTTTGTCTAAGTAAGCTGACTATGGTTATGGAGTTTCTATCTGTAATAGAGTGTATTGAGACATGTCTAGTAAGTTTATCAATACAGGTTAAAAACATATTACCTTTATTTAAAAACCAAATATCTATGTGTACAATTTCGTTAGCTTTGTCTGGAGTTTCTGATACCATTAACTTTGGTTTTATTGGATTGCGATCGAATTTACACATATTGCATATTATGCAGTTATTTATGAACTTCTGTATTTCTAATCTTAAATTTGGAAAATAGATTTCACTTTTTAGTTCTGAATAAGTTTCCTCTATTCCTCTATGATTTTTACTAGCATGAGTTTTTTCTATCAGTTCAAGCAGATGTTCTTTGTTTGTAATATCAGTAATAAAATTCATACATCTTAAGATTTTCATTTTTGGGGAATTTGAAAAATACTTTACAATAGTGCTCTGAAATTTAATAAACATATTATCGTCTTTACAATAAACGCCTAACGTTCCTTTGATTGGTAATAAACCTTGAAGAATGTTTAGGACGTTAGTTTCATTGTATTCTGGTTGTGAAATGACAGATCTTCTCTTTTTTTTTAACAAAATTTTTGTTTTATAAGAAGTCGTATCTGTTTTTTCCAAAATTATTTGATGTTTATATAGATTCAATGGGTTTTCTGTAATAAAAATGTGATCATTCAAATTTTCAATACCGCTATGAATTGTTGCGTTATCAGATCCGACGTCGTCGCAAATATCATTTGTATATATATGATTTACTTGCATACGACTTAGAAAATCGGCTACGCAATTTTCTTTGCCTTTAATATACTCAATGTCAAAATCGAAGTCATTAAGCTTAATTTTCCAGCGTTGTAATTTTATATTCGGTTCTTTGAGAGAATTTAGCCATATAAGTGGTCGATGGTCTGTTTGTATCTTAAATTTTCGTCCAAATAAGTAGGGTCTAAAGTATTTGGTTGCCCATACTATGGACAAAAGCTCTTTTTCTATTGTACTGTAGTGTAGTTCATGTTTGTTCAAAGTCCTAGATGCAAAAGCGATAGGATGTTGGTTTTGGGATAAAACGGCTCCTAATGCTGCGTTACTAGCATCAGTAGTTAATGTAAACAGTTTTTTAAAATCGGGATATGTCAATATAGGACAAGTACATATGAGCTCTTTAAGCTTGTTAAAGGAGTCTATGTACTCTTTGTCATGAATGTTAATTTTGACATTTTTCTTTAGGCATTTAGTTAATGGAAGAGCTACCTTAGAGTAGTCCTTTATAAACTTCCGGTAAAACCCGGTTACGCCTAAGAACGATTTTATCTGCTTAACTGTGTGAGGGAGTTTTATATTTTGAATTACTTCTATTTTTGACGGGTTGGGTTTGATACCATCTACAGCAATTATATGACCAAGATATTCTGTTTGACGTTTAAGAAAATTACACTTGTCTATTTGTATTTTAAGTTTAAATTCTTGAAGCCTTTTTAATATTTTATTCAAAGAATCAATATGTTCCTGTAAAGACGTTGAGAAGATGAGTATATCATCGAGATATACGACACAAATTTTATTAATGAAGTCATATAAGACTTCATTCATCATCCGTTGAAAGGATGCAGGTCCATTTTTGACACCGAATGGCATACGAGTAAATTCGTAATGTCCATCTGCTGTTGAAAACGCTGTTTTGTGTCTATCTTTTACGTCTATAGGGATTTGATGAAATCCCTTTGCCAGATCTAGTGTTGAGAAATACTGTGCATTTCCTAGTTTTGAAAGTATTTCTGTTATATCAGGCATTGGGAATATTTCATCAACTGTATTTGCGTTAAGCTTCCTATAGTCGATTACGATGCGATATTTTTGTAGACCTGAATTATCAGATTTTTTTGGAACGATCCAAATTGGGGCGTTGTATGGACTATTTGATTTAGTGATAATTCCCGAATGAAGCATTTCTGTTATTTGCTTATTTACTTCGTCTTTGTGCGCTTCAGGATATCTATATGCTTTGGAAAATATAGGAATATCGTTTTTAGTTGGTATCTTATGCGAATATCCAACCATTGGAGACAATTTATCATCTTTATTATGAAACACATTTTCGAATTTTTTTATAATTTTGATTAAGCAACAAATTTCTTCATCATTTAAATCGTCAAGTATAAGATTTTGAGTAAAATTATCTATATTCGGGCTTTCAAAAACTATTTCTTTTGTTTCTTCCGCTAAAGTGTTTATTTCTTCTACTGAAGGATAATATGGAATATCGAAAATCAAAGGCAAGATTGCATTGTTTGTTACAAGTTTTGAATTCTTAAAATCGATTTTTGCTTGCAATGGATTTAATACATTGCATCCCAAAATACCATCGAAATCAGAATTAAAATTTGTTTCTAGCAATTCTATCATACTGGACGGGTTACAAAATTCCTTAAAAAGAGGAATATTTATTTTCGAATCGATTGTTATATTTGAGTTCAGAGTTTTTAAAGATAATGGTTTATCTAATGGAGTTCTAAAAGAATTGTGAAACAGTCCTTTTTGTATTAAAGAAGTAGCTGCTCCGGAATCTATCAATAATTTAATTGGCGAAGATTTAGTTCTAACCACTATAAAGGGAAGAGATCTGAGGTGTGTGTCTGAAAATTTACCTCGTTTGCAATATGATCAACTTCCATCATATTGCTATTTCTTGAATTTCTAGAAACATTCGTATTATTTTGACAACTAAACTGTCTGCTATTATTATTATTATTGTGTGTATTACGCCCTAAATGGTTTGTGTTGTTTCGATTTTGTTGCTGTGGATTGTAAACATTTTGACGTGTTGTTGTTGTTTGATTACTTTGCGTATAAGGGTTGTATGGGTTACTATTTTGTGCATTATTATTGTGTGTACTGTTATAGTTTGTGTTATTGTTATTTCTAAAGTTCGAATAACTGTTTCTATAATTATAACTGTTTCTTAAATTTGAATTACTCTGACCATTATTTCTATTACTATAAGTTTGATTATAATTATTATTATTGTCCTGTCTGGAAAAGTTTTGATTTTGTTTGAGGTTTTGAAAATAATTTTGGTATCCTAAATGTTGGTGACCGATTTCTAGGATAACTTTATAAGCGTCGTTCATTGTTTTTGGATTTCGACTTAGCACGATAGATTTGGTAGGCTCAGGTAAATTATTTTTGAAAGAATCTAGGGCAATTCTATTGTTAGAAGCAATTATTAATTCGTCATTTTGATTATTTAATAAAAGTTTATTATTAATTCTACTTAATAAATAATTAATATTGCTATAAAAGTCTGAAATGTTGGTTTTAACTCGAGCTGTTCTAATTTGGTCAATCAACTTGTCAGTTGACAGCCTTTCTCCGAAATTATCAATCAAAATTTGCTTGACCTGTGTCCACTCACTAACCCTACCATGTTTTTGTAATTCTACCCTAGCTTTTCCTACTATTTTATCCCTAAGAAACCCTGAAATTACCGTCAGGGAGCTAGGGTGTCCATCTTATCTCTTTAAAAGAGAACATGTTCTCTTTTTTAGGTCCGATCTATTTTACACTATCTTTTCTCGTTAGGTTCTTTTTTTATTCTCTTTTTTCTTTATTTATTCGAATTAATTTCATAAATTTTTTAACAGCTCAATTAAATGTAAACGTGGTGTAAAGAATTATTGCTGTTCTTTCGAATACATTGGCGTGATGAAATATATTTCCTCTTACTAAAAAAAAACCAAGATTCAGCTTTTCTTAAAGACGTCAGTTTAACTACACTACTTCAAAATCATTCATCTCATTCTCTCGTGCTATATTTCCTGTAAGCTAGGAAGAGAAGCAACAAAGACATATGCAGAAAAAGCCCATTGCTACCACAAACTACATAAATACTCATGGTATGTAAAGTGAAAGCCGGTGGTCGTTGTTAAATAAAAAAGATCACTGTCTCTTTTCCTCTTTAATTGTGCGTTGTGCGAACTGCGGCGACATTTTCAAAATATGTAAGTTATTATTTAACAAGAAACCAGAGTTAAATATTCTTTTGAAAATGAATTAATGTATTCATGTACCTAAAAATTTTCGATTTCATAGAAAACAAATGCGATGATCACAAAAAGGAAAAGCACTTTTCCGACGAAATGCAAAAACACTATACCTATCAAAAAATATTTCCTTATTTTCTCTTCTGTTCTCTTTTTGTTCTCTTTAGTATTTTTCGAATGTCTCTTTTTTTTGGATTCTAGAGCAAAATGTTCTCTTTTTAGACAGACCTCAGATGGACACCCTACAGGGAGCCTTCATCGAGAGTTGACAAAATTGGTGCTAACGAATCTACCCTGTCCAAGAAATGTATAAGACAACTTTTGTTTCCATCAAACAATGGGATCTTATTTATTAAGTCTAAAAGTACTTTTAATTTATCTACAGCATTGAAGGTTTCCATTGTGATTTGTTGTTACTCACTTGAAGAAGATAGTGCGTTTGTTGATTAGTTTGCAGCCTCTCTTTTGTTGTCTTCTCTGGTAAAGTTTTTTTTCTTCACAGCTTATATGTATGTATGGCTTAGTTGTTTTTTTTTTCTTCACAGTTAATATGTATGTATGGCTTAGTTGTTTTTTTTTCTTCACAGTTAATATGTATGTATGGCTTAGTTGTTTTTTTTTTCTTCACAGTTAATATGTGTTTTTGACACTCACAGTGTGTAGTTTTAGCTTAGTTTTTTTTTTTTGATAGTTAGCTACTGTTGTTGAAGGTTTTTATTATTGAGTCTATTTAAATTTTTAATAATGGTTAATTTTGGAACTTGGTTAGGTTTTGTTTCATTACTTTTTAACTTGTTTCTTTAGATTAAGTTTTTAAGTTTTGTTTTTTCTTGCATTTAAAGGTTTTTCACTTTGAAATACATATGCTTTGTACTTTGTTAAAAATGGCTACGCTTTTTCGATTTTACCCGAGCGGTTTTTTTTTTCCCGACTGCGCCAGTTATATGTTTGTTCCGAACGAAATAAAAGATTGTTTCTTCTTGGTGTGTATCTATAGACTAACTTTATTTTTCTTAAAAAGTATCATGAATACCTTTGCGTTGCATCTCGATCATGAAGGCAAATCATGATTGTGAAAACAAACACCGACATGCGACAGCACAGAATGCTGACGTAGTGTCTGTTCCCACAAATGCATGCTAACATGATCGGATGCAAGGCATTACATTCCTTCTAAGAATGCAAGATAGCAATTGATCTTGCATTCTAAGAAAAATTGTAAGGTGGGAAGGAGCTTCCTGTTACTCCGGGCACCAGTCGTCGCCCAGAGAACAGAACAAAGCCGAGTGAAAGGTCCGTCTGTCGTCCTTTTTTTTAGTTGAAATCTTGGCATGAAATATTAATCTTTGTGCGTTGGAAAACTCCCGAACAAAGGACCTCGCCCTCCGACGTTCCTAGCTGTGCCTTCTGCAAGCATGCCAAGTGTGGTTCCGTCGAGTTTAGTCCAGTTAATATAATCATAATGAATAGTCGCAACACATTCAAAACACGCGAACGAACCCACGTACCCATAAATCGCCCTACTTTATTCCTATGGACCTATTCGTATCTGTCCATACAAAAATTTTTCTTCGCGAGCACGAGGCGGCGAGTTTTCGGATGGTGTGTGCTAAAACTGAGAAAATGAAGGGGAACAGTGAAAAAAAAAAAAAAATATAAATATAAATAAGATAAAAAAAATATATCACTAAAATCACCCCCAGTGCAAAGAGTGTACAGTGAGTTAAATTAATGTGTTGATACACAACAAAAAAAAAATACTAAAAATAAAAAAAAAGGATTTTAAAAAAACGCCGGATCAGCTTCACCTTATAACGTGGGTGCCGAACCTACATAAAAGCCGGGCTGTATTTTGCGTCAGATAAGTATTTACTATTATTTCTTGATTGGGGAACCGATACTTTGTGGAACGTTTTCTCTTGCTTTCAGGTTATATTATTGTTTGATGTCTTTGGCATGGTAGAAACCAATAAGTTTACCATTCAGCGTTTCCAGTTCATACATTCAACTACCTACCACTCTGCGGACACGGGATTTGATAAACTTTGGGAACAGTTTTGCATTAATTCCCTTTTCAAAGCTGCTCTGCGTAAAGTTTCGATGAAAAACTTCTTGGCCAACTTTAAAAGACACGGGATTTGAACGTAAGTTGTATGTTTTTCTTGACTTAACGTGTGCCCTGAGGAAGTTCTCTGATAACCTTTGTCTAGTAATGGCAGTTTTAGCACAGTTTGGTACAACCAACAATTCGGGGTCAGTCAGAGCATTCAAATCTCGTAGTAAACGATAAGATGAACCATGGGATATCATCGTTTGTCCAAGCAACGCAAAGTATGGCTGGCATCCGATAGATTCGTGCATGTCGGATCTCAATGCACATGCTATGCTGGACAGATGAATATCCCAATCGTTTTGCTCCTTAGAGATGAGCACTCGCAATTTACTCAAAAGATTACGATTGACTCTCTCCGAATTGTTAGCTTGTGGTGAATACAACGCCGTACGAACGTGCTTAATGCCATAGTTTGCCAATAAGTTTTTGAACTCATTGGAGACAAACTGACATCCGTTATCAGAATGAACAAACTCAGGGGTGCCGAAAGTATGAAATATTTCACATTCCAAAAACTGAGCAATTCGTGTCGCGGTGGCTTTCGGGAGTGCTTTTAAGAAAGTAAATTTAGTAAAGTGATCTAACGCAATAAATATATAAACGTTTCCTCGTTTTGTTCGTGGGAAAGGTCCTAATAGATCGACGAATAAACGTTGCATTGGTCTTTCCGAAACGATCTGGTTGTTGATTGGTGGGCGAAGAGTTACATTTGGAGCTTTTACGGTTTTGCACGTCTCGCATTCACTCACGAACGTTTTTATATCCGTTACCATTTTCGGCCAGAAATATTTTTCGCGTATTCGAGCGTACGTTTTAGCGAAGCCGCTATGGCAGTTCAGCTTAGTATTATGGGACATTTCGATACATTTGTGAGTGAGTGCATCGGGTAACCAGAGCCTCCACAGCGAATCCTCGTCGCTTACATCGCCGTTCCTGAACCTTACTCTTTTGTATATATATTTTCCCGATACAACAAGGTCAGGAAGTGCAGATTGATTGGAGTTGATATTTTCTCGCAGCTGGGAATATTGTTCCGAATTGAACTGATCCGAGTCGAGGTCGACCTCTGCGCCTAATGGTATCAAAGAAAGCTCATCCATTTCCACTCGCGATAGAGTATCCGGAACGACGTTGAGATCTTTTTCGGTGTTCGATCGAAAAATCAAAACCTTGAAGTTCCAAGCTCCACCTTGCCAATCGTCCACTCAAGTCTTTCATGGACATGAGCCACTTAAGGCTTGAGTGATCTGTGATGATCGTAAAAGGTAATCCATCAACATACGCTCGGAACTTTCTAATACTCAATACCGCAGCAAGACATTCTTGCTCTGTCACTGTGTAATTTTTCTGAGCTTTGTTAAGCTTCTTTGACATATAGGCAATCGGTTTTTCATTCAAATTCTCATCCAACTGAAATAAAACACCACCCACTCCTTCTGAGGATGCATCGCACTGGATCGTGAACGGCTTTTTAAAATCTGGTTGCGATAGCACGGGAGCCGAAGAAAGCGCAGTTTTGAGTTTATTAAACCCATCTTAAGCTTCAGGTGTTAGCTCGAATTTACTCTTCTTCTTCAAACAATCTGTTAGAGGAGCAGATCGGAATAATTCTGAATGAACCTCCTGTACCAACCGGTTAAACCTATAAACCTAAGAACTTGTCGTTGAGTTTTGGGAATCGGGAAATTGACCATGGCTTCGATTTTAGCAGGATCGGTTTTTAGAGTTCCTTGGCCGATAATGTATCCAAGATACTTAATCTCTCGCATGCAGAACTTGCTTTTGTCGAGGTTGATGGTTAGTTCGCCTTGCGGTGACATGCAGCAACTTCGTTTAATATCCGAATGTGCGATTCGAAATCGGATGTACATATGAGGAGGTCGTCCAAGTAGACGAAAACATTCTCTCTGAGGGATTGAGGCAATATTTTACCAATGACGCGTGACATTGTAGAACCAGCATTGCTCAAACCAAAAGGCATAACCTTGAATTGGTAGAGTGGTCTACCTGGTACTGCAAATGCTGTCTTCTCTCTTGACTTTTCATCAAGAGGAATTTGCCAATAAGCGTCCTTCAAATCCAACCCCGTGATAAAATGAGTGTCTTTTATTCTACTTAACAACCCCTCAATATGTGGTAACGGATACGCATCTTTCACAGTTACTGCAATCACTTTCCGGAAATCCAGGCAAAGGCGAACCTTACCAGGTTTTCTGACTAAAACCACAGGACAACACCACGGTGAGTTGCTAACCTCGATGACTCCAAGCTCTAACATGCGATCCAGCTCCTTGTAAGCCTCTTCTTGTCGCACTGGAGACATCGGATAGTGGCGAGATTTTATCGGAACCGCGTTACCTGTATCGATCGTGTGACCACCTAGCGTTGATTTGCCTAAACCTAAAACTACAAAGTTAGGAAACAGCTTATTTGTTAATTCTTACTGAACAGATTGCTCTGGAGACAGCGCAATCAACTCAGCATCATCTTTCATGTTGACATCTCCTTCATGTGACCAGTCATCAGTTTGGATTTCGCTTAATTCAGGCATAAGATGGAATTCTCTCCAAAAATTCATCCCAAGGTAGAGTTTTTGAGTTAGATTGGGAATCAGGTAATATGAAATGGGTTTAGTGACACCTTTGTACTTGGTCTGAATTTGGCAATGGCCAACAATGGCATGGGACTTCCCATCGGCAGTACGCACAACATTTTTGTACGACTTCACTTCAACTCCAATTCTTTTTACCAAATCCCAACACTCGCTACCTAGCACAGAAATAGAAGCTCCGCTATCCAGTAAACCAAAAACCGGTTCATTGTTCAGTTGAACATTGGCGTACATTCTACCATCTGCGTCCGACGAAATGATGGATTCCAAAATTGCTTTACGAAAGTGTTGGCGATTTCTGAACCGATGCCGACATTTTTGTATTTGGGAGCTAGCTACACTATTATCAGTTCCCATAATTCGAGAACGAACCTTATAATAGTTAAGCTTACGCTCATGAAGGGATTTAAGGTTGTGAACAATTATAGGGTGAGTTTCGACATCACTTGATTTTTCGTGTTCCAAGATCTTGAGTGGAACACGGTTGTCACTTTTAGTGTGAGTTAGTTCTGTTTCGGGTGGTCGGGGTTGTTGTTCGCCGGACGAAGATCCCCGCCCCTCCTTTCGTCCCTGTAGGAGTTTCCCGGATGCTTGGTGCATTCTGGAGTACTTACTCCTTTGGTTCCACACACGAAACAAAACAGTTCTCACATGAGAGGGACACATATAAAAGCTGTGACCTTGCTGATCACAGTTCCAGCAGATGAAATGTGATGTGGAGTTGGTTCTCTTAGGCGGACCCATGGCCGCGATTTCCTCACCAGTCAAGTCCATTACTTCGTCGCTATCGAGAACAGATACTTCATGAACTGACTTTTGTGAAGAGAACCTCTTCGCCAAAAACCTTTCCGCAACTCTAGCCTTATTTCTTAATTGCTCAAGACAGTTGCAATCAGCTGACAGCAGGATTTCTCCAAGTCTGTCCTTAGCATTATTTCGCAGAACATCGACCAGTTTCTTTTCATCGAAAGGCTCCTTAAGACGGTCGTTAAGACCAACGACGGAATTATAAAAATCGTCAAACGATTCCTTGTACCCCTGCCTACGAGTAAGTATGCGCATGTACACATCTACATCGTTCTCCAACCGCCCAAACTTCTTTTTCATTGCCCTCTTCACTTCCGCAAACTGAACTTCCGGGTTCCTTTTTAAATAGGACCAAAACCAACTGTTGGCTCTTCCAGTCAACAACGTATGGAAGTTTGAAGTTAGTTGCTCATCGGTGTATTCACACGAAATTTGAAGGCGGTCCACCTTAAATAAAAAGTCGGTAATATTTTCGGTGCCGTCATACTTAATATTCCAGCGGTCTAATCGACATTTATTCGTGGAACTGGCGAATGAATTGGACAATGAACTTCGGGGTCTGGGGGTAGGTTGGAGACCGCGAGATGTGCTAGCCTCTGCACCTGTGCAGGTCTGGCTGCTTCTCGCAGTATCAAGGGCACTCGGAATCGAACTAGGCCGACTGATGTCCTCCATCTTGTTTATGATATTGACCATAAACTGATCCATTTGTTGGAAGAAACGGACTTGATTTAACATCAAGCTTCGGTCAATTTGCGAAGCCAAGCTTTCTACGCTTACCAGACCACTGGCACTAGCACGATTTCCTTCTCTGACGTTTTGAAGGTCATCACGATCCCCGTCCTCTTACTGCTTATTATCATTAATTCGAAGGATAAATCTGAGTTTGTTGAGTTTAATTCTGAAAAGCTGAACGATCTATCTAAGTTGAACCTGTCTATTCGACTGTGGTATCTTTGTTAGAACCTCTCAAATTGTTCTGCGGACTGAACTTGATACAAATCAAAATCTTCAACGATTGAAACTCTACGATTTGAGCTCATAACTGAACCACTCAGAAAACTCACAACTAAACCAACCCAACAATCAACACTCAATGCAATATCACACAATAAAAAAAACAAAGTATGCCACAAAAATTGAAACTAAAAAGAAGAAAAGATAAAATTTCTAAAATATGCTAACACTTAAAAAAAAAATTAAAAGAACCTAAAAGTAAAAACACTAATGTACCTACTGGCCTAAACCACTTACACTTCTGCCTATTGAAAAGAAAACGAAGTTCTAAACAATCTTATAAAAGAATGGACGTAAAACCAACCCAAAAACTCACAATTCCTGTAAGTATGCTGAATCTCAAATACAATTTCAAAATGTTAATAAAAATGTTCATAAATATCAAGGGATGAGGATTACTGTCTCGAGGAAAGACCACTTTTAATGGCAGGGGAGATGCCTTCGACCTGCGAGCCAAAAATAAAAAAGAGGTAACTAAAACCTTAGCTACTGTACTAAACTGAATCTAATAACAAAAATTTTTCTCCCAGGACATATGCCACCAAATGCTTAGTAGCAAAGACTCCAGAAGAATGACTCAAGATTAAAGCAGGACTTCGAAACAACATCTGTTCGCATTGTCGAGTCTCCACTTGATTAATTTTGATTAATGATTAAAGATTATGCCGATAGTACCGGACATTGGACTACTCGCTAAACAAATAGCTCAAGACTCGGTTCTTGCACATTCTATTGCGGAGTTAAAACAATTTTGGTTTCCTTTCCCTTATCGCAACGCGATACCGAAGACATTACCTTCAGTCACCGGGACTTATAAAGGCGAGGAAGCCATTGTTTGAATTAAATTGAAACAAAAATGAAAATTTAAAAGAAATGAAAAAAAATTTAAAATGAAATGAAAAAAAGAAACTCGAAACAGCATAAAACTAAAAAAGTAAACTAAAACAAATGAAACGGCTCAAAAAAATAACTGCCTCGCTATCAATGATAGCGGGCTCCACGTTCAAGAACGCCCTTTTGTAACGGGCTGTTGGTTTCGTCGGGGTCGTGCTGGCATGCTGGTCCGACTCCTGCTCGCCGTTGGGCGTGGGAACTTGACCCCTTAAACCCGCTGACAAAAATTATGCCAGACTTTTTGTGCTGCATAGATGTTTATAGCACGCGAGAAATTGCCTCTACCCACCCTGCCTTGTCACCTTACTCGCCTCGGTGACCCTTAACTGGCATCATCCCCTACCTAAGTGGTCATCCTTTCCTCTTTAGACTCCTCATCCCATTTTGATCAGTTAGTTAGAACACATTTTATCTTCAGGTTCTGATTTCATATATTTGAAAATTTCCTACTCATTCTTAACAAAATTATAATTTATTTCGTAATTGTGTGTGTTTCTTGCTCGTGATTGGCTTTATGTTTACTTTATGATGTTTGTATGTTTAAATTAGTGATTTAAGCAACTGGACTTGTAAAATGTTCAACTTCTATGTTCTTTGTATTGTTCTTTTAAATGTACTTAGCACTTTATATGTATTCAAATTTTTAAACGCAGCTCTTTGTGCACGTAATCAAACAAAAAGATTAAAATTATATGTACAATTAATGAAATTATAAAAAAAATAACGAATCCGAAACTAATTTCAATACACGCAAAACAAAAAAAAAATACCGGGACTTAACTTCCTCTTTTACCGATTAAATTTAAAGCAAGCAATGGTCCCCACTTAATTAACCCCAACCCCAAAAACCAGATATATATATGTAGATTTCAATATAGTAAAAAGTGACAGGGCGCATAAAAGACTTACCAAATGTCGATGATTTTGTTGCTGTGGCCACAGCATTCAAATCCTCGATGGTCTTTCCCGTCGTAACTACTAATTCGCTTTTGTTCTCGAATTTTCAAGATAATTAAAATCACTATATATATAAACTGGTTAGCAAACAAATTAAAATTACGTTAACGCGCGTATTTGCAGTTAATATCGGATTCACTTCACAAAATTTAAAAGAATTAAGAACAAAAAAAACTGAGCACACACTAATTAGCATAAATTTGCTCGTTGCCTCGAAAGGTTTGAAATCAGCCTCCTACACTCAATATCCGAAGCCTTTCCTTCCGGATTAAGCCACCTTTATGTCTCTCCTGACGAAGAGCCTATTTGCAGGCTAGTTAAATAGCGCACCACTTAATTAATTAAGTGTATTTTTATTCTATCAGGTAAGGTGCTTCCTATTCAAATAAATACAGGTACTTTGGGTACCATAAAAGAAAATAAGTATGGCTGCAAACCATTCACCGACAGAAAATTTTACCTGCTAAATTATGGCAGCTGAATATATATTATCTCCTGCCGAAACCTCCTGGGCAATTTTATTTCTCAGCAAGTGCAAAATTCTCCTAGTTAGCTATAACAATTATACGTTATACACTTAAAAAAAAACTATTTACTTGAAAAAAACTTACAATAACGAAATAACCTTCATTGGCAAAATAACAATGAAATTTGTTTCACTTGGACTTCTGGTCCGTTTGACTTATAATTTGCTAATGATGCAAACAGCACAATGTCAAACGGATTCAGAATCTCAATGTTATGTTTCACCGCTTAGTTGAGAGGTCATAACGTTCTTTTGTTTTTTTTTCTCCTTTCCCTGCTTTAAACATTTCCTATCTTCCTTCTTAGCAACATTTATAACATCTACCATATAAACGAGTTTAGCATATGCTTAAACCATCTTCCTCTTTCCTAACCACTTTCTGACCACTTACTAGGGAATTTTTATGTGTCAAATTGACAAGACCTTCCTCCACCTGTCATAAGTTTTGTTTACCTAAAGTGTTTTCCGACTCGTGCGCGAAATAATTTGTTTATACTCTGTCCAACAAAGATTGTCAGTACAGGGAAGATAGGACGTTGGCATCTCACTTTGGCTGCAACATATTGCATAAGTCTATCACACGTGAAAGCTCTTTCAGCGTTCCCATAGCATGTATAAAAAATTATACTAAATCGCTTCAAAATGAGAGAGAAAAGTACCAGCGCTACCACTTTTGCTTTTTAATTTCACAATTACGATTTAAACAAAAATTTGATCATCTTTTTCCACACCACCATGAGGTAAGATAATAGGTGCGTTTTTTTTTTTAAAGGTATCCCCAGTAGGCCTTATCCTTTTTTAACAAAAACAACATTAATAACAAAAAATAAATATAATTTATAATTAAACACTTTCTTGTGATCAAACACTTTTTATAAATCACTTGCACTTCACTTATTAACAAAACAACCCGAATAACGAATCCTTCCTGAAAGACAGTTGTAATCAGTGGCGACACACGTGCATGAAAATAATATTGTCGTTCAATATATTTTTCATTTCCAACGTCCCACATCATTTTTCATAACGGATTTAAATGGCTTTTCTGTACAACCAAAGTGAGAAATATCATTATATAGTTGCATTATAACGTATTTGCACACAAAAGAAAAAAGTAAAACAACATACACTGATGGCAGTACTTACATATTAAATTTATCTCAAAAGCTTCAGAAAAGCATTATTTTTCAAAGTTCTTTAACAAACTCTGAAGGAAGAGTTGTATTATTTCGGTCAAATTTGGTCATGGCAACGCCGTCTGAATGTACGCATTCTCATTGCACTCAGCAAATAAACGAGGGTTGAATAGCAAACACAAGTCATTCTGCCAACTGCCATCGACTGTGTGGCAGACAAGTTGTATGGGGGACTATCGCAAAATTTTTATTAAAACTACATGAAAAACTCATAGGTAGGTCAGTGGGTTGTTTTTATTTCAGTGGGCGCTACGTACATTATTACTTGTGTGGTGTCCTGAGAGCGTTGACAGGCACCACAGTTTCGAAAAAAGCTCTCCCATAAGGCCTGTACTGACAATCTTTGTTGGACAGAGTATAGTGGTTTTATTTGTGTTTATTTAAATCAAAGAAACATATTTCGTTACAGACGTGCAAGCGGAGGTTGTCTGTATGGAATCAAAAAATCACATCTTAAGTTATACGATTTTGAAACTATACAAGAAACAACTGTAATTAAACTTTTAAAACGAATCGATATGTATATATTGCCTCTTTATTTGAACTGTAATAAGTGGACTGACAATTTTGAGCAACTCAACAATAATTTATGTGCTCTCGCAAGCAAGAGTTTACTAATAATTGGAGATTTCAATGCCAGAACTAGTAACAATCAAGTCACCACAGTAAGAAACATCAACAATATTTGTGTAAACGCCAACTCTAGAACATCCAAAGACACAGTATGCAATAGTAATGGTACTGCTCTACTGGAAACGCTTCAATTGTATGATTTTATTGTTTTGAATGGCTGTACCGAAGGAGACATGGTGGTCATACCTTTATTGGAGGACAAGGCAAGTCAGTGATTGATTACTGCGTGGTCAATAATGATTGGCTTGAACTCATTAATAAGTTTGAGGTTTTATGCAAAAATTTCTCCGATCATATGCCAATTTCAGTAGAATGAAAAACCGAACCCGACCTTTCACAAACAAACCTACAGTTGTTACCTCGACTCAAATGGAGAGACGAAGAAACCGAAACCTTTCATCACAAACTAGACATTTGGCTCGCAAGAATCCCTTCAAATATTGAGTCTACAGATATTCTTTCAAATGAACTAATATCATGTATAAGAAATTCAGCAAATCAATCGAACTCTAATAGGAAAATGTTTAAACAGAAATGGTTTGATAAAGAGTGTTTGAGAGCAAGAAAAAAATCATTTGCGCTTTTGAAAAGATTAAGGAACTCCAACAATGAGGAATTAAGAAAATGGTACATTGAATCAAGTTCTCATTATAAAAATATTTGTTTTGCAAAAAAACTTAACTTTGAAAACAATCAAGCCCAATCACTTGGTGAAACTAAAAACACAAAGGAATTTTGGAAACTGGCGAAAGATATCAATGGTTCTCATCACATAATAGGCACAGGTGTATCCGCTGACGATCTTCTCATTCATTTCTCGAATCTTCTTAAAACAAGTTTCCACCTTAATTTTGTTTATGCTGAACCTCTCACCACCTATAATATATTGGACACCGAGATATCTATGTTTGAAATAGAAGCAGTTCTACAAAAAGCTAAAAACAAAAAGGCTCCTGGTGAAGATGGTGTACCTTATGAATTTTTTAAAAATGCATCTCAAAGTTTTGTTATCCAACTGGTGACGCTTTTTAACAGAATTCTCACGAATGCGGAAGTGCCATCTTCGTTCAAAAAAGCTGTTATCTTCCCGATACATAAAAAAGGTGCTCTGAATGACGTTGCCAATTACAGAGGTATATCTTTTATGAATATTGTAGCTAAGATATTTTGTGGAGTTCTTGTTCGACGATTGGAAAAGTGGGTAGAAGACAAAAATGTACTTTCCGATCTCCAGGCTGGATTTAGGAAGAACTATTCCACAGTTGACCAAATCTTCACTCTATCATCAATCGTCAAAGCATTTAATGCTAGGAATAAAAAGGTGTATGCGTTGTTTGTAGACTTCAAAGCAGCGTTTGATTTGGTAAATCGTAATGCTCTTATATACAAACTCTCTCAGATTGGTATCTCAACTAGATTTCTACATGTCATCAAAAATATGTATACAGATACAGAAGCTAAAGTTTGGGATGGTTCAAATTTTTCAGAAACTTTTAGAACTGATACAGGAGTCAAACAGGGATGTCCGCTTAGTGCACTTTTATTTGCACTGTTTATAAATGACATTGTTTCCCATCTTCCCGGAGGAATAAGAATGGCTGGAACTTTAATCAATGTATTGCTATATGCTGACGACTTGGTAATTTTATCCGAATCGAAAGAAAATTTGCAGTTGATGATAAACCGGCTGTCTACATACTGTGAAAAATGGGGACTTGAAATCAATATCGATAAGTCAAAAATAATGATTTTTTCTCATTCAAATCGGGCTATAGTTGGAAGCAATTGGAGGTACAATGGAAGAAGCTTAGAAGTGACAAAAGAATACAAATATCTTGGAGTAAACCTTAACCCAACGCTGAATTTTAGTAAGCACCTCGTCGAAAAAGCAAAAGCCTCTCAAAGCCTCATAAATCTAACGTGGAGAAAGATTTTTTCCAACAAGTATATAAATTTGTCGACCAAATACCAAATCTTCAACTCAGTTGTTAAGTCAACCCTGTGTTATGCAGCTCAAGTTTTGGGAATGGATGAGTACGAGGAAACTGAGAAACTTCAGAGGAGCTTCATCAAAAAAATTTTCAATCTCTCAACCAACACACCGAATTATGCGATTTACTTAGAAACCGGCTTACCAAAGATATTTACCCACACTCTGAAACTACAAGCTGATTATCTAATTAAAGTCTTAGGTTTTCGAGATGTAAGATTGAGCAAAATCATGCTGCTGTACGAAGTAAGGAACAAGGACTGGTGGTATGCTAAATGGCAAAGGATCGCCGCTTCAGTTGGTGAAGATATCCAAGTTGATCCTATCAACATTCCGTTTGTAAAGGAAAAACTTTATAGAATTATTCAACTAAATGAAGACTCGATTCGAAATTTACTTATAAAAACAGCTACTGAATCAGAAAGCCGAATATTATACAGTCAGTTGACATTTAATCTGAAGAATAACTATTTCCATGATTCTCTATCCCCCAATGAAATTTCTCTAATTTTCAATGCAAGATGTGAAGTATTGTGTCTCAACGGTCGACCATACAATGGGAGTTTCAACCAGTTCTGCTCTCTATGCAACACTAGAGCCAAAGAAGATTGCTTCCACTTTATAAGCACATGCCCAATTTTTAGACATAAGAGATTCGCCTATTTTGGAAAATTCTTTCTCTCAATGCAGGAGACAATACAAATATTGGATGGTCCATACTGGTCAAAACTTGGCAACTATATGAAAGAAATTACCAGATTTAGAAAACTTCTTACAACGGAATATGAATAACCTTCGTAAAAAAAAAAAAAAAAAAAAAAAAAAAAAAAAAAAAAAAAAAAAAAAAAAAAAAAAAAAAAAAAAAAAAAAAAAATTATCAAAAATATCAAATGAAAACCGAAAATTAAAATTTCTTACAAGTTTGTCTAAAACATTTCTTTTGTAGCTATTGTCATTTACGAAATAGGGGCAAATAAACAAGAATTTTACGAAAAAAATGGGTTTGGTGGCCGGTACTAACTCGCCGGTGTGAGTTACGACTTCACCGTAATGAGCTTTTTTGTAGAGCACACAATTCTAAAGAAAACCTACTAATGTCCCAGACTATACCATAAAATGCCTCTGAACTGTAGAGTTTTTAAGAAAAAAAGTTTAAGTTTACGTGTATTTTATATGGGAAATTTTTGCATGCCTTGGTCGAGTACTAAATGTTAATGTCAAGGGCTCAAATTTTTTGTGAATTTTTTTTTAGGTATTTTCCACAAAATTTCGGGATGGGAGTGAAAAAAAAAATTTGTCCAAAAAAAAAGCAGTCTAATATATATTCACAAATTATTTGCAATGTCTGGAAGTAAAAACAAAACCGAAGTGGATCAGCAACAAGTTGCCGAACTCAAGAAACAAGGAACGTCAAATCCATCTTCCAATTCACCCTTGCCTCGACTTCGATCGCAAACTGGTAGTCCCAACTCCACTACTATATTAAAGGACATGCAAGGTCAACTAAAAAAACTAAACGACAATCTCGCAACCATGTCAACAAAAATATCAAAAATCGATTCTTCTATATTTAACATCGATCAGCAAATTGGTGAGATCCATACAAATATGAAAAACATTAACACTAGGTTAACACGAATTGAAGATGAACACATAAATTTGATGGAACAAAACACACAAATGAGGAATAAAATCGAAACCCTAAATAAAAACATTGCTTCTGTCATTTCCGATGTTGATATTCTTAAAACAAAAGCACAAAACGTCGACAGTACAGCCTCAACGAATTGCATGAAATCCGAAATTGCATTTGTTAAAGAAGCAGTCAAAACACTAGAAAAAATATCACTCTGAATGTACCAGCTCAACAATAAATCCAAGAGCGTCTGACACATATTGTGCGGCACACTGGTCAGCGTCTGATCCCTGTGGAACGGCTGAATTTAAAATGCGAATAGAAGTAACTGACCTATTTGTATCATAGAAAAAAGTTTATTATTATTATTATAATTTATTAACATGTGATTAAAATTACAGTGCTAATATGTTAAAAGGAGCACAAGCTACTATGGCCTTCGGCTCTTAGACAAAAAAAATTATTAATATATATTCATATATGTACATTATGTGCATTCAAGAAGAAAAATGAAAAATCTAGATATCTAGTTTATGATTTTTTACAAAATTGTATACTTTAGTTACATTAATGTGACTAGGGTTTCTTAAGGCTTCACTGATTGATGTTGATTGTTGGTGGTGAGTTGTTGTAGTTGGACAAGTGTTAAAGTTTATGATGTGGTTGATATCCAATTGAGAATTGCAAGTTGGGCATGTCGGTGGGCTTTCTTTACGGAGTAGGTGTTGGTGGGTGGCAATAGTATGACCAAGGCGCAATCTAATGAAACACGTATTCATTGACTTCGAAGTTGTTGTTGGAAAAGTTGGATTTATTTTTTGTTGGTTAACTCTAGAGTAATGGTGGTTGTAATTGTTCCATTCGGCAAGAGATTTTATTTTTAGTTTTTTGTTGACTTCTTTAAAGAGATCGAGTTGGGTGTCTGCAGTAAAATTATGAATTGGTGTTCGGTGGGCTTGAACAGCGGCTTCATCCGCAAGTTCATTACCTTTAATACCCATGTGGCTGGGTACCCACATTAGCTTTATTTTATTGGGGTTGCTGATTATGTAATCCCGTATTTCGGATATAATATTTGCATTGTGGTTAGGGTTACTCACTGCTTTTAAAACCGATAGGCTGTCTGACGCTATAACATATTTTCCAGCTTTAGCGGTGCAACTTCTTATCGTCTTTAGAATAGCGAAGGCTTCTGCAGTAAATATGGATATTTTGTTATCGAGAAGTCCTAAGCAGATCAAGGAACCATCCTCAAGAACTGATGCAAATGATGTGTGTAGTGTGGTCTTAGATCCATCAGAAAAAGCAAAGTTCCAATCGTCTTCTTTGAGTGCATTTGAAGCACTAAGGAAGGTTTGGCGAAATATTTGACTCGTAGTGTTATTTTTGTTGAACTTTGACAGTTGCATTTCAAAGGAGTCAATTTTGAAATTCCATGGAGGGAATTTTGGAATATATTTTCGGATTTTTTTAATGGTGATTCCTAGTTCGCTCGCTGCATTCAAAGATAGTGATATAGCTGATGGGATTCGTTTCGGGTTCTTCCATTTTAAAGCCATTGCAACATCTTTATCGGTAATCGACCCATTCGACCAGGAAAGTTTTACATATAGTCTTATACTTGTATATGCGATCCGTTCTTCTAGAGTGGGAAGACCGGCTTCAACTAACATGTTTTTAATGGTGCTTGTTGGGAACGCGTTGATGCTTCTACGTACACTTTGATGATAAGTTGGTTTGATGATGTTGAGAGTTGATTTCGGTGAGTTGCCATATATAAAAAGCCCGTAGTCAATTTTACTTAAAATTAAAGATTTTGTAATGCTACATAATGTATTAATGTGTACATTGCAATTTTTACTAGCTAAGAAACTAATAATATTAGTTCTTTTAGTAAGGCTTTTTTTTAACTCCAAACAGTGAGTTTTCCAGTTATAGTTTTTATTGAATGTTAAGCCTAATATTTTCAAATTATCAACATTATCTATATTTATATTATTTAGAGACATAGGAGTTTTGATACATGATTTCTTTCGACAAATATGTAGGGTCTTACATTTTTCAAATGACAGCTTAGCTCCGGACCAAGAAGCCCAAGTTTTTATATCATTTAGAACACTAGTGAATAATGCGTTTGTTGTACTCAAATCGTTTTGTTTACATAAAATGTAAAAATCATCCGCGTAGCATGTGTGGTCTAATTTTTTATGCTTTGAAATGATTGTGCTAAGGTCATCAAATGCTATAATAAATAGTGCTACAGATAAAGGAGATCCCTGTGGTATTCCATTATGCAAAGGATGTATGGATGAAAAACAGTTGTTTGTTTTAACACATATTTTCCTGTTCGTAAGAAATGCTTTGACGTAATTAAAAATTTTTGGACCTATACCCCAGGTTTTTAATTTTCTCAATATGACATGAACACCTATCTTATCAAAAGCTTTTTCAAAGTCTAAAGAGAGAATTGTTACATGATTGCGTGCCGATAGTGCATTTGTGATATAAAAGTCTAGATGAAGAAGAGCGTCAGCGCAGCCTTTTTTTGCCTGAAAGGCTACTTGGTTTGGTTTTATTAGTTTACGATACTCCATAAACCACAGCAGTCTTTTGGCTACGATTTTCTCTAATACTTTTGCCATGCATGGTATGAGAGATATTGGCCTATAGCCGTTTACAATGTTAACTTCTTTATTCGCTTTAGGTAAAGGAAGCAATGTTGCTTGTTTCCAATATTGAGGGATAACACCTGTTTCTAGAATGCTATTGTAAAGCTGAATAAGCCTGTGGATCGCAATTGTGGGAAGGTTTTTTAACAAAGGATACGAAATCCTATCTCTGCTGGGGGTTTTGCCTTTGAGCTTATCTATACAACTTTGGAATTCCAAAATGGAAATTGTATTTTCTATTTGCCTTGCAGTAACGGAGATATCATTTTCATCGACCCTAGAAAGAAGTGAGAGGTGTTTTTGTGCAATATAATCGGGGTGAAAGTTTTCATCCTTCGAGCTGTTAGACCAAGTTAGCGCAAAATGGTTACTTATATTGGATGGCAGTGAAATTGGTCCTGTTGGTGATTCAATAACTTTTATTGTTTGTTGTGTGTACTCACCAGTTAAAGCGCGTATATTATGCCATATTTTGGTGGTAGATGAATTGGGGTTAATTGTTGAGGTAAAGTTTTTTAAACTATTTGATTTTGCAGTTTTTAACATAAATCGAAATTGGGCATTTTTCTTTTTAAAGTCGATTAGGTTTACCTGATTTGGGTGTTTCTTAAAAACTCTCCAAGCTTTAACCTTTTCATTCCGCGATGTGTTCAATTCGGGGTTCCACCATGCGACTGTTCGTTTTGGGACTTTGTCACTGCTCTGAGGTATCGACATGTTTGCGGCTGTGCGAATTGCTTTAAGGAGAAGAGCAGCTTCCTTATTGATATTTGTTGAACGTTTTTCAACTGACAAATATTCTGAAATGTGCTTGCGAAAACAAGTCCAGTCAGCAAGATCAGTTTTGAATTTCTTGTTCGTTGAAGTCTGAGCATATAGAGAACCGACAACAAGTGTGCATATTATTGGAAAATGATCGCTGTTATGGAGATCATCCAAAATTTGCCAGGAAGTTTTGCTAAGCAATTCAGGCGAACAGCATGTTACGTCAACATGTGTCAGCGTGCCATGTGTAGAGAAGTGTGTTGGTGAACCATTATTTAAAATTATAAAGTTATTTTCAGAAAAGAATTTTTCTAATAAACTACCTTTCCTATTCGTTTTTGGGGAGCCCCAAAGAGTGTTCCACGCGTTAATATCACCTCCAAATATAACTGGATGATTGACTTGATCAATTATATTGTCTAAATCTGTTTTCGAGACGGGTTGATCAGGTGGAAGATATATACTTATAAATGTAAATTTAACGCCAGTATTTATTTCTAGAGCTAAAATTTGAAGGTTTGAATTAATGTTTAGAATTCTGTGTGGTATGTTCTTTTTTATTAGTATGGCAATACCTTGTTTGGAACTATCATTGCTAGGAAGATTGTAAAAATAGCTAGTGAAAGCTTTGGGTGAAAACGGCGTGAGCCCGAAACGACAATGTGTTTCTTGAAGAGAAATAATATCTGGTTTGTATTGGTTTATTAGCATTTTAAGTTCGTCTTTGTTATTATAAAAACCTTTCATATTCCACTGAAGAATATTCAGAGTGGAATTAGATTCACCTGCATTTAACGATATGTAGGGAGTATTTTTTTTGTTTTGTTTATTATTTTGTTGTGAATTATTAAGGTTGTTAGATTTTTGTTGTTTAATTCTGAGACTCCGATGCCCAGATGTTGAAGCGATCGGACTCTGAACAGAGTCCAAACGATTCAACATCTGCACATCAGAGTCTGTTATTTGGTAAGTAGTTTTATTTTTATAATTCTCCATCGTCCGTGTTCATATGATCGACGTAATAGTCGTTCTTATCTAATAATGCCTGAGTAATGGCTGATACGGGAGAGTGAGTGCTTTGAGTGATAATTTTATTTAAATTTGGAATAGTAGGAGTTGGTAAATTATTTTTGTTAGTGTTAATGTGTGTTTGGTTTGATAAAGTTTGAGAGGAATGGGGAGATAGGTTGTTAGTGTGAGAGATAGTGTTAAGTTTAGAGTTTGAAAGTGATGTAACGGGCGATAGATTTGTGTCTACTGTTGAAACAGTAGATTGAGTGACAACGTTTGCGGCTGTCTGGGTAAGGATGTGTGGCGAAGGCATGAAATCTGATTTGTTAGTAGTGGTTTTTGATGATGTGGATGGTGCAATTTTTTCTTTTTGGTTTTCTTTAACTGTTTTGTTTTGTTGTTCTGCCTGGCTGTTTTGCGTATTTTTTGTTTTTTCTGCAAAACTGTCCGTTAGCTGTGGCGGGGAACCTGCTGCATTTTGCTGGTTGTAAATTCGTTTAGCCTCTGCCATTGTACATTTATTGAGAGTTTTGATTTTGATGATTTCTTTTGCCTGTTGGTATGATGGGCATGATTTGGAGGATGAAGGATGGGAGAGGGAACAATTAGCGCACATACTACGATTACATGGTTGTGGTGTGTGAGGTGGTAGACTGCACGTTTCACATTTAGCACTAGCATTGCAGCGTTTTGTCGTGTGCCCGAGTAACTGACAATTTCGGCACCGCATGGGATTTGGAACGTATTCTGTTACTTTTGTGGTGTAAAATCCTATATCAACCGTTTTAGGAGGTTGGTAAAGGTCAAAAGTAAAAAGCATTAAACCACTAGGTTTTTGTTTACCATCCTCGTCTTTTTTCAAAAATTTATAAATTTCGGTCACTCCTTGTGACCTCATTTCACTGACGATTTCAGTCTCGGTAACATTTATGAGGCAGGGAGCATACGCTATACCTTTCGATTGATTTAATCGTTCATGTAATTTTACATTAATTGGGCAAACTCCAGCGAGATCTTTAGCTTTCAGAAACACTTGTGCGGTTTTTTGTGAATTCACAAATATTAAAAGACTTCCGTCACGGAGTTGAGTTATATTATTGTATTCTTTGCTAATTGCATCTATTGCTTTTTTGAGGAGGAATGGACTAAGAGCTGAAATGGGCTTTTCACTTGTTTTCGAACTCATTACAATAAAGCGGGGATTTTTTGGATTGGAGTTGTTGGGGAGTAGAGGGAAGTTATTAAGGGGAAGGGTATTAAATTTAGTTTTTTTTCTAGGCTGATCAGGATCAGGATCTGGGTCAAGAATCCCAAATCGACCACCAATCATTTTCGGCCCGTGGGCCATTTTGCACTTGTTTTTACACTTGCACTTGCGTAAATCGAAAGGTTGGATTAAATACAGGGGAAAAATTACGGTTTAAAGGAGAAACCGGTTTGCGCACTAAGCGAAAGCAAAAGAAAAGAGAAAATCACACAACTTTGGGAAGATCGATCCTATCGGCTCAAGAGCTAGTCGGTGACTGAAAAAGTTTAAAAAATGTATGGCAATGAACAAAACAAACAGATTTATTACCCCAGGTGGCAGTCCAGCAAAATTGGAAAATCCACTCTCTAAAGAGATCGGTCCTACGGATTCTGGGGAGGACCACTTATTGCTTAAAAATTTTGGAAAACGGAGTACGAAAATACAGAGAACTCCACCAAAAAACTAGCCCCGAATTGCATACAAAGAACCAGCAAACCTCGAAAAATGAAAATAAAAAAGACTTGGGTACTACAAAGAATAATGCAAATAATGTGCTAGCCAATGCTAAACCGAAGTCTTTGTCTAAAGGCAACAGAAAAACTGTACCACCACCAATTATGATCACAGGATTCTCAAATTTTGGAAATCTTAAGAAAATGATTGAGAAATGTACTAAAAAAGCTTGCAAATATACATCGTATAACAAAGACAATTGGAAAGTCAATGTCGAGGAAGATGATGACTATAGACTGGTCACTGAGGAACTAAGCAAACATAAAATCCAGTGGCACTCCTATGAAAACAAATCCACAAGACCAATAAAAGTAGTAGCCAGAGGCCTACATTCCTCATGTTCTCCAAAAGAATTAGTAGAAGACCTTGTTCAAGCAGGCTTCCAAGCCCTTGGTGCAGTCAATATTATTAAGAATGAGACTACTAAGAACTCTGCTGGGGAACCAATAATAATAAAGAGATCCCTGCCTTTATTCACGCTATTTTCCGACAGCAAACAAAGTTTTGAAAATGTCTATAGTATTCGATCAATCTTGGGCATAAAAGTCAAAATTGAACCACTGCGAAAATCAAAAATTGTTCCGCAATGTAAACGATGCCAAGCATTTGGCCACACCCAAAAATATTGCAACCGCGAGTTTGCTTGTGTTAAGTGTGAAGGAAAACATGCAACTAAAGAATGTCCATCAAGCAAAGAACAGAAAGCAAAATGTGTAAACTGTCAAGGTAATCACCCTGCAAGCTATAGAGGCTGTCCAGTTGCTAAAAGATTTAAAAAATCCAAAAGCAAAATGACATCCGGTGAAATAAAGCCCAGCAATCCAGCAAACACAAAAAGAACTCCTGAAGCTGAAGATAAAGGTAAGAAAGAACTTCCGAAGGAAGCTGTTAATGCTGCGATGAAAATAAATCCTATTCACAGATTGTTAAAAACGTGCGGAAGAATGAAGAAACTTCCATTAAAGAAATCCTTGAACTTATTCTTAAAAGAATTGACAATCAGGATTTGAACATCAAACGGCTAAGTGAAGAAGTCGCTCTTAAAAAACAATGATGGACAGAACACTAAAAATTGGAACATGGAATGCAAACGGTCTTTTACACCATTTATCAGAATTAAAAATCTTCTTAGACATCGAACACATAGATATTTGTCTGGTGTCCGAAACTCATTTCTCAAGTGGACTGGTTCTTGATGATTTAATATCAAACTATATTTGCTACCACGCTCCTCATCCAGCTGATAAGGCCAAAAGAAGATCGGCAATCCTCATAAAAAAGAGCTTAAAACACCATGAAGAAGTTACAAACGTTATGTTTACAAACGAGGATATGCAAGCAACAATAATTAGTATTGGTATAAAAAAGAAAGACTTCAAGTTGGCATCAATATACTGCCCGCCGAGGCGTTCCCCGACTGAAGATGATTATACAGAAGTGCTAGATCTACTAGGACATAACTTCCTTGTTGGCGGTGACTTTAATGCTAAGCACACCCATTGGGGATCCAGACATATAACAACAAAAGGCAGAAGGCTTTACAAAGCATGCCTCAAATACAATTGTGAGTTTTATTCATCCAGATCTACTGGCCATCGGATTCAAGTAAAATACCAGACCTTGTTGACTTTTTCATAGTTAAAGGTATCAAACGAAACCATATAAGAGTCGAAGGAAAATATGACTTATCATCAGATCATACACCGGTGATTTTATCACTTAATGAATCGGAGATAATGGAAAAAAGGAATCCTAAGCTAGTAAATAATAAAACAAACTGGAGTGAATTCAGAGAAAAGCTTGAAAGCTATATAAATCTCAAATCCCCTATGGAATCAAAAGAGCAAATCGACCTTGAAGTAGAACAATTCATTGCCGATGTTCAACAAGCTGCAGAAGAAAGTACACCAACTTACTCGAGTAGGAAGTAGACTGAAACAAAATACCTTGCCGAGATAAGAGAGTTGATATTGGAGAAGAGAAGAGCTCGAAGAAAATGGCAAAATACTAGACTTCCAGACGACAAAACAGCGTTTAACCGGCTTAGCAACGAACTGAAAAAACAAATCTACGAGTTCAAAAATGATTCATTAAGTAGATTCCTGAAAAATTTAACGACTGATGCTTCAACCGACTATTCGCTCTGGAAAGCAGCAAAGCGCCTGAAAAGACCGCAGTTACAAAACCCGCCAATAAAATCTCTAAACGGGAATTGGATCGGAAATCCGAAAGAAAAAGCTAACCGGTTTGCAGAACATCTTGCGAATGTTTTTAAGCCATTCCCAGCAAATACATCTGAAATCAGCTAAAAGTTTATTGATAAAGTCGATGAAGTTGACATACCAATTGTCACACTCAAAGAAATAAAAAGTATGTGTCGAAATCAACTGTCGAACAAAAAATCACCTGGGTACGATCTAATAACTGCTCAGGTTATGAAAGAAATGCCATCAAAAGCCTTCATAAAACTCCAATTCATAATAAATGCATGCCTAAAGACTCAATATGTCCCACATCATTGGAAAATTGCTGAAGTAATTGTTATACCAAAGCAAGGTAAGCCACCAACAGAAATGACGTCTTACAGACCAATATCGCTTATACCAATAATGGCAAAAGTCTTTGAAAAATTGATACTGAAAAGACTAAGCAAAGTCATAGAAGAAAGAAATCTAATCCCAAATCATCAGTTTGGATTTAGAAATAAACATTCCACAATAGACCACGTTCATAGAATAACGGATGCAGTTGAAAAAGCATTAGAAGAAAAACAAGTATGTTCGGCTATATTTTTAGATGTTGCTCAAGCATTCGACAAGGTATGGCATGAGGGGCTAGAGTACAAACTGCAAAGGGACCTACCCAGTAGGGTGGAGCGTAAATTTTTTTTTTTTTCACGTAACCAACATGTAATAGCAAAATTTTTTTGTCTTTTAGGCTCATATTTAATTAGTTAAAATATGAAATGAATCGACTGATAGTAACTGCCGCCGCCAGGTCATTGAAATTTTGTAAGATCTTGATTTTAGACGAATTTTTGTTTTTTTTTTTCTCATCCCCTTTCTACTATATAAATCTAAGTCTACTTTCTCACTTGGTGCAGTAAAACGCAATATTTTCCATGAATTCTCTTTAGGTTATGTCAACAACTTTCTATATGGAACTTTTCAACGCCTTTTCAACCGCAAAATATTGCCTATGGCAACCAAATGCACAAATAAATCGATTGCCCTTTTGCGTACTCAAAAGCATACATTTAGTTAAAATAATTACGAATGAGAATAAAAGAAATGCAGAAAATATCAAACAAGTGTAGGGACAGGGAGAGGTCTAAAACTAGGCAAAAATTGATGGAAGAATCACACGTTTCAGAAGTTTCTGCATTGTATTTTGATGGCAAGAAAGACCGAACTTTGAATATAATTAAAAAAGGCAATAAAAACTACAGAAGAGCCACAGTGGAGGAGCACATCTCAATAATTCAAGAGCCAGATTCTGTTTACCTAGGTTACGTCGTTCCACACGTTGGTTCAGCTAAAGGAATTGAGACCGCTATAACGAATTTCTAAGCAGAGGAAGGCATTTCCCTAAATTATGTTATGGCAATTGGTTGCGACGGAACAAACGTAAATACCGGAAAAAATGGTGGTGTTATACGCCTACTTGAAAAGAAATTGCGGAAACCACTTCAGTGGATAATTTGTTTACTCCACATGAACGAATTGCCTTTGAGACACTTGTTTCTATACCTTGATGGATCAACTTCAGGGCCTAAAACTTATACTGCACCTTTGGGAAAAGCACTTGAAACTTGCGAGTGCTTAAAAATTATAAGGTTTCAACAAATCGAAGGACCAAAACTACCAGAAATCAGCCCAGATCTGAGCACTGACCAACAGTATTTGTACGACATTGTTTCAGTGGTACTCTCCGGAGATTTTCCAGTAGATCTAGGAAATAGGTTCCCCGGGAAAATGTCTCATGCTCGTTGGCTAACACGTGCCAATCGATTACTACGTCTGTATGTAGCCCCAGAGAATCCATCGTCAGCTTTAGTTATTTTGGCCACATTTACAGTAAAAGTTATGCTCCATCGTGGTTTTCCATCAAGATGAAACCATCGTGCAAAGATGGTACGCGACATCTTTACAACATGATTGCAACCTCTAGGTATCTCTCAGAAGACCTGAGAACAGTTATTGATCCAGTCATTTAGCGAAATAGTTACTTCGCGCATCCTGAAAATGTTTTGCTGGCCATGATTCATGACGAAAGAAAACACATTCGTGAACTGGCAGCACGACGAATCCTGAAGTCCCGCAGTGTGCCTGAAACATCACCTGTAAGGCTCTTTGAAGTGCCAATGGTAAACTTCAATTCATCAGATTACATCGACATAATTGATTGGCAGACGAGAGTAACTGAACCACCGATTCTGAAGAATTTGACAACAGAAGAAATAGAAAACATCGCACAATCGGGTGGAGAAGGCCATCTGGTCTTTTTAAGGCTACCATGCCATACTCAAGCTGTGGAGCGAGCTGTAAAAATAACCACAGAAGCTTCCATTTCTCAGTGCACAGAAGTGGAACGTTTGGGTGCAATAAAAGCTAAAATACAGTCGAGGAAGGAAATGCCAAAGTTTGAGACTAAACTTGATTTTCCAGCAAATTGAAATATTTTCTTAAAACATATTTGTAAAAGACTTTCTTCTTTTTCTTTTTCAATAATTCTATGTTTACATGCCTTGCTTATAAATAGAATATTAACTTACACCCTTTTATAAACTAACTACAGTTCATTGAAACACTTTGCCTTTTATAAAAAAAAATCTTTAAGTTTGAAGCTAAAGCGGAGGCAGAAGATATTATTCAAATAAAAAAAAAAAAAAATGTCTTTCTGTTTTAGTGCAACACATATTATTATCACTATTAGAACAAAAAATTAAACGTTAAAAAAAATCCCCATACATCCGTGCTCCACCCTACTACCCAGGCAGTACTACGAAATACTAAAATCTTATCTAGGACCTACCCTATATTTGCTATATACAAGGGATATTCCAGTGGAAAACAACACCATTATGGCTACTTTTGCAGATGATACCGCAATTTTGGCATCCAGTAAGTGCGTCGTCAAGGCTGCTGAGAAATTGCAAAATGCCGTCGACACCGTTAGTGATTGGACCAAAAAATGGCGTATCAAGCTCAATGAAGCTAAATCTGCACATATAAGCTTTACAAATAAAAAGTTAAGCTACGTTCAAATATTCATCAACAATCAAGCTGTACCTTACGCCAATACGGCCAAATACCTTGGGATGAATTTGGATGCAAAGCTTAAATGGAAAGAGCATATCAAAAAGAAAAGGGAAGAGCTCAACTTGAAATATAGAAAAATGTACTCGTTACTCGGCAGAAATTCGGACTTATCTGTCGAAAATGAAATAATGCTTTATAAACAAGTCCTTAGACCTGTTTGGACCTATGGAATCCAATTATGGGGCTGTACAAAGAAAACAAATACTGAAATCATCCAAAAGTTCCAAAACAAAGTCCTTCGCGGAATAGTAAATGCACCATGGTATATAAGAAATAGCGATTTACATCGTGACCTACAAATAGAAACGGTTACAGAAGTTGTAAAAAAACATGCTGTATCACACAATCAGCGACTGCATAGTCATATCAACTCTGAAATGGAGTCCGTATTAAATACGAGAGGCAATGTTCGGAGATTAAGAAGAACCAAGCCACACGAGCTAATGGCCTAAAAGTCATGGGAAGCATTAAAAGTTTAAGCTTCCCTTAAAGCGATAATATTAATGAGAAAGAAAAATCTGTTGTCGATCGTTTATAGATTGGTTCTGATTACGAGGAGTTTTTAGTGGGTAAGAATCCCACACTACTTGGTATCGAATACTACTAAGTGTCTTTTGAAGATTTACTCCTGACAAAAAAAAAAAAAAAAAAACACTAGAAAACAATAGTATATCGACAGACGTTGTTTTATATAATATACTAACCGACCATTTAAACTTAGGCATTATGTTTAATCACTTATGCCTTCCCTTCAAATCATGGTACCCGCAATTAAGAGCATATTCCGTACTCGTCATAGTGGAAGGTCCAACACAGCACCAATAATAATTAAACTTTTTTCATCGCACGACAGAAACCATTAGCTCGCAAAAATAACCGAATACCGAAGAACACACAAACGCCAACTGATACTACACGATGTGGGAATAGAATCGCAAACTCCGATTTATATTCGCGAATGCCACACTAAATATAATCAAAACATTCTACATACCGCACTTAATCTTAAAAAGCAAAAATTAATATCAACTGTGTTTACAATTCGGGGCAAGGTATACATAAAACATCAAATGCATGGTGATCCTGTCATAATAAACGATATTGACACTTTATTGGATTTGTTCAAAGACGTCATCGAAGAATCAACACCCAATAGTATTGCCAGATTGAAACAGAATGTCGATAATGCATCATTTCCGATAATGTAGCGCTAAGTATTTTAAATAGTAAGAGCCTTGATATAAATCATCACAATTGCCTTTTATTTAACAAATTTTTCTTTTCATTTAAACTAATAATAATTATTCTTTCTTTGAACTTTTTAATATTATAAGTGTATAACAACTACTTATTTATAGGTATATATGTATTTTTTTCTTGACTTTTCTATTTTCTTCTAATGTTGAAAGCAATTTTAATTTTATACCCTCCCCAAATTTTAAACTCCGCCACTTTCCTTGCAGAGAACTTCGTGAGTAAATACTTTGTATACATATTTGAATTCTTCGTTCTTCTTAGTCCGCGTGTTTTTTATCGGGTTTTGAACGACTATGATGGCGGTAGACCAAAGTCGTAGTTCTATCGTTTCCAACAGCGAGCAAAACGTTAACATTACAAAAGCAATGTTGAATATTTTAAACTCTCAAAATCAAGGTTTTAAAATCTGTCTTTTGAATGCACAGAGTTTGTTTGGGAAAATAGATGAGTTTCGGGATTTGTTTGAAGAAGAGTTGAAGATTTGTTCGGATGTTGATGTTGTTGCGATTTCTGAAACTTGGTTTAAAAGCGATGTGAACGACAAAATATATTCCTTGAAAGGATATACACTTTTTAGAGCAGATAGAATTTTTTTTTTTTTTTGTATTTATTTTTCAGTGCTTAACATAATACAACAAGATTAAAAATCTTTTATATGTATAAAGTTTGAGTAAACAGTTTAAATTCGTTAACAAATAGCTTAACAATTGATCATTTACAAAGCTTAATAATAAGTTGAGATACAAAATGAAGTAAATAAGTTAATCTTAAAGATGTAAAGTTTAAAATTTAATTATAATGATGGTAGGTTGAACAAAACAAAGATATCTTTTCCTTAAATAAAGTTGGCGAGCTTATTCTCTGCAGTTCGATCGGCAATGCATTCCACAATCGAACAGCATATACAAAAAATGATCTCTCTGCAATTGTATGTGTGAAGCGAGGTATGATCATTCTCAAACCTCTTTGTGACTGAGCAAACTGAAGTAGTTCCTCTAAATACCCCGGGCATCTCTTATATATAATGTTGTGAAGCAAAACAGTACTCTTACATTTTAAATAATTTTCCAGGCTAAGACCTAATAATGTAGTTTGGATGTTAGAAACACTAACAAATCTTGGTATATTAAAAATAAAGCGCAAGCAATCGTTGAATGCTACGTTCAGTTTGCGTTTACAATTAAAGTCTAAAACTGGATACACAGAAGAATTGAAAGTGAAAAACGGTAGAATTAAACTTTTGACGAGATGTTTTTTTAAATTTGAATCCAAGACATCAGATGAGGATCTCAAACACCTTAGAGCAAAATAGATTTTTCGAATCGCTTCTAAAATCGCATCGCAGCATGTTAATCGAGTGTTTAATTGGAAACCTAAATACTTCACTTTATTTACATACTCTATATTTTGCCCATTAAGTACAATATTTGGAATATCTAAGTTATTGCACTGATTTCGAGAACATAGCATGCTTACAGTTTTTGAAGGGTTAAGGTGAAGTTTATTTGCAACTGCCCACTCCTGAATATTGTGTAAGTCTTCATTTACCTGATTAACACACCTTTGCAACTTAAATTGCCCACAACAATTATAAATTATGACATCATCTGCATCCATATGCACGGAAGAATGCTGAAGAATTGATCGAACTGGTGGGGGTGTAGCATTGTACATCAAAGATTCATTAAGAAGCAGGGTTAAGTACACGTCTTTGCAGAGTTATGCATTTCAGTGCTTATTCATTGAAATTTGCTGTAATAATGATAAAATTTTATTGGGAGTTGTGTATAGACCCTATTCTTATCTTGATTTAACTCCTATTAACTTCTTTTTAGAAGATAATTGTGTTTTATTCCCTGATATTGTTCTTTGTGGGGATTTACATTGCAACCTTTTAGCTGACAACAGTTTAACTGACAGCATGAGGACATTCAATATGTTCCCAGTTAATGTTAGTTGTCCAACACATTTCTCGTGTAGCTCGAGTACTCTTCTAGATGTGTTTTATGTTACCAACAGGAGCAAAGTGATGTTATATGACCAATTATCATATTATCTTTTGACTTTTCGCCCGTGAGATATCCAATAAAGTTTCAATACCGGAACTTTAAGAATTTAAATATGACAGCTCTTGAGACTGACATCAATGATATTGATATATGTTGACAAGATGTTTTTTTATATAGCATCTCCCTGCGAGCAAATGGAGTTCATAGAAAGCCACTTAGCTAGACTATTTAATGAGCACGTCCCTTTAACGACAAAGGTTGTAAGAAATAGCGATAATCCCTGGTTCAGTGTGGAAATCCGCGATTGTATTAATCAAAAAAACCGTGCATATGCAAAATGGAAACGCTTCAGGATAGCCGAGGATCGCCAACAATACCGGCTGCTCCGAAACAAATGCGTAAAGTTCACAATTCAACTCTGTACAAGGTAATATAAAAAATGAATGGCGTGTTGTAAACAGCATATTGAACAAAACTTCTGTTTCTAAAAAACCTACTGTTTTGGTTGTGGATAACTCCGTAGTCTGCAATAAGCTCTGTATAGCTGATGCTTTCAATTGCCATTTCTCTAATATTGGCTTAAATATTGGACCGAATAATAACCATCAAACGTGTTGTAGTTGTCTCTCTATATGTCAACGCTCTGAGAATTTCCAAAATAAGAGTTTCGTTTTTCAGCCTATATCTTCTCTCGAAATACTGAAAGTTATTGGTAACTTGCCCAAATCGTCTTCGTGTGGAGCTGATGGTATTTCTAGTTATGTACTCAAATATATTGCGTATTACCTGGTAGATGTATTAGCATATTTATTTAATCGCTGCGTATTTGAGGGTGTATTTCCAGAAGAGCTAAAGTGTGCAGATGTTTTACCGTTATTCAAAAAGGGTTCTCCTACTGAAATTAGTAATTATAGGCCCATCTCACTTCTTTCTGTCTTCAGTAAAATTTTTGAAAAACTTATGAAAAGTAGAATTTTGAGTTTTTTAGATAAAACCAAGTTTTTCAATCCAGTTCAATTTGGTTTTTTAAAGGGCAAATCGACGGAAGATGCTCTCCTACAATTTTGTTCATTAACAATGTCACAACTAGACGAGAAAAAATGTGTAGCTGGCCTATTTGTTGACATCACAAAAGCATTTGATATGGTCAACCACAATATATTGCTAAGGAAGTTGGAGAAAGCTGGTTTTAGGGGTTTCATGCTTCACTGGTTCATGTCTTACCTTGAAAACAGGTCGCAAAGAGTGAAAATGGATGATACAAGAAGTGACGTAAGGTTTCTTAATTTGGTTGTACCACAGGGTTCTGTACTGGGCCCAATTCTATTTTTAGTTTATATCAATTCGCTTTTTGCTCTTAGTTTCAAAGGTTTACCAACTGCTTTTGCTGATGACATTGCGTTCTCATACGGCACTTATAGTCCTTTAGATCTCGTTTACAATATTAATTGGGACTTAGACCTATTGCGACTCTGGTTCTATAAACATAATTTAGTAATAAGCTCTAAGACCAAGATAATGTTTTACAGTTTATCTTCATCTACCATGTTGAATGCAAATTTTTTCTTCCATGCTCCTGATTGTTGTAGAATCAAACTGTTTACTTGCCACTGTTCGTTTGGATTCTCTCCTCCTTCCTTTTATAGTGATATGAACTGTAGTGATAAATGTTTTCCAGTTGAGAAAGTAAACGAGTTTAAATATTTGGGACTGACTCTAGATTCTCGGATGAGTTTTGCTAATCATGCTGAATCCTTGAGGAAGTATTTTCGGTGTACACTGCGACATTTTTATTATTTGCGTAATGTATGCTCAACTAAACTGTTAATAACAATTTATTATGGTATTTTCCATTCTAAGTTACAATACGGAATTGCTTGCTGGGGTGGTGTATATCGAAACAAAATACAACCACTTTTGGTATTGCAGAAATATGTCGTTAGAAAAATCTGTCGTAAAGCTGGTAGGCACTCTAGTTTTCCTTTGTTCTGTGCTCTTAAGATACTTCCAGTTCGTCATTTATACTGTTTCAAGGTGCTAAAAACTTTTTATATGAAGTCTGGGAATCTCAATTTTCGTTTAATTTCGAGATACAATCTTCGTGGAAACCTTTCAAACTTATTATCTGTTCCTTTTTTCCGTACCACTGCTTATCGTAACTTTTTCTCTATTATGTCTCATCGGTTGTTTAACATTCTTCCTCAATCAATAAGGACTATAACTATACCTGGAAAGTTTTTTAAAAGCGTTAAAATTTGGCTTCTTTCCTTAGACTATCTTGCTCTGGAGTCTTATATTTTTGATGTTTTGGGTTAATTTTCATTCACTTTTCAATTTTCTACTACATCTGTTATTGTTGCTTAGTGTTTTTGATATCAATTTTTGCATTATATAAAAAACAAAAAAAAAAACAAAAAATAATTAAAATTTTATTATGTGAATTCTACAAGGGTCACCCCACCCAATTACTTTTAATTTTTGATATTTTTAGCTTTTGATGTGGCATTCAACTCTATTTTTCAATTTCTTTAAAATAATGAATGTCACAATATATATATATCTTATATTTTTCTTTAAGTTAAATGAAAATTTTTTAATTTTTTAATTTTTCTATTATTCAATAATTGTTAAGAAATTTATATGAAACAATAAATATAATCTAATCTAATCTAAAATCTAATCTAATCTAAATTCTGCAAAAACCAGGTGGTTTTCAAAGCGCTTAAACATCTCGCAAAATGGTCGAAAGCTCTGGAAGAATCTTCGTGAAGTTGGAATTGGTAAACAAAGATCAAACGATTTGGATGTGGATTGTAATAAATTGAACCAACTTTTTATTTCATCTGTTCCTCAACCTACTTCCGCGTATACATCAACTGTCCAAGTCGAGCACCCGTCAACGGACCTCCAAAACTCTTTTAATTTCGAAGCTATTACTTCCTTGGATGTTGTGGAAAGTTTGATTTCAATAAAATCTAACGCCATTGGATTCGATCAAATCCACCCTTCATTTATCAAAGCGGTAATGCCACTTATCTTACCGTTTGTGACAGCTGGTATAAGCTCAATTTTTACAAAGACTACATTTCCAACCCGATGGAAACTTTCTAAAATTACTCCAGTACCAAAGACCCGCAGTGGAACAGAATTTCGACCAATATCTATTCTGCCATTCTTGTCGAAAGTCGTTGAAAGATTGATGCAAAAGCAAATCAGTCGTTTCTTGAAAGCTAATAGTCTCTTATCAGTTCAGCAGTCTGGTTTTCGTTCTCATCACAGTAGTACTACTGCGCTTTTGGGTGTAGTTGAGCAGGCAAGGAGAGCTATGGATGATGATAAAGTCACGTTCTTGGTCCTTCTTGACTATTCCAAAGCATTCGATACAATTGATCATAAAATCTTATGTCGAAAGCTATCGTTAAATTTCAATATCGCCCCGGAAGCAGTAAAACTTATTAAGTCATATTTAACCGGAAGAAAACAGGCCGTGGTGTCCCTCAAGGGTCCATTTTGGGACCTCTTCTGTTTTCAATCTATGTGAATGAAATTCCTTCCCTTATAAAGTACGGGGATGTGCATATGTTTGCCGATGATGTTCAGTATTTCCAAAGCTCACCGTTAGGTCTAATAGAAAACTGTGTAAGCAACATCAACGAAGATTTGAATGCGATATTGAGGTGGTCGAACGATTGTGAACTTGTTTTAAATCCACTAAAAACAAAGTGCCTTGTAAACTCGATTTAACCTACTTTCCTAATGTATTGTTAAATAATGTTCCTGTGGAGTTGTTCATACGGCTAAGAATCTTGGAGTTTACTTTAATAGAACTCTCACCTGGAATGACCACATAAACTCTGCAGTTGAAAAGGCATATGGAGCCTTAAGAACACTATCTATCACAAAAAAATTCACACCAATAGAAACTAGAAAAATGTTGGCTAAAACATTAGTAGTTCCAATACTAACATATGGATGCGAAATTTTTTGCAATATGGATTCCGTTTCTCTCAGAAAAATCAATGTCGCTTTTAACAATGTTACTCGATATGTTTTTGGGCTAAGTAGGCATGATCATATCTCCAATCATTCTTCAAGCTTATATGGTGTTAGCTTTATAAACCTCTTAAAATTTAAGACACTGACAACCTTATTCAAAATTGTTCAAATCAAACAGCCACCTTACCTCTACAATTGTATCCAGTTTTTTTCATCTAACAGAACCAACCAAATCTCTATTCCCAGTTTTTCCTATCTAACAACAGAACGACAGTTTTTTGTTAACGCTGCTCGCCTTTGGAATTCTCTCCCACGTGAGTTAAGAAGAACGGATAACATAGGTGTTTTTTAAAAGAACTTAATTGCGTTCTTATCAGAAAATAACTAATTCCACCTTTTTATGTTTCAAACCATTAAAATTGAACCTTTCAGTATTTTATTTATGAATGAGAGTCTTAAGATCATCGAGTCTCTCTCATTGTGTGGTAGGAGTTTGTTTTGGGGATGTTATTTTTATAATTAAATTGCTTCTCTTTCATTCATGCTTATTTTGACATTCTATTCGAATGAAAGTTTAGTCGAATTCAAAAGAAGTGCATTTTGACACTCGAATGATTCGAAATTTTACATGGTTAACATTCGAATCATTCGAGTCTCAAAATGCACTTCTTTCGAATTCGACTAAACTTTCATTCGATTAGAATGTCAAAATAAGCATGATTATAAATTATCTTCTCTGTTTTTTAATTATAACTTTAAAATCCTTAATTTAAATCATTAAATCTGTTGAAATTTTACATTCTCAAAATTTAAATTTTAATTTACAGTTTATATTTAAATTCTAATTAACTTTTTATTAAATGCATCCACATCAAGGCTTAGTTATCTAAAAGATGTACATCTTAATATTAAGCTCTATAAAAATAAATACAAAATACCTCCATATGTCATGAATTCTTGAAGGTTCACGAAATCCTTGCTACAATTCCAGTAGGTTGGTAAAAGACGTACAATTTTTCTATCAATTTTCATAGTTATATTAAAGAATGATAAGATTCGATTTTGCACCCGTTAACTGAAAAAATAATTTTTTTTCCAAAAGATAAAAATAAAAAACCAAAAACTCAGTTATTCGAATTTTTCACATACATTTTGAGGTTATGTGACCTACCTCTTCCAATGGGTTCCATCCTACTATAATTTTTTTTCACTTTTTACCATTTCAAAAATTATCGACCCTTGGGTATTTCTAGTGTTGTACTGAATGTTCTTGGAGTTTTCTTCTGCAGATATTAATAACTTTTGAATAGCATTGCTCAAATTTAATTGGATCTCAATTTGCGATTTCATAACATCGTATTGAGCAAGGGAGAGTTCGAATGGAGTCATCTGTTTTTTTGATTTTTGGGCACATTTTCCAAGTCTGGAACATCTATGGATTGAATTTCAGTGACAAATGCTTATATAAACAAAAAAGGCTGGTCGCACTAGTATCATCCTCATGATTCTCATCACCATTCTCGTCCAATGAATTAACAGAACTTCGTTGACGATTTCTTTTGGACGGCAATTCTTTTGCATAGGTCACGTTTAAAATTTGTAGACATTAGAAGTACCCTCCACCACCTCCCTCAGACCAACCAATTCAATTACTTCCTCTTGTTCTTCTGAAAACTTATAACTTTGATTTGGGCCACCCCCTGTGGCACGTTGTTCTTGTCTGTTGTGACTTGTGAGATAATTTTTCATTTTAATGTGATTTGTTGTCGCTCCATACCTGGAAAATTTTCTTGGTAGGAAAAAAAGTGATATGGAACATATGTATCAGCACTAACTTTCTTCCACTCAGTCGTCTCTTTCATTGGTGGAACCAGGAGGTTGAGGTTATCTTTTAACTTGGTCCAAAAATCCCGCAAGTCTTCGGGTTGCCTTTTGGCATTATTTTTTGTAATATCTGCATTCAATTTCATAGCAGAAATTAGGATAGTAAATTGATCTCTGCTTGTTGTTCTTCCCCTTAAAATGTTAATAATATTTACTTTAAACAAATCAACTAACAATAAATTAGTATTTACTTACATTTTACTAATAACCTGCCAACCAGACGCTCCACTAAATTGAAAACCAGCAATATTTGACATGCGGATCTGAGTTATATACAAAGAAAGCGTTCACGAACTACGCAACTGATTTTGATGTGGTTTTTTTTTTCAATGGAAACAGTGACCCAAGAAAAAGGTTTTTATGTATACATATTTCCACAGTAACGGGAAAGAGAACTTAGAAATTGCTCGACCAATTTCTAAATTCTGTAACTGTTAGATTGATATTTGTTTACATATTCCAACGGGATCATACACAAGAACAATCACGGGAACTTAGAAACTGCTTGACCGATTTTAAAAATTCTTTCGCCTTTCAAATGTTAAAATGTTTTCGCAAGCAGTTGACAGTTACTCCGATGATAAAATTCATTGCCACGAAAAACGCTGCTTTCTCGATAAGCCGTTCGGAATTGGCAGAAAACTGTAGGTACCCTCCATTTCCTCACAGGGCATGGTTGCGAGAAATGCACTAGGCCCTGGGTCTCCCCTGTTTGTTGCGCTGGCGCAGTGTTATTTATTCATTATAGAACAAGAAACTTAAAACTTTCAGACAATATTCAGCTTACCCAAGCGGGTTTTTCTAACAATTTTTGGTTTTTTTTTTAGCAATTTTTAGGGAACAACGCTTTTGAATGAGACCCGCGCAACGCCGGGCGGCTCAGTTAGTTTACTCTTAATAAAACTTTAACCTTTTGAAGGAGTGCATTTGTCGAAAAATGAAGGGAAATCTTTTTGTAAAGCAACTAACTTTCTATTAAAATATTTATCGCTCATCCCGGCACTTTACTTCTAAACCGAACTATAAAATTCCAAAGGTAAAGCTTTTTCCCAATATTATTTCTATGGGAAATGGATATCTGCGATGAGCGACCTCTAAATATTAAAACTAAGAGCTCTCCTTTTAACAGGCATCTTTCTACACCTACTCGAAGGTACTCGTATGAAGGGAATTGTTTGAAAAAAAATAGTCACCTATTTTGAACCAGTCTAATACATTCATTTCTGTACAAACAGAAAAATCTACTTCTTCTATAATACAAAGATCCTGACAAAATGAAAAGAAGGAAAGACATCAGGATCTGCGGTTTTATTTGAAAGTTAAATTAAAGTCAAACATAATAATATTCTTCGATGGAAAAAGCTAAAGCAAAGTAGGTGATGAATAAAAAAAATTGCTTTTTGTAATGAATTATTTAATAACGCATTTATATATGTAATAACTTTAGAATTTTTTCGCAATGCATTCAAATTGTTTGTTTACATTCTTTTATATTTTTTAAAATGAATTCGTATCTAGAATTTAATATTTTTAAGTTACGAATGTATTTATTTATATACATTCGTGTGTATATTTTATTTAAATTTAAGACAATAGCTTATTACATAAAATTTACACCATAATTGGTTCGTCGTCTAAACTTTCTTGTTTCTTTTTTTTTCGAGTAGTTTTAATATCAACAGCTTCTTTAACACTTGAAACGTTATTGCTACTGGCATTGTCATGAGTTATTGGTAATGATGATGATGATGATGAAGAGAAAGAAGTTACTGCTAAAACATTAGTCGATGTTGCTGATGATGATTGACGAAATCCATCAGTTCCAGATGAAGACAGGGTTACATTAGAACGTAAATGTGTTGTTATTGTATTCCCGTCATAACCACTCGACATACTTCGCACAGCCGTCAATTTACCCGGTTGCATTGCGCCAGGGTAGTTAATTCCACTTGGTTCGGCATTTAGTACGGCTGTCTGAGCAATGGAAGAGGTAATATTTTGCTGACTTCCCGAGCGTTGAGTTGTACTGCAATTAAAATTACTTTTGCCACTACTAAAGGATAATTTTGGAGGGGGTGAATGGTTTTTCACTGACGATTGACCAGGCATTGACATTTCATAGTTTGACGAAACATGGTATCTCGGACCCGAAATATAATCAATGTTTTGATCTCTTAAGTTGTAGCTTAGAACAACGGAATCATTCGCCGAGTGTGCGTCAAAATGTTCTTGGTGTTGCGGTTGCTGCAATTGATTATGCTCACGAAAAAATTTATCGTCGTTTCCTTTCCGATTATCAACGATATCGGTACTTAAGCTTCCAAACGACGAATCGATACTACCTTTCGAGTCCTTGTATTCGTTTAATGAAAAACTATCTTTATCTTTGCCAGTACTGAGATCGTCTAAGCTCCCAGCTTCTCCATCCAAGTCAGTTGAAAGGAGGTCATCATCCGAAGTAGTTCTTACCAAGTTTGGCAATGCTGAAGTCAACAGTGCTTTTTCCTTACGAATTTCTTGAATGTGTCCCTCTAATATCATTTCCTCGGTTTCAGTCTCAATTTGTGAAGGTCGTTGGGCCAGCTCTTCGGGTGCAAACACTTTGGAGCTCCGTAAAGTACTTAGTCTAGTTGTGGCAGTGTGTGCTGCAGTATCCAAAGTATCAATATCAGCCAATGTGCTCTTAACATTTAACATCTTTTGTGTTATAAGAGTTTCTATACACTTCGTTTGCCTACTTATGTCATTGAGACTGTCCTGAGCAGGTATCAAACGGTTTGTTCGTAAAACGCAAGGTGCAAAAACTATTGACAGCGAGCTTGCTGACATACGATTGTGCTTTTCTCTTTGTGCAACCAGAGCTAAATGGAAAATTAAACGTTCCAAAAGGAAATGATGTGACGCTGAAAGTTTTTTAATCAGCGATAGCAAAGTTTGGACTCTTACATTTGTATCTGGCAAATCAGATGCTCGCAGAAAATCATCATATCGATCGAATGAGAGTAAAGGTTCTGGCATTTCACGCAGGAATGATTTGAGCACATTCGCCAGAACATGCACATTGTATGACTCGTAATCTATCTCTGCACCAACCGCTGTTTCAGACATCTTTTGCTTTAACTCTCGTATTTTAGAATTGACACCACTTTTACGGTATATTCCTTCCGTATAAAGGGCTAACATTTCGATTTTTGTGATAAGTTGTTCGATTTGAATAGGAATTTTTGCTCCTTCGGCTAAACATAAACTCGTTAATGGCACACCAAAAAGTTTTGAGGCGGTTATACTAGATTGCGACGATAAACATGCACTGTGTGATGCGGTTTTATTACACGAAGACGACTTTTGATAACATTTTTTATGACAAGTAAGGCGGCAATTTTGACATACCTGCAAAATATAAAAGTTGAAAGTTATTAACTTGCTTCCCTACATTGATTAAAATATAAAGCACATGTTTGAGTCTATGCACTTAGCACAAACACTCAATGGCTGGAATTAAAGCTACTCAGCTACCAGGCCAATCATTAGTTTCATTTTAAAGATGATGTTAGTGCTCGTGCACAATATTTTGTGTTATTTTGATGATTTCTAAGGAACCAATAATAATATTAAAAAAATCAATATAAGGGGAACCTTAAAACTACTTGACCGATTTCAAAAATTCTTTAGATTTTCGAATGTTGCTTTATCCCTCAGTAACATGCACTACTAACTGAGCCGCCCGATGTTGTTCGGGTCCGAAGTTTTAAGGTTCTCGTGGTCCGCGGGAATATGAAGATGAAATATGATCTATATTACTGAAGGACAATGTAAAATACTACAATTGAAAGAATTTTTCAAATCGACCAAATAGCTTTTATATTTAAATTCTCGTTCGAGTTTCTGTCCCCATGGGACATAGGACTCTACAACGGACAAAACATACATTAATTTTCGTATGTATAAGATATTTCATCCTCATATTTCCACGGGAATAGAACGGGAACAGAATGAGAACGGGAACCTAAAAACTACTTGACCGATTAAAAAAATGTTTCTATTGTATACGAACACTTATACTATGAAGATATACAGGGTCTCCCGTACTTCGTGTATTATCCTTTGGGGTGTGATTCTTGATCTTATTCTAAGAAAAAAATTGTTATACAGTAAAGCTCATTTCTCAACTTTTACATCACTTTTTGACAATTTAAGAAAAGGCTAACTTTGGTGTACACTGACCTGTGTTAAATTCGATATCTCTGTCAATACTGGTGATAGAGACTTAATCTTAGACTTAATTTTTGAAGAAATAACAACCTTTAAGACTGTATCAAAGCTGAGCTTCCATAGGCTTAGAGTTACAAGATTTTCAATTTTAAGTGGTGTTCAAATTTTCTTCCCCAAACAAAGTTTTGACTTTGAGGTCACTTTTTTTCAGAAAATGTCTGATAAACATAGAGTTTCCTTATTTTTTACAGATGAACAAAACAATAATAAAGAAAAAACTTAGTATTAAGTTCACTCAAAAACCCATACATTTTATGATACTTGAAAAAATACAAAATGGGTAAAATTTAAAAATAAATAAAAAAAATGTTTACCTTTGAGGATTGTTTGAATAAAACAATAATATGGGCACTTTTAGTAGTTTTTTTATGTATTTTGTACAAATACAATTATAACAAGTACTCAAAGTACCCTCCTTCGTTTTGAATGCGTGCCAGAGCCCGTTTTTGGATTTCATTGTGGGTGTTTGCTTTAAGTTTGGGGTATGAATGTTGAATGGGTAAATAAGTCGTATAAAAGAATAAGAAAACAAAGTTCATCAGGTAATCAAAATAAGTCACGATTGCAGTTTGATCAAAGAGCTATTTGAAATGCCTTCATTTAGGAAAGAAGAATACGCAGAAATTTTTTTTCTTATATGAGTTTTGCAATGGAAATTCAAGAAGAGCACAACGAAGATACCAGGAACTTTATCCTTACTAAAAATCTGGCAACCCTGAGCCTATAGGAATCCTTCTTCTTCTTCTTCTTCTTCATTTTCGGCGTTACGAGTAGTGATCTTGAAGCGATCACAACTCTCCCACTTTGCTGCTTCACACTAGTGATCCGCCTGTGGGGTACGCCGCGTTGACCTCAGAAATCGTCGGCAAGCCTCCCGGTTTTGGATTGTTCCATGTCTGAGGCCAACCAAATGCTGCTGTTTTTGCATTTGCTTGTACCAGGAGTGTTTTGGCCTGCCTTTTCTTTTTCGTCGCGAATTTGTTGAAACGTTGTACGATATTGCCTTTTTGACGGGGTTCTGCGGATCTCTCCTTTGAACATGACAATACCAACTGAGCCGGTCGTGCTGAATTTTGTCCAAGATGGTACTTTTGACATGAAGGCTTCCACGGATCTTAGTACTTCTAATTCGATCAAGCTTTGTTACTCCTGCTGTCATCCGAAGCATCTTCATTTCGGCTGCCGTCAATTTGCTCTCATACTTTTTGTACATTGTCCAACATTGTGAACCGTATGTCAGAGCTGGACGGACAACTGCTATGTAGAGTCTTCCCTTCAGCTTAGGGGGCATTTTTCGATCACAGAAGATAGCGGAGTTTTCTCGCCACTTCATCCACCCTACGCTTACTCGATGATTGATGTCGTCATCACAAGATGCTTCACTATTGATCATAGATCCCAGATATTTAAACTTTTCACACTTGGGAAGCACATTTCCATTCAAATAAATGTCTGGAATAGGCTTGTCTGGATCAGAAAAAGGGCAGCACAGGTATTCAGTCTTTTTAGCGCTAATACGGTACCCATTTCCTTCCAGAACATCAATCCAAACGCCAAGTGCTCGTTGCAGGGATGTAGGATCCTCGCTTATGATGGCTCCATCGTCAGCAAAGAATAATTGTTGTACTTTATTGTCCGTTACTTTTCCTTCGAGCAAATAATCCAGAACAGCAATAAAGAGCAGTGGACTCAAGACACTTCCCTGATGTACACCTACTGTTATTTGGAATTCTTCGGTGACTCCAGCTGGGCATCTCACTTTTGTAACTGCTCCCTCGTACATGTCCATAATTATTCGCACATAGGCTTCAGGAACTCCTCGGTGTCTGAGGGCCACCCATATCAGATCTCGTGGTTGTCGATCGAATGCCTTTTCGAAGTCAACCAACACAATATGCAAATCCTCTAAGGCATCTCGGTGTTTTTCCATAATGAACCTTATGCTTTGGATTGCGTCTGTAGTTGACTTACCCGCAACAAACCCGCATTGGTCATCAGACAGCCTTATTATTTTCCGCAGTCGGCTATCCAAAACCCGCTCAACGATCTTCATAGTGTGGGACATCAACTTGATCGAACGATAGTTGTCACAGCTTCTGGTATCTCCTTTTCCCTTGTACATTGGAAGAAGAAAACTTTCCCTCCATTGATTAGGCAAACTGTCACCTCTTACAAGTTTGGAGATGAGAATCGTGAGCCATCTTAACCCGATGTCTCCCATATTTTTCCAAAACTCATATGGTACCTCGTCTGGCCCAATCGCTTTGCCTTTTTTGGAGTTCTTAACTGCCTCCCTAACTTCTTCGACTGTGATGTCGGATACTTCCGTAAAGTTAGGTGCAGCTGTTGCAAAGTGGCGCCGAGGAAACTGTTCATTCAAAAGATCATCACAATACTGTCGCCACCTGTGAAGAATTTTGTCGTCATCCACAAGTAGCACTCCTTGAGCATCATTGATGAACTTCGGCGAACGAATCTCCTGCGCATTTCTCCTTCTCTGAACGGCTATTTTGAAAATGGTTGCTCCCTTATTCAAGTTGCTTTGTCTTAGCTCTTGGATTGCCTGATTTGCTTCAGCAGCTGGGGCAGAAATCTCTTCCAGCTCTCGATACAGGCCCTCCGTGCTTTTTGCTTGAAGTTGGGCGCACTTTTTCTTCGCTTCTTTTCTGCAGCTCTTGTATTCCATTTTGAAACGCGCTTTTTCAATTCCTATAGGAATCCAATTTAAATAAAGTTTCAAAGATTACAAGACTACAAGTAAGACAAGAGTTATCGAGGGCAATGCATTCAAAACGAAGGAGCGCTCTTTGAGCACTTGTTATAATAGTATTTGTACAAAATACATAAAAATACTACTAAAAGTGCCCATATTATTGTTTTATTCAAACAAACCTCAGAGGTAAACTTTTTTTTTATTTATTTGTAAATTTTACCTATTTTGCATTTTTTTCAAGTATCATAAAAAGTATGTGCTTTTGAGTAAACTTAATACTAAGTTTTTTCTTTATTATTGTTTTGTTCATCTGTAAAAAATAAGGAAACTATGTTTATCAGACACTTTCTGAAAAAAAGTGACCTCAAAGTCAAAACTTTGCTTGGGGAAGAAAATTTGAACACCATTTAAAATGAAAATCTGGTAACTCTAAGCCTATGGAAGCTCAGCTTAGATACAGTCTTAAGGGTTGTTATTTCTACAAAAAATTAAGTCAAAGATTAGGTCTTTATCATCTGTATTGACAGAGATATCGAATTTAACACAGGTCTGGGTACACCAAAGTTAGCCTTTTCTTTAATTGTCAAAAAGTGATGTCAAAGTTGAGAAATGAGCTTTACTGTATGACAACTTTTTTCTTAGAATATGACCAAGAATCACACCCCAAATGATAATACACGAACACCCTGTATTTAAACCATATGCCAGTATAACCAAGTAAAGTATGTGCACTTGTTATTTTAATTGACAGTACATTCTCTCATCAGTATAACCTAGACAGTCAATGAATAAAGAACCCTGTTAATAATTGTTTTAACCAAGTCATTCTTTTATAAAACCCAAATATGTATTCATTATGGTGTCAGATGTAAATTAGATTTATATTATACTTCATTTGTTGGTTTCATAGAATTAAAAGTCTATATAAAAAGTTACAGAACCGTCGAAACCAACCAACAATCGTTTGCGGCTTATGACGTTGTGTATACTATTTCGACATCCATTTCACCACTTAACCTAAAATCTACGAACCTACCGTCCACATGGAGGAATTGGTTAAGTATATTTAAAATTTTTCTTCGAGCATCGAATCTGGAAGATCAATTCGATAATCGAAAAGTAGCTCTTCTACTTCAGTACACGGGCCCAAATTCTTCGGAAATTCCTTTAACGAAGCCCTAGACTGCGTCAAGTTTGACAAATTAATTGAAAAATTGGTAAATTAGAGATGGTGAGTCAATTGACGAATATATCACAATCTTGAAAAATCTAGGCATAGAATGTGGTTTTAAAGATCTAATAGAAGATCTAGTAAGAGAGTAATAATTTTTCTAAAATAAAGAAACGATTGTTGAATGAATTGGGCACAAAATTCGAGAAAGTAATCGAAATTGCAAAATCAATGGAAGCAACAAAACGTCATGCTCAACAGTTACCGTTACGTTTCCACTTAGGATCGGGTAATCCAATCGGATTATGATTCAGATTTCGATGCTGGTATCTACTTACCTCACCGCATCGAGTAATCGAATGCAACTGGAATCGAAGTGTGTACACATATGTATGCATAGCTCAAGCTGCGTCCGAGTACGCGCCAATAACCGCACATTTAAACATATTCATCCACATTTTGAGAGAGTAAATAATTCCCACATTCTATATTCTAACCCAAGAAACTTCCAATATTCCAATTTTGACATTTCAAAGTTTCTGAGCGATGTGGAAAGAATTTGCTTTTGTTTCCAGTTGCAAATGAATTTACTAACTGAAATATTAATTTTAATAGAAGAAATTATATTCAAGTCATGGGACTACTGTTCAGTACTTTTTAATAACCTTTTAGTGTTGGTATTGCATATCGGATTTCACATTCAAGTTGATACATAACATCAACAATACAAAGATAGATAGATAATAGATAGGTCTACGAGATCTTTCGCGTGTCCCAGCGGATGAATTCGAATGACAGAATCAACGGTGGACTTCAGCAGCCAAAAAAGCAGAATCCCCTGAAGGAGCTTCTCCAACATATTTGGTTAAAAGGTCTTTCAGGGCCTTTCAATACAAGGACAGGGTATTGAAGTAGAGATGGTGGCGGATGAGCTCCTGGTAAGCCAACGGCAGCACTTACACCCCTACAGCAGGGTACTGACACAGGATATTCCAGCCCTTTATATCCGAAGGGATTCAAAAGGATCAGGATCAGGTTGGGGGTTGTGCGTAGGGTGAACTACCCAACCACGTAAAAAACATTGTTGTTCCGAAGCAACTAACAGCCTCGAACGATAATGATTTTAAAGTTGACGACACAAGCAAACGAAAAAAGAACAATGACCTCCGGATCTGCACGTGGAACGTATGATCTCTTAACGGACTACGTGCAGCGGACGCCCTGGACTGCTGCAAAACAGACATAACCACCATCCAAGAAGTGCTATAGAGTAGACAGGGCATAAAGAGGATAAAAAACTGTGACATCTACTATGGCGGCTGCTACAGACAACAGAAACAGCGTTTATTTGGGTGCGGATTTGTCGTTAGAGGAAGACTCAGGGAACAGAAGAGAAAGACGACAATTCCAAAGACTGTTTCTACAAGCTCCTCGAAGAAACATACGAGTAGTGCCCAAGACACGACGTGAAAATCGTTCTTGGCGATTTTAACGCAAAACTAGGGAAGGAGGACATCTTTGGAAATACAATCGGTAAGCATAGCCTCCACGACAAAACCTCCGAAAACGGACTGAGGCTGATCGATTTTGCTGCGGGGCTAAGTCTTGTTGTAAGTAGAACACGCTTCCTGCATCTCAAAACTCATAAAGGTACATGGCGATCAATCAACCGTCAACCAAATTGATAATGTTGCGATCGACGCAAGGCACTCTTCCATTGTGTTAGTGGCCAACTTTGACTCGGACCACTACTTTGTTGTAGCCAAGGTACGAATGAGGATATCTTGTTCACGACCAGCACGAACTAACGCTGTGAAAAGATATGACGTCGGAAAGCTACAATCGCAAGAGATTGCCAATGTGAAGGAGTCACAGCCAACGACCTCTTAATCAATAAATTTTTTTTTTTTTTTTTTTTTTTTTTTTTTTTTTTTTTTTTTTTTTCTTAACATGATTTAACAATAGTATCTGCGAAGCCTAAGCTTGTCTGCAGAAGAATAATGTTCATTTATATTACAATAAAAGCAATCAAAGTTTACGATTTTATATAAAATACAATTTTAAAGTTTCAATTTTTTTCAAAATACATATAAGTATGGATTATGATAATCTCTATATAGAAATTTAATTTGAACAATTTAGCAAAAATTTTTTTAGTTCTTTTTTTCTTTTTTTGAAGTTTTGAATCATGACGATTTCTCTCGGTAGTCCATTGAATATTATTGGTACAGTGTGTTGAAGTTTACGTCTTCCGTAGTTGTTGTAGTTTCTTGGCAACTGCAACATTCCTTGTGCACGTCTTCTGGTGTTGAGTTGGTGTTGAATTGGTTGTTTAAATCGGTTGTCATCAAAGTATTCTACTATGGTCGTCATCTTGAAAATATCTTCAACTTGTAGTGGCTTAAAAAGTGTGTCAGATGTTGGTCGATAGTTGTTGTTTATTTGTTTTACAGCTGCATTTTGGAGTTTTTGTATTTTTGTTATGTGGGTTTTAGCTGCATTACCCCAAGCAAGTATACCATATCGTATCCTTGATTCCATCAATGAGTAATAAACTAGTTTTAAAACATCGTGGTTAGTGTGGTATTTTAGATGAGATAGAGCAAAAATCGCTTTCTTTAAGTCCATCCTCAATTTGTCTATGTGTTTATCCCATACAAAGTGAGAGTCTATTACCACTCCCAGATACTTGTAGCTGCTTACTAATTCGATGCATTCCTTTTGCGTTTTGGGGCAGTCATCGTTTTGTAAATAAATCCTTTGATTTGTCGCCTTGAACTGCGGACTTCTGATGTGCATCATTTTCGTTTTCGACGCATTCATTACCAAGCCGTTGTCGTGACACCATCTAACTGCCAAGTTGAATTCTTCTTGAATTATTTTTGTTGCCGTATCAAGAGAAATATGGCGAACGACAATAGCCGTATCATCAGCAAAAGCGAAGGGAATGCTCTGTTTGAAAAGTCGTAGCAATTCGTTAGTTTTTCTCACTCACTGCATCTTTGATTTTAACACAAAATGTTCTGTTTTGAAGATACTCTGTCAGCCAATCAGCCATAGAGCCACGAATTCCAATTCTTCTTAAGGCTTCAATAAGATTTGAGTGATTTAAAGTGTCGAATGCCTTACTGAAGTCCATGAAGATTACTAGTACGTGTTGCCTCTTATCTAAACTTTCGTTGACACAATTTGCAAACTCACCAAGCAACTTTCCTGTATTTTTACCTTTCTGAAAACAGTACTGGCTTCTATGAATAAGTGCATGTTTGTCAACAAAACCTTGCAACCTGTTGGCAATCACTCCCTCCAAACATTTTTCAATAACAGGAAGAATTGATATAGGCCTATAGTTATTCAGCTGGTCCTTTGTTCCTCCTTTGTAAATCGGCCTTACAACTGCTATTTTTAAGGTAGATGGAATTTTTGACTGAGTTATACTCAAGTTAATTAATTTACATAGAATAGGAGCAAAGACATCCTTAAAACTTTTAATATCAATAGCTCTGATTCTATCAAATCCTGGAGCCTTATTTTCTCCAAGTGTATTGAGAATGCTTTCAATCTCAGTGACGTTAGTTGCATATGAAAATATTGAACTTTCCACTGTGTCATTGATGTTGTTTGACGTTTTTATATTGCATTTATGAATTATTTTTTCAGTCTGCGAAGAGAAAAACTCCGCCAGTTCCATTGATAATGTTGTTTTTTTCCAATGTTTCGTCTATATTCGTTTTTTTTCTTCCTAGGATTTCGTTGATGAGACCCCATGTTTTCCTCGAATCAGTCTTAAATTGTGTAAATTTGTTTTTGTAATAATTTGATTTTTGTACTGCTATGTGTTTATTGATTTCGTTTCGTAGGGTTTTATACTCTTTTTCATACGTCAAATTTCTCCGATTATTTTTCCATCTTCTGTATAGAATATCCCTTTTTTTACATTCATCTACTAATGTTGGCGTTATCCATGGGTTGTTTTGTCTTTTTTTAACTGTCTTTCGCTGGTATGTTGATTTTTTGTATATATTGTCAAATTTTTGAAGTAGTCTATTGTACATACTTTCTGCATCTTCTTCCTCCAAAACCTCTCTCCAATTTTCTTCCCTAATAAGCTGGTTAACTCTTGAGCTACATATGCATGAAGAAGATGGGATTATGTTAATCTTCATTTTTTCATTCTTCTCATAAAATATAATTGCTCGATGATCGGTGATACCATTATCAATTACAGCTGCATTTATAACGCTGTTCACTTTGTTAAGTAAAATATGGTCGATTAAGGTTTTGGTGCCATTTCTAGGATCAATTCGTGTGTATTTATTTATTACGTTTATTAGTCCTTTTGATGCCATCATTTCCAAATAGTTCTTCACATAATTCGAGTTGTTGTCCCTTAAGTTAATATTCATGTCTCCCATAACAATTACATTTTCGTTCTTTTTAATTTGCCCTATTTGCTCTGACAATTCTATACAAAATGTCGCCTTGCTGAAACCTGGTGGTCTATAAATTCCAAATAACGGATGTAGTTTCATTATCTTCTAAATACTGTATTTGAATATTTTCGTATGATGTTGTTTTTGTTTGTATGGTTTTATGAGATAAATTACTTTTAATAAACATCATAATACCTCCACCTCTATTTTGATTTCTATTTAACACCTCCTGTTCGAATCCTTCTAGTTGATAAAATCCTATTTCTTCATCATTTAAGTTTGTTTCTACCAGTATAATTATTTTTAGTTCGTTGATAAAATGGTTTATATTTGTACAAAAAGTATTCCAATGTAGACGCATGGATCTTATATTGAAACACAAATAAAAATTTTTTTTTTTTTTTAATTCATTTAAGTCAATGTCCTCAAAACCCTGCATCACTCTACAATTTGTGCTCATCGATATTTCGTTGCATACTTCTGGGCTGTCTAAATTTTTGTTGCATTCTTTTGTGCTGGTCATTTTTTATGTACAGTTTTGTATATCTATTTATTTAATTCTCTCTGCTCTCACAGCACTATTGCGATGGCGTTATATTACATACGTCTTTTTCGGTGTATATGTTACAGCCAAAGTAATAAATCTGGATATTATGTATAATGGCTAGCCATTATGCATAATATCTACTCAGTTTGGTTAAAGTGATAATGGACACAAAATTAATCACATTAACTAGCTATTATATATAATATCTTCGATGACTTGGATAATGTAATAAAACACGTAGGTATGCGTTTAAAATTATAAAATTATATTTCAATTTGCCTTAACTAATCACAAAGATTATTTAAAAAATTAAATTATAAAATAAATGCGGAAAGCTGTTGCATACAGAAATTAATTGCTATTTTCATATTTAGCATGAACAGCTTAACCCTGCGGAAAAAAGGGTTAAAATAATGAGCCCCGCGAAGCGGGCCATGCGGAAAGCTGTTGCATACGGAACGCGGTAGCGGGATGAAGAGAGGGAGGGGTAACAAGTCGGCTAGACCGTATTTATTACTTTGACTAACTTTGACAAGTTATTATGAATACTGTCCAGACAAAGTGATTAATTTATTACTTTGTCTAGTGAATTTGGCCATTATATATAATGAACAGTCATTATGTATAATAGCTATTTAATCACTTTGACTGTAACATATATAATAATTGAATGTGTGTTATCATTTCTGCGTGCTAAAATTTTCCCTGCACTCTCCCACACATACTTCCAATTTGCTGCCTTCGCTTTTTCTTTAGTTAACCACAAAAGATGTTTATTATTATTTTGTAAGCTGATTATTTACATAAATTGTTGAGTCATATTCAGCTGGCATCGAGTTTATAGCGAAGTTGGATGTGTTACTTCTAATTGTTGATAGTTTAATTGGACGAGTGGCTCTCGCTTGTTTAATAAAGTTGGTTTTGCTTGAATTGGAAATAAATTTTACAATGATGTTAGATTTTTCTGGGTTTTTTGTGTTTGTTCGGTAGACGTCTGTTATATCGGTTGTGTTGACTTCACATTTAATTGTTTTGCCGAGTCCTTTTACAATCTCGATTAGATTTTCTTGTGATGTCAGTGGAATGTTTTTTATTTCAATGTTATTATTTAGTGATTGTTGTTCAAGGTTGTTAATTTGTGTTTGCAAATTGTCGATTATTATATCTTTCTGTTTATTTGTCTCCTTAAGTTCGTTTATTTCCTTTGTGAACTGTTCAATCAAGTTATTGTTTTTAATCATGTTAACGTTAATATCGTCGTATTTGCTTCCAAGAAATGCACAGCTAGCAGAGATTTGGTTAAGTTTTTCTCTCAATTGCCGTATTTCAAGAAGAACAGCTTGATTGCCGCTGCCGTTGTTTTCGGGTGCCGCTAGATTGAAATCGGGACTATTTATGTGACGACTACGTTTAGCGGCTTGGAGATCAGGTGCTTGAGATCTTGGTGGCTCAATGTTTACGTTGTTCTGTCCATCTGCTGTGTTCCTACAAATATGACATTTCCATATTTCCTTTCTTGCTCCCATAGTTCTCCATGATTTTTCAGTGACTGTTGTGCATTGAAAGTGTAATTTTCGCTTGCATAGCGAACACTCGGCGAACTCACCTTCAGCTTGCAGAGACTCCGCACAAGAACCACAGGCAGACTTTTTAGACGAAAGAAAAAATTAATCTTAAACAATTTCAAAAATTAAAAAGTTGAAATTTAAAGAAAGAACTGTATTATTATTAAATAGTTCACTATTTTAAACTGTCTTTATAAAAATTTTAAATAAAAATTCAAATAAATTGTTTCTTTTATTTTTATTTTAAAAATTGAAAGGAATTGAAACTGATAGATTGGAAAACACGTCCGTATACTTTGACTGATCGATCGAAAGTGCTCTACAACTATTAACAGGTTGTCAACCTTCGACTGTGCCTCGATATCCGATCCTCTCACATTCGGCTGCATTGCATAGAAATGCATAACACTTGACTTGCTTGTGTATCCATAGAGTGCATTGTACTCGGAACAATATGATTCCCAACGGCAGGCCACTGCCAGCCGACAGAAGTAATAAGGGATCATATTGCTTTGACTGCATGCGCGCTGTTTATGTCACAGCAATAGTCTTTGGGTATGAGCATTTGTTCATGATATAGGTCATTGGCGCTCACCCAAAAGAATGTGATGATGAAGCGTTTTAATCGGATATCGAAGTGTGGTCGATTGTTCGATAACCAGAATTGGAGCATAATGACTGTGTATAAAAAGGGTATGAATCTGAGAATAAATTATCATTGTGATCGTGGACTCGCTAGTTTATTATTTGATATATGGCTTCTGGCCTAAAAGTATAAACTGTTCCTTCAGTCGTCTTCGGTACCACCCTCAACTTTGCAATTCTTGCGAAAGAGGTTCGAGCGAAAGCAGTGAATGCTAAGCGATAGGTGCTGAAGTTCAGAGCGACTTAACATGGCGATCCTGCCAGGAGGAGTGTGAGTAGCCGAAGTAGTCCAGGAGTATCCAAAATAGTCCCCAATTATTTTTTTCGCGTTGCCAAACAAAGAAAAAAGAAATTTTTCTTCGAATCAAAGTCTTCGAAATTTTTTTTGTTCTCTCCGTGAATAATCTATCTTAGAAGTTCGCGTCGAGACAAATTTTCGTCTTTCTTATTTTTTTGTTCTATACTAAAGAAAAAAAGAAACCTAGACGATTTTATGACAACCCAGAGCGACCTGATAGCGGCCGCAAAACACCTAGCGTTAGCCAAATCGATTTTACAAAAGGGGGAACAACTAAACAGCGAAGATAAAAGTATTGGCCCGCGTCCTCTGTCAATAGAGGAGTACAGAAGGCGCGTTTCAAAGCCGAGGATCCCGACAACCATAGTGCCCGAAAAGAAAAAATCCCGAGGAGGTAAACGGGAAACTAACAAGCAGCTAGTTAGGAACTTGTACCGTCTGGCCAATCTTCCCAATATAGGCAATTTGGAGCGGCAAAATTCCTAAACGACATCAGGACTACGAAAAAAGAGCAAAGAAAGCAGAAAAGAGACAATAAATACCGAAAACAACAAGAAGAAGACAGTTTCCAGAAACTGTTTCAAAAAATTTCAACACATATAAAGGAAGTAATCCAGAGCAAGCAGCAAAATTAGCGAGGTAGTTAGTTATTATTACAATAGGGTAAAAAATCATTTTAATAATAGTAAGACTATAATGGGAAAAACTAACTCAAAGGAAGAGGTAGTCGTAAATAACAACGACCCTCAACAAAACGTTTCCTCTGCGCCAGTCTACTTTGGATTGGACGTGAAGACAATAGCCGCGTTTTATTATCACGATGATCCAGATCGGATCATTGATTTACTTGCATTAAAACAACAAAGCGAGATCCTGCTTTTTAGTTGGATCTATTTTTGTGATCTAAAAATTAGTTCTTCTATTTCACACAAGAGGAGACTTTCCATTGAAAACGTTGGTATCATTTCCAATATATCCAATAACAACAATACTGCCACTTGAACATTTTTATCTGTGTGAAATGAAATATATTTTAGATAGATAGCGAGAAACTTCACATTTATTCATTTTTGTATAGTACATGACATAATGAGAAAGTTTTACAAAACAAAACATATATTCGTGAAATTAATAAGAATTAGTGCAATAAAATATATATTTGACAAAGTGCATGAGTATCATATTTCCCTAAAAAAAAGAACAAAAAATTAACCATTGAAAAAAAAGTTCGAAGGGCAACTCTGCAACTCTTTTGAAAAGTCAGTTGAGAGAGCGAGTCTCTCACAACTGCCAACTGGAAATATGATGATCCAAAGCTGTTTTATTATCAAGATCTGATCCGGATTGGATCATTGTGATAATAAAACGCGGCTAATAATAAAAATGTGTAAAAATATATATATCCATTTTTAAAACAAAAAAAAAAAAGAGAGAATAAAACAAATAACAAGTTCATAACTAAATTTACTTTTTCCTTTATCTTTCATATTGAGTTAAATCTTCGTAGAATTCTTAATGGACTTTAAACCACTAGAAAAGGCTTTAGCAAATTTGAAAAATTTATATAAAAATTTAAAAAAGACTCCAAACCGTAAAAGGAAAGCAAAAGGAGCTAACGCAAAATTAACAGAAATTTCAAATATATGGGATGAGTTCATCCAGGAATTTACAAGTTGTAATCAGAACGATCTCACTGAGGCAGAACACGAGTATTTGACAAAATTAACTTCTGAAGCAAAAGAGTATAAATAACGCTCAAAAGAAATTATAAGTCAGAATATTCAGGAAGTTAATTCCGACTCAGAATCGGAAATAGGATCAGCAACAGAAGAATTAGAAGTAAAAATTAGTCAGGCAGAAACAAAACCAGTAGACAAAATGACAGACTTTGACTACAGTAAGGCACAAAAGTAGCCAGTGTGAAACAGTCAACAAACGAACAGAAAATATTAGGGATTTTTTAAATAGCATCGAGTTTTACCATGACACCCTTAACGACATGTCAAAACCTATTCTAATTGAATTTTTATTGAAGTGCAAAATACAGGGTAAGGCGTTAACAGAACTAGGCTCACTAAAACCTGAAAACTTAGAACAATTAAAAGCCAATATAACAGAAAAATGTGGAGATAGGGAAACAATAGAAAGCATACAATCAAAATTAGACAGATCACCCCAGAGAAATAGGCCGATGCGAGAATTCGTATCAGAAGTTGAAGATCTAATAGCAAAAATGACAGAATTGGAAATTAGTATTTAACGGGAACAAGCTAGGGAAACGCTGACGTTAGCAAACGAACGAAGAGGTTTAGCTTTCTTAAAGCAAGGGGTTAATGAAAGATACAAAATTATCCTCGACAGCGCCCGACACGCCAAAATGCAGGATGCTATCTCCCACTTGTTGGAGTTATCTCCAAACAGTGCAGGAGCTACAGAAACAATCTGATATGCGAATAATAGCTATAATCCGAATCCTAACCATAATGTTCAAAATTTCCGCAATAACTATCGACCTAACTACAACCGACCTGTTTACCACAATAACGACAATAGAAACCGGAACCCAATAAGGCAAAATAATTTTAGTAAAAGGAAGATGATTAAAAACGACATTATTGAACCATCGGTATCAGCATGGAACTCACCTATTCTTGTAGTGCCCAAAAAGAAAGATCCAGTAACAGGAATGCGAAAATTCCGTTTAGTAATTGATTATAGAAAAGTTAACGACGTCATCGATGATGATAAATTTCCATTGCCTAACATAACTGACATATTCGATATGGTAGGAGGTGCAACTTATTTCTCCTGTATAGATTTAAGCCAAGGATACTACCAGATGAAATTAGAAAAAGAAAGTAGGCCATGCACAGCGTTCTCCACTGAAAACGGTCATTATCAATTAAAGCGACTGCCAATGGGTTTAAAGATATCACCTAGTACATTCTCAAGAATGATGTCTATAGCAATGTCCGGTCTAACGTATTCAAAATGTTTCGTGTATCTTGACGACCTTATAGTGTTCGGTAAAAATTAAGAACACCACAATGAAAATTTAATTGAAGTATTTGAAAGATTGAGAGAAGTAAACCTCAAACTACATCCAAGTAAATGTGCTTTCCTTAGAAAATAAGTTTTATATCTAGGTCATATAATATCAGACAAAGGTATTATACCAGATCCATCAAAATCCATAGTAATGGAAAATTATCCAATCCCACAAAATGCAGACGAAGTAAGGAGATTTGTAGCATTTGCTAACTACTATAGAAAGTTCATACCAAATTTTGCAACACTAGCAATACCTTTAAACCGTTTATTAAGAAAAAACGTAAAATTTAAATTTTCCGAAGATTGCAATACCTCGTTTAATTAACTAAAAGAATTCCTAATAAGCCCAAATATTTTACAGTTTACAAATTTTGAAAAAGAATTTATACTCCGAACAGACGCCTCTGGATTTGCCTTAGGTGCTGTTATATCAAATTTTGATGATAAACCCATCGCATACGCAAGTAAATCATTGAATAAAGCCGAAAAGAATTACAGTACCATAGAAAAAGAATTGCTCGCAATAGTATGGGCAGTAAAACATTTCAGACCTTATCTTTTCGGAAGACGTTTCAAAATATCTGTTCTCACCAGTGGCGAAGCGTCCATATAAGTCGATTATTTCCGACTTACCTTTTGAAATTCACATCCGAAACATTTTAGACTCCTGGCAACATGAATCAAACTTAATCATACACATGAACTCGCTGCCAACATTTTTTTAACAACTACCACTCCACTCTGCTTTCCGTTTTATTCTACACACATGTTGGCTCTTCAATTCACTCCATAAACAAACACAAAACTTTAGCAACATACAAGGTAACCCCAAATATTACGTCTTATAAAACTTGTTGCTGGATAGAACAATTTTGTGTTCTCTCCTCTTTTTTCTTTTACCAAAAAATATGACGGTAGAACATCGTCTTATTTTCTTCCATAAGAAAGCATGTATTGAACAGAGAAAAGCCTAGCGCTAGGCACCTCTCTGTTCAATACATGCTTTTTTATGGAAGAAAATAACCCGGTGTTCTAGCGTCATATTTTTTGGTAAATCTGTTGTTTGTTATCTCTTTGTGCTCTGAGCACGTGAATATAGCGCCGGCGCAGTAGCCCAGTGCTTCTTTGCAACATTACTTCTGCACACTTTGGTGTTTGCATGATATTGGTTTTATAAAAGAAAAATCGCTTTCCTTCGTATTTCTTCCCATGGACACATGCTTATAAACAAAAATGTATATTGCAGTGAACAGGTTGCAGCTTGAGGTAGGTCTCTGCTTGAAGAGCAAGAAAATAACACGCTGCTCTCCGACTTATTTTATGAATTTGTATGTGCACTGCACTGGACTCATGTGTCAAAGCTCAAAGGTTTCAACTTTGATAACAAATATGCGTGGATATTAGATCTCATAGCATAAAGCATATTTTTGGGAGAAAACGCAAAAAATAATTGGAATTTTTCTAAAGTGGCACAACTGGCCTAAATCAATTCAGTTCCCAATGAGCCGTATTTTATTTGAAAAACGCTATTTGCCAGCAGAACGCAGTGCAATACTTATTTAAATTGATTTAGTGCTTTTCGTGATTTTTTTAAATATTACAAATATAGGCTTTAAAAATTGAAAAGTGCAAAAAGTCTGAAAAGTTTTCCGATAGTAAGTTTCAGTGGTTTGATTATGACCTTAATATCTGTTGACTGTTGCTTAACTGATTTTCACTTAGAGGAAACAAATAGTTTTAATAATAAGCTTAGTTTTATGAAAAAAAAAAGTTATGAAGCTCTACCTTATAGCAAAGTTGGTTTGAAATATTTGACTTTTTGGTTTGATGCGAAGACAAACATGGCACAAAAAAAATTTCAAGTAAACTTTTTTTTGTTGGTGACTAAGTTTCCTTCGAGTTACCATTTGGAATTATTCACCCCTCGCCACTGGTTCTCACTAAAAGAACCTTCAAGTAGATTAACGAAATTTAGGCTAATATTAGAGGAATATAACTTTACTGTGGAGTATTCACCAGGCAAAGACAACTGCACTGCGGATGCACTAAGTAGAATACAACTAAAGTCAGAGGACTTACAGAATTTATTTGTGTGTGTCACAACAAGAGCACAAGCTAGAAATTCAAATTTAGAGATGGAAAATCCAACAACAAATAAATTAGAGAAAGAAAGAATCATAAGTGAACTTCTTAAACCGCCAGAAAAGGGGCTAAAAATAGTCCGGTTGAAAATATTAAATAGCTTCAAAGATGAAGACAAAGATTACAGTTTATTAAAAGGTACCAGAGTTATAAGTTTAAACCTCATTGTAGGATACATTCCAGGGAATAATTGTTTGATATTAAATAGGTCAAAGATAAGCACTATTGCCCGATCAGCATCATTTGACAAAATGTTGTTGAGGGACGTGCAAACTATCAAAGAACCATTTTTAAATAATAAAAGGGAATTCAGAAAAAGCACTACTGCCCGATCGGCATCATTTGACAAAATGTTGTTGAGGGACGTGCAGAATAAAGGTGAACCATTATTAAATAATGAAGAGGAATCCAAAAATAGCACTATTGCTCGATCAGCATCATTTGACAAAATGTTGTTGAGGGACGTGCGTACAATTTGCGGACCTCTATCAATTAAAGATATTTATATAACTAAAGAAGAGTTAGGTAAACTCTCAGACGGCCGTCGTGTCGTAAGGAGAAATTATATATATTAACGAAAAAGATAGAAGAAATATTTAAAGAAAATAAAATAAAAGTGCACATAATTGAAGATAAAATAAAAGTAACGGACCCTGGAAAACAAACACTTATACTCAATGATTACCACATGTTATCGACAAGTGGACATGCCGGAATAAATCGCATGTTGCGGAATATTCTTCTTTTTCATTTTCATTTTCGGCGTTACGAGTAGTGATCTTGAAGCGATCACAACTCTCCCACTTTTCTGCTTCACACTAGTGATCCGCCTGTGGGGTACGCCGCGTTGACCTCAGAAATCGTCGGCAAGCCTCCCGGTTTTGGATTTTTCCATGTCTGAGGCCAACCAAATGCTGCTGTTTTTGCATTTGCTTGTACCAGGAGTGTTTTGGCCTGCCTTTTCTTTTTCGTCGCGAATTTGTTGAAACGTTGTACGATATTGCCTTTTTGACGGGGTTCTGCGGATCTCTCCTTTGAACATGACAATACCAACTAATGTTGCGGAATATTAAGAAAAAATATTTTTGGACAGGAATGCAAAATGACGTGACGACATACGTTAAGCACTGCCCAATGTGTCAGCGAAACAAACACATACAACCAAAAAATCAACCGATGACTATTACTACAACAGCAGAAACATGCTTTGACAAAATATATCTTGACTTAGTTGGACCTCTTGACGAGACGGAAAATGGGTCAAAATATATACTAACACTGCAAGACGAACTTACGAAGTTCACAGAAGCCATTGCTTTACCAAATAAAGAAGCTAATAAGGTAGCTAAAGGACTTGTAGAAGGCTTTATTCTAAAGTATGGAGTCCCTGCTACCATAGCATTGACCAAGGTACAGAATTTATAAATAGAGTTTTCAAAGATCTATGTAAGTTATTAAAGATAGAACAATTGCAATCCACCGCTTATCACCATGAAAGCATTGGAGCACTAGAAAATTCTCATAAAGTTTTAGGAGCATACCTTAGGAGTTATGTATGTGTTGCCATACTATGTTTTCTGTTACAACACTTCAGTACATTCAGAAACAGGATTCACCCCATTGGAATTAGTATTTGGAAGACAATGAGACAATGTAATTTGCTTTCAACTTTCTACGAAGACTATGTGATAGACTTAAAACACAGACTACAAATTGCTCATAAGGATGCTAGGGACACTTTGATACAAAAGAAAATTTCTAGGAAAGATAGGTACGATTGTGATAGAAAAGCAAAAGCTCATGAAAAAAAAAAAAAAAAAAAGAGATATATACATATTGTCAAAACGAATGTTCTAATATAAAAATAATTGAAAAGTAATGCTAAGAATAGAATTAATATCACCTTAAACTAATTATAAGAAACTATACTCAATGCGCATTGATCGAAGTATAGTACCCATACCCATTAATCTAAGTATAGTAATCTAATAAAAAAAAAAAGTATTGAATAAAATAGAAACAAACGAATATATGTACCAAATACTGAATAACATGCAATGAAAATGTAAATATCCCAAATGATACCAAACACTGATTAATTTGTAATGAAAAATAAACTAATCAAAATATAATAACTAAAATAAATATCACAAATAATACCAAAATATTAACTAAAAGTAAACATCCAGAAATAGCCACAATGTTCAATAAAATATGATTAAAGAAAAAAAATTTTTTTGATTTCATACTCCCGCATTTGTAAAAAAGTCGTGGAAAAGTAGAAATCAACACTCTTGTCTTGATTTCTTCTTTTTCCCCAGGTGGTGTGAAGGAGTCACAGCCAATGATCTCTTAATTAATTGCTCTACAACTATTAACAGGTTGTCAACCTTCGACTGTGCCTCGATATCCGATCCTCTCACATTCGGCTGAATTGCATAGAAATGCATAACACTTGACTTGCTTGTGTATCCATAGAGTGCATTGTACTCGGAACAATATGATTCCCAACGGCAGGCCACTGCCAGCCGACAGAAGTAATAAGGGATCATATTGCTTTGACTGCATGCGCGCTGTTTATGTCACAGCAATAGTCTTTGGGTATGAGCATTTGTTCATGATATAGGTCATTGGCGCTCACCCAAAAGAATGTGATGATGAAGCGTTTTATTCGGATATCGAAGTGTGGTCGACTGTTCGATAACCAGAATTGGAGCATAATGACTGTGTATAAATAGGGTATGAATCTGAGAATAAATTATCATTGTGATCGTGGACTCGCTAGTTTATTATTTGATATATGGCTTCTGGCCTAAAAGTATAAACTGTTCCTTCAGTCGTCTTCGGTACCACCCTCAACTTTGCAATTCTTGCGAAAGAGGTTCGAACGAAAGCAGTGAATGCTAAGCGAGAGGTTCAGAGCGACTTAACACCAATGCCTTTTCCAATCGAGTGTCCCTTCCATTATCATTGAATCCCATGCCACCAGCATTAAGCCTTGAAGACCAGTGGCAGCAATGCCAAGAAGCCATCAGAACCGCTGCCTCTGAGGTTCTGGGTTTCACTCGGCCACCAAAACAAAACCCATGGTTCGATGAAGAATGCAGGCAGGCAAATGCAGCCAAACAAAAAGCACGACAACTGCTGATGCAAAAACGAACAAGGGCTGCTTACGATCAGTTAAACGAGATTTACAAGGAGAAACGAAGGGAAGAACACCGAATTCTCAAAAATAAAAAGAAGCAGCATGAGAAGCGCGAATATAATATTGATATTCACCATCTCTATATCGATTTCAAGGCCGCGTATGACAGTATTTACAGAGACGAGCTGTACAGAGCCATGTCTAGTTCCGGCATCCCTGTAAAACTCGTACGACTATGCAGGATGACTTTGGAGAATTCACGCTGCTCCGTCAAGGTCGGTAAAGAACTCACCGAGACCTTTGATGTCGAAAAAGGCTTTAGGCAAGGCGACAAACTATCATGCGATTTCTTCAACATCATACTTGAAAAGATTGTAAGAAACTCAAACGTCAACACCAGAAGAACAATTTTTCAAAAGTCTGTATAACTACTGGCCTACGCAGACGATATTGACGTAATGGAACGAAAAAAGCGCGATGTCATAGGTGCTTTTGCTAGTATTGAAACAGAAGCGGCAAAAATGAGTTTGATGGTTAATGAGGGCATAACGAAGTATATGTTGTCATCAAACAAGGACACAGAACATCGACGAATTGGACAAAACGTCACAATAGAAAGACATAACTTCGAGGTAGTACAGGACTTCGTCTACCTAGGATCCGCTATAGACACGGAAAACAACGTCAGTGCGCATATCAAACGGAGACTAACTCTAAACAACCGTTGCTTCTTTGGGTTAAGAAGGCAATTGAGAAACAAAACCCTCTCCAGAAAAACCAAGGTAACCTTGTTTAACATCATAATCATCCCAGTCCTGCTTTACGGCGCGGAAGCAGGGACCTTATCGGAAGCGCATGAGGAACCCCTTGGTCGTTTCGAAAGATGAATTATCCGAATGATCTTTGGTCCGGTATGCGAAGACAATGTGTTGAGAACAAGATACAACAACGAGCTGTATGAGCTGTACCGCGACATGGGCATAGCCATGTAGCGTCGCACCGCGAGGCTACGCTCCCGGTCAACGGGTTTTCGAAACCACATTTCAGGGAAATCGCGGAAGAGGAAGACCTCGTCTTAGGTGGCGCAATCAAGTGGATGAAGACCTCAGCCGACTTAGAGTGCGAAATGGGAGAGAGCTTGCCCGAAATCGAAGTCGTTATAGAAGGATGTTGGTTGAGGCCCAGGTTCACCCCGAACTGTAATGCCCACCTAAGTAAGTAAGTAAGTAACTTCGTAGTGCTCTTCTTGAATTTCCATTGCAAAACCCATATACGAATAAAATGTCTGCGTATTCTTCTTTCGTAAATTAAGGCATTTCAAAAAGCTCTCTGATCAAACTGCAATCGTGACTTATTTTGATAAACTGATGAACAAATTTATTTTCTTAGTCCTTTACACGACTTATTTACCCATTGAACATTCATACCCTAAATTTAAAGCAAAAAACCACAATGCAATCCAAAAACGGGTTCTGGTATGCTTTCAAAACGAAGGAGGGCACTTTGAGCACTTGCTATAATTTTTTTTTTGTTCAAAATACATTAAAAACTTCCAAAAGTGCATATATTATATATTATTGTTTTTTTTTTATACAAACCGCAAAACAAAAAATCTTTTTTTTTTTGTAATTTTGTCCATTTTGTATTTTTTCAAGTATCACAAAATGTATGGGTTTTTGAATGCACTTAGCAATGAGCTTTTTTTAATTGTTTTGTTCATCTGTAAAAAATAAAGAAACTCTATGTTTACCAGGCATTTTCTGAAAAAAAAAAAATTACCTCAGTCAAAGCTTTGCTTGGGGAAGAAAATTTGAACACCATTTCAGATTGAAAATCTGGCAACTCTAAGCTTATAGAAGCCCAACTTTAATACAGTTTTAAAGATTTTTTTTACAAAAAAATTAAGTCTAACATTAAGTCTCTACCATCACTATTTACAGAGAAATCGAATTTAACACAGGTTCTGCTACACCAAAGTTAGCCATTTTTAAATTGTCAGAAAGTGATGTCAAAGTTCAGAATCGGACTTTACCGTACAACAATTTTTTTTCTTAAATATGACCAAGAATCACATCCCAAAGTACGTAACACGAATTACCGGACACCCTGTATTTTGACAAACATATGGATGCGGCTCTGACAAGGGCTAGAGGAGCTTTTGCTCTGACAAGGCGACTGTTTCACAGCAGAAAACTTGATAGCAGACTGAAAGTAATTTGCTATATGGCCCCCATAAGACCATGTAGCAAATCTGTGGGTTCCTGTTTGGTTCAACGTAACAGCGTCTCGTATTTTTTCCCTCAGAAAGTCATTCAAAAACTTAGATGAAGTGCAAATTTTGCTTGCTTTAAATAGGCAGAAATGATGTTAAAATGTGTTTTACTTGCAATTAATTCTATCATGCAAAATGTGTCAATTTGATGTGTCTTTGCAAATGTGTATGAAAAAACGTTGAAGCTGTTTACTGTTGGTGTTGTTGTTCCCATTGCCGGTGATGACATTACTTTTGGTTATGTAAAAAGGCAAATTAAATGGAACGCTAACAAAAGAAATAGCAATGCATGCCATATTGTTAGTGTTCGATTCTCTTTGCTTTTGACTAAGATCAAATTCATGAACAAGATGCGCGTGGATAAAATATAACTTTCCGCGAACATCTATGGTGGAGTTAGTGACATTGTTGTTGACGGCAGCGTGGGAGGCAGTGAACGCAGTGTTGGCCACAGGATCTACATAAACGACTCAATCACTGGCTACACTAGATCTCTTTTTTCAAAGGCAAAGCAGCTGAATCAAAATAAGATATGCCAGTTTGTCTGGATTAGATACTCTTCAGTTTATGTAAGGAGAAAGGAAGGAGAAAATGCAATCAAAGTAGTTAGTTTTGAGGACTTTGCAAAACTGGATAACAAGTAAAAATATTTATGGCAGGTTCTAATGTAAATAATTTTTCTATCCTCTTCTTAATTTATACGATAATAGTTTTTCCTCCTCTAGTTGTGAAAATTTAAAATGTTTTTGTAATGATCATCAAAACAAAATTTTATTTCATTCAAAATATCCGTAGCAGAAGAAAAAATCGATACTTTTTCACTCATCTCGCATCTTAAGATCATTTATCCGATCTTGTTTTTCTTTCTGAGATTTGGATTTTCGATAGTGAAATTTCAAGGTTCTCCATACTTTAGTATAAATTTGCTGCTACATGTAGTAATTCATATTCTGCTGGTGGAGTCGCGCTGTTTTGTAAAATTGATTTGTAGTCTGTTATTGACGTTAGTTACCTTAATCTCAAATGTGCCTACGCGTATTGTTGGAATTGATTAGACTCCATAGAAATATGCAACGAGTTATAAAGTGATTACCTTTGACCTTTAAATAAACGATCATTTGTTGATCGCAATTCAGCTTGACCATAAAAATCCAAAAAATCCATGAAAACCACACAATTGATGATTAGAATGATCCATCTATTGCTTTTCCATTGTTTGTTGATAAATAACAAGAATCAAAAACATATTTGCTAAACAGTATATCTTCTGCTCCAATAAAGAAAATTTGTAAGAAATATTTTCTACACAAGTGTTCTAAAACGTATCCCAACAACTCTAGACTGAAAGGACTTTATCATAGGATATCTAATGAATAATTAAAAAATGAAATTTCTCTTTAGAGAGATAATTATTATTATAAAAGGCTAGTTGAAAACATGAGCAATTCAAAAAAAGAATGGGAAGTTGTCAACGAAATCTTGAACTCGAACAAACCTAACGATGATCTGGTAGTGAGCATTAACCATACGTCGGTATCTGGGCCCTTAGAAATTGGAAATGCATTAAATAACCATTTTGTGAACATTACAAGCAGAAATCAGGACACTACACTAAACATTAATTCCGTTTGCAAATGTGACAAAGTTTTTATTTTGGACCCATTCCAAAGGCAAAGTTTTTTCCTTGAGTATTTTTCACCTCTGGAAATAACTAAAATTATAAGTTCTTTGAAAAATTCCAATTCTAAGTCGTGCGACAGTATTTCAAGTAATATTTTAAAAAATATATCTTTTCTGGTCTCCGATGTTCTTTCTCATATTTTCAATTTAAGCATACAAAAAGGTATCTTTCCAGATTCATTGAAAGAGGCTGTCGTTATCCCATTACATAAAACAGGTGATCTATGTGTTTGAACAATTATCACCCTATCTCCATTTTATCAGTTTTTGTTACGGTTTCTTATAGTAGGAGAGCCCAAGAGGGGATTTTGCGCGTTACTCGAGCGCGTCAGAAAATCAGATGCGGAGAAACATTGCACCCTGTAATGTACTCTTAATATATATGAACCCTAAATGTTGGGGCGATCGTTGAGGGCAGCCCGTCAGATAAGTAAAAAAAAAAGTCGATATTCCGAAAAACTCAAGCGCGTCAGATTAAGAGCGGGTAGGTTGATTACATCAAGAAGAGTGTATATTTCAATAATCTGACAAAACGAGCGGGGCCTTAGTAAGTAGGCGAGTCACAAAGATGTAAAAAATCGACATTTTGAAAGACTCGATCGCGATTAATTTCTAATTTTTTATTTTTTTATTTTGAAGGTAATCTTATCAGGATTACGGAAAACATGTATTGCTTGGGGCGATTAAAGTAAAATTGTCAATAAAAGGTCATATATATGATGGATAACATCTTGGTTAATATTGATACATATTAGCAATTTGGTCCATTAGACCAAACTAAACTAAACTAAATTCTCTACAAGATTGTAATTTATAATTTTTCCGTAGCTTTTGTTATTTACGAGATAACTGCGAAAAAACGTGAATTTTATAGAAAAATCTGGTTTAGTGGCCCGTACCACCCGGCCGGAATGATTAATGACTTTGCCAAAATAAACACTTTTGTAGAGCGTTCAATTTTGAGAAAAAACCATCCTCGGTTAAAGCGATCCCATGAAATGCCGCTGAGCTAGAGAAATTTAAAAATAAAAAATTAGAGTTTCCGTGTATTTTCAATGGGAAGTATTCACACCTCTTGATCGAGCACTTAAAATTAATATAAAGGGCTCAAAATTTCAGGTTTTTTTTTAGTATTTTCAACAAAGTTTCAAATCAAAATTTGTAAATACATAAATAAATACCAAAATATTAACTAAAAGTAAACATCCAGAAATAGCCACAATGTTCAATAAAATATGATTAAAGAAAAAAATTTTTTTTGATTTCATACTCCCGTATTTGTAAAAAAGTCGTGGAAAAGTAGAAATCAACACTCTTGTCTTGATTTCTTCTTTTTCCCCAGGTGGTGTGAAGGAGTCACAGCCAATGACCTCTTAATTAATTGCTCTACAACTATTAACAGGTTGTCAACCTTCGACTGTGCCTCGATATCCGATCCTCTCACATTCGGCTGCATTGCATAGAAATGCATAACACTTGACTTGCTTGTGTATCCATAGAGTGCATTGTACTCGGAACAATATGAATCCCAACGGCAGGCCACTGCCAGCCGACAGAAGTAATAAGGGATCATATTGCTTTGACTGCATGCGCGCTGTTTATGTCACAGCAATAGTCTTTGGGTATGAGCATTTGTTCATGATATAGGTCATTGGCGCTCACCCAAAAGAATGTGATGATGAAGCGTTTTATTCGGATATCGAAGTGTGGTCGACTGTTCGATAACCAGAATTGGAGCATAATGACTGTGTATAAATAGGGTATGAATCTGAGAATAAATTATCATTGTGATCGTGGACTCGCTAGTTTATTATTTGATATATGGCTTCTGGCCTAAAAGTATAAACTGTTCCTTCAGTCGTCTTCGGTACCACCCTCAACTTTGCAATTCTTGCGAAAGAGGTTCGAGCGAAAGCAGTGAATGCTAAGCGATTGGTGCTGAAGTTCAGAGCGACTTAACACCAATGCCTTTTCCAATCGAGTGTCCCTTCCATTATCATTGAATCCCATGCCACCAGCATTAAGCTTTGAAGACCAGTGGCAGCAATGCCAAGAAGCCATCAGAACCGCTGCCTCTGAGGTTCTGGGTTTCACTCGGCCACCAAAACAAAACCCATGGTTCGATGAAGAATGCAGGCAGGCAAATGCAGCCAAACAAAAAGCACGACAACTGCTGATGCAAAAACGAACATGGGCTGCTTACGATCAGTTAAACGAGATTTACAAGGAGAAACGAAGGGAAGAACACCGAATTCTCAAAAATAAAAAGAAGCAGCATGAGAAGCGCGAATATAATATTGATATTCACCATCTCTATATCGATTTCAAGGCCGCGTATGACAGTATTTACAGAGACGAGCTGTACAGAGCCATGTCTAGTTCCGGCATCCCTGTAAAACTCGTACGACTATGCAGGATGACTTTGGAGAATTCACGCTGCTCCGTCAAGGTCGGTAAAGAACTCACCGAGACCTTTGATGTCGAAAAAGGCTTTAGGCAAGGCGACAAACTATCATGCGATTTCTTCAACATCATACTTGAAAAGATTGTAAGAAACTCAAACGTCAACACCAGAGGAACAATTTTTCAAAAGTCTGTATAACTCCTGGCCTACGCAGACGATATTGACGTAATGGAACGAAAAAAGCGCGATGTCATAGGTGCTTTTGCTAGTATTGAAACAGAAGCGGCAAAAATGAGTTTGATGGTTAATGAGGGCATAACGAAGTATATGTTGTCATCAAACAAGGACACAGAACATCGACGAATTGGACAAAACGTCACAATAGAAAGACATAACTTCGAGGTAGTACAGGACTTCGTCTACCTAGGATCCGCTATAGACACGGAAAACAACGTCAGTGCGCATATCAAACGGAGAATAACTCTAAACAACCGTTGCTTCTTTGGGTTAAGAAGGCAATTGAGAAACAAAACCCTCTCCAGAAAAACCAAGGTAACCTTGTTTAACATCGTAATCATCCCAGTCCTGCTTTACGGCGCGGAAGCAGGACCTTATCGGAAGCGCATGAGGAACCCCTTGGTCGTTTCGAAAGATGAATTATCCGAATGATCTTTGGTCCGGTATGCGAAGACAATGTGTTGAGAACAAGATACAACAACGAGCTGTATGAGCTGTACCGCGACATGGGCATAGCCATGTAGCGTCGCACCGCGAGGCTACGCTCCCGGTCAACGGGTTTTCGAAACCACATTTCAGGGAAATCGCGGAAGAGGAAGACCTCGTCTTAGGTGGCGCAATCAAGTGGATGAAGACCTCAGCCGACTTAGAGTGCGAAATGGGAGAGAGCTTGCCCGAAATCGAAGTCGTTATAGAAGGATGTTGGTTGAGGCCCAGGTTCACCCCGAACTGTAATGCCCACCTAAGTAAGTAAGTAAGTAACTTCGTAGTGCTCTTCTTGAATTTCCATTGCAAAACCCATATACGAATAAAATGTCTGCGTATTCTTCTTTCGTAAATTAAGGCATTTCAAAAAGCTCTCTGATCAAACTGCAATCGTGACTTATTTTGATAAACTGATGAACAAATTTATTTTCTTAGTCCTTTACACGACTTATTTACCCATTGAACATTCATACCCTAAATTTAAAGCAAACAACCACAATGCAATCCAAAAACGGGTTCTGGTATGCTTTCAAAACGAAGGAGGGCACTTTGAGCACTTGCTATAATTTTTTTTTTTGTTCAAAATACATTAAAAACTTCCAAAAGTGCATATATTATATATTATTGTTTTTTTTTTATACAAACCGCAAAACAAAAAATCTTTTTTTTTTTGTAATTTTGTCCATTTTGTATTTTTTCAAGTATCACAAAATGTATGGGTTTTTGAATGCACTTAGCAATGAGCTTTTTTTAATTGTTTTGTTCATCTGTAAAAAATAAAGAAACTCTATGTTTACCAGGCATTTTCTGAAAAAAAAAAAAAAAAATTACCTCAGTCAAAGCTTTGCTTGGGGAAGAAAATTTGAACACCATTTCAGATTGAAAATCTGGCAACTCTAAGCTTATAGAAGCCCAACTTTAATACAGTTTTAAAGATTTTTTTACAAAAAAATTAAGTCTCTACCATCACTATTTACAGAGAAATCGAATTTAACACAGGTTCTGCTACACCAAAGTTAGCCATTTTTAAATTGTCAGAAAGTGATGTCAAAGTTCAGAATCGGACTTTACCGTACAACAATTTTTTTTTTAAAATATGACCAAGAATCACATCCCAAAGTACGTAACACGAATTACCGGACACCCTGTATTTTGACAAACATATGGATGCGGCTCTGACAAGGGCTAGAGGAGCTTTTGCTCTGACAAGGCGACTGTTTCACAGCAGAAAACTAGATAGCAGACTGAAAGTAATTTGCTATATGGCCCCCATAAGACCATGTAGCAAATCTGTGGGTTCCTGTTTGGTTCAACGTAACAGCGTCTCGTATTTTTTCCCTCAGAAAGTCATTCAAAAACTTAGATGAAGTGCAAATTTTGCTTGCTTTAAATAGGCAGAAATGATGTTAAAATGTGTTTTACTTGCAATTAATTCTATCATGCAAAATGTGTCAATTTGATGTGTCTTTGCAAATGTGTATTAAAAAACGTTGAAGCTGTTTACTGTTGGTGTTGTTGTTCCCATTGCCGGTGATGACATTACTTTTGGTTATGTAAAAAGGCAAATTAAATGGAACGCTAACAAAAGAAATAGCAATGCATGCAGTCTACTTCAGATATTTCTAAGCCTAATAAGTCTAAAAAGAAAAAGCAAGATACTCACTCTTCTGAAAAACGTTTATGTCTTAGGAGCTGTGTTGGTCCTACAAATAATAACAATGAAACGACAACTGTCGATTTAGCTGTTATTTCAAGTAGGCCTTCTAGTGTTGATAATCAAATTACCGAACTTCCTCATATCCCCAAACAAGTCGAATCAGTTCCCGAAACCATTAATGTGAATTATCCTCCTATTGAACCATTTCCAATTCCCAAACAAGTAGAATCAGTTCCCAAGCCTAAACAAATTTTTGTATCCCGCCTTAAGCCTGATTTAACATCCAATGATATTATATCCCATCTAACTTTGAATCACAACATATCTAATGACTTAATTATTAGATGTACGAAAATAAGTAAACCTAACAGCTTTGTTTCGTCCTTTAAAATTTTTGTCCCTCCGTCACAATTTGATTATCTTTGCAGCCCGAATTTCTGGCCTTCAGGCACTCTTTTAAAAGAATTTGTTGGTTCTTCCAAGAAGAAACGTGTTGAAAATAGTACCGTCAATAATGTTTCAAAAAACTAATAAGACTCTCCCTATTTTACCAGAATGTAAGGGGGCTTCGTAGTAAAACTACTGATTTTTTTATTAATTCTCAAGCTTTTGCCCATGATATTTTTGTTCTTACAGAAACCTGGCTTCATTCAGGCATTCTGGATACAGAACTTTTTAACTCAGAATTTCAAGTATTTAGAAAGGACCGCCATTCTCATGTAGACGCAGACGTAGGAGGGGGTGTTCTCATAGCTTGTCGCAATAGTTTTTTGTCGTCTAGTATAACTTTTCCTTTTATTTTAACAATAGATTTAATTTGCATTGAAGTTACTTTTGAGTCTAAGACAGTCTATGTAATTGGCACATACATTCCCCCAAAAAGTTCTGCCCCTGCCTACAATGAAGTGGCTTTAGTGTTAGATTATTTAAACAATCTTTCTTCTTTAGATATAAATATTTTACTGCTGGGTGACTTTAATCTATCTTATATAGATTGGTCTCCTTCAATTGACTGTTCATTTCAGAAAGCTTCCTTGACATCCTCTCAACAAGAGCTTATCTTATTGGATTTTCTAATTTCTACTGACTTACAACAAGTGAGCTGTATTAAAAACTTTTTAAATCGAAATCTCGATTTAGTCTTTACCTCTGACGCTGTTAGTACTGTCGTTCTTAAATCTAATTCCGGCATTACTAATGTAGATGACTATCACCCTCCTCTTGACATTTTCCTTGACCTAAGCGGTCATATTCATAGTTATAGTAATTCATATGATTGCTCGCATATATTCGACTATCGAAAGACAAACTTTCAAATGCTTTCTGATGAACTAAGTAGATCTAATATTAATAATATATCAGCTTTCACCAATATTGACGAAGCAGTTAGTTACTTTTATTTTATTCTTAACGACTGCATGAACAAAGTTATACCCCTCAAAATTTCAAAAAATGTGAGCTCTCATCACCCATGGTACACTAAGGAACTAAAAAAGCTTCGCAACAAAAGAAATAGTGCTTGGCGGACCTACATTAAGACGCGTTCTGAATCTGATCACCTTTCTTACATCTATTTTTTTGATGAATTTAAATCACTATCAAAAACTCTGTACTCAAGTTATGTTCATAGAATGGGCAACTCATTAAGGGATGATCCAAAAAGTTTCTGGAACTTTGTAAATTCAAAGAAAGATTCGGATGGATACCCAGATAACTTTACATATGATAATGTCACTTTGACAAAAACATCCGACATTTGCAACGCTTTTGCTCACCATTTTTGTAATTCCTTCTCTGATTCTATTGTTGATATAGATCGTAATTATTTCGAGTTTCTACGTAAATGTCCTCAAGTTAATTTTAATAATGTTCCAATTAACCTAGAAAGAGTCCTTCACAATATTTCAGCTTTGAACGATGATTACTCTGCTGGCCCTGATGGCATCCCTCCAATAATTTTAAAAAAGTGTAAGTCCCAAATTGCATTTCCACTTCATTACTTGTTTTCATTATCGTTAGATTCTGGTCGATTCCCTTTACTGTGGAAAAGATCTTTTATTACACCTGTATTTAAAAAAGGTATTAAATCAGATATCCTTAACTACAGACCCATATCTAAGCTTTCGTGTATCCCCAAATTATTTGAACAGCTTGTTTGTGAAAGCTTAACTTTCGATATTAAAAATATAATTTGCAAACAGCAGCATGGTTTTGTACAGAAAAGATCAACAGTAACAAACCTTGTATACTTCCTTCATAAATGTTCAAACGCGCTTGAAAGCGGGCAAGAGTTAGATTGTATATATACTGACTTTTCAAAGGCTTTCGATAAACTATCTCACGATATTATATTGTTTAAACTAAATGCATATGGATTCCCTTCGACCTTCGTCGATTGGATCAGGTCGTACCTAACTGATAGATCATATGTGGTAAAATTTAGAAGCATTCTTTCAGACTCCTTTAAGGCGCATTCAGGAGTACCACAAGGTAGTCACCTTGGCCCTATCCTCTTTATTCTAGCCATTAATGATGTTACTTTTAGCTTGTCATCGAGTGAAATTTTGATCTTCGCGGATGATATGAAAATTTTCAAGAAAATAGACTGCGCAGCCGATCGTCTTATTTTACAATCTGATGTTGAAAATTTTGCCATATGGTGCGATAAAAATGGATTGATTCTCAATCCAAGCAAATGTCAGAGTATAACTTTTTCGAAGAAACATACACCGACTTTGCATAATTACTCGATTTCTCATCAAATATTATGCAAGGTGTCCAGTATTAAGGACCTCGGTGTTTACTTTAGTTCCAATCTAGAATTTACATCACATATCAATTACATTGTTAGTAAAGGAAACTCAATGCTAGGCTTTATTAAAAGATGGGCTAAGGAGTTTACGGACCCCTACGTTACTCTTTCGCTGTATAACTGTCATGTTCGACCCCATCTAGAATATGCTTCTCAAGTATGGTCTCCTTATTATGCAGTCCACAATTCAAGAATAGAAAGTATACAGCGAAGATTTATTAGATTTGCTCTCAAGGGACTTCCTTGGACTGATCCTTATGACCTTCCACCGTATGAGCATCGTATTCAACTTTTGCAGATGCAAATGCTTTCGCATCGGCGAATAAATAATGATTTAGTCTTTATTCACCAGCTTATAACAGGACAAATTGATGCTCCTGACTTGCTCGCATGCATAAGTTTTAACTACCGGGGAGGCTCATACCAACTGCGCAACTTGGAGTTACTTCACTGTCCTTATCATAGAACTAATTATGGATTGAATGAGCCTATTACTCGAATGATAAAAGTTTTAAACCTTAACTCAAATTTAATAGATTTTAATATTAGTAAAACTACGTTAAAGTCCTTAATTCGAACCAGAGCTCCACTCTCTTGACTATGTTTTTTTTATGTTTCTTATATTTTTATAATTGTCATGTTTAATAATTAATTATACGTCTATATGTAGCTATCTAATTTGTTTTTGTATATGTTTATCAATAATTTTGTAATATTTTTTAGCTCTGTTGTCTTGAGTGTGTTAGACTTAATTTTTGCTTACTAACTACTAACACCTCGCTAAATGATGACAGTGATACATATTTCTGAGTACTTAAGGGTGAAAAAACTCTTGAAGAAAAGATACATTGTTTCACAAGCTTGAAATAAGCTGTTCTGATAGTGAATAAAAAAAAATATTGTTAGTGTTCGATTCTCTTTGCTTTTGACTAAGATCAAATTCATGAACAAGATGCGCGTGGATAAAATATAACTTTCCGCGAACATCTATGGTGGAGTTAGTGACATTGTTGTTGACGGCAGCGTGGGAGGCAGTGAACGCAGTGTTGGCCACAGGATCTACATAAACGACTCAATCACTGGCTACACTAGATCTCTTTTTTCAAAGGCAAAGCAGCTGAATCAAAATAAGATATGCCAGTTTGTCTGGATTAGATACTCTTCAGTTTATGTAAGGAGAAAGGAAGGAGAAAATGCAATCAAAGTAGTTAGTTTTGAGGACTTTGCAAAACTGGATAACAAGTAAAAATATTTATGGCAGGTTCTAATGTAAATAATTTTTCTATCCTCTTCTTAATTTATACGATAATAGTTTTTCCTCCTCTAGTTGTGAAAATTTAAAATGTTTTTGTAATGATCATCAAAACAAAATTTTATTTCATTCAAAATTTCCGTAGCATAAGAAAAAATTGATACTTTTTCACTCATCTCGCATCTTAAGATCATTTATCCGATCTTGTTTTTCTTTCTGAGATTTGGATTTTCGATAGTGAAATTTCAAGGTTCTCCATACTTTAGTATAAATTTGCTGCTACATGTAGTAATTCATATTCTGCTGGTTGAGTCGCGCTGTTTTGTAAAATTGATTTGTAGTCTGTTATTGACGTTAATTACCTTAATCTCAAATGTGCCTACGCGTATTGTTGGAATTGATTAGACTCCATAGAAATATGCAACGAGTTATAAAGTGATTACCTTTGACCTTTAAATAAACGATCATTTGTTGATCGCAATTCAGCTTGACCATAAAAATCCAAAAAATCCATGAAAACCACACAATTGATGATTAGAATGATCCATCTATTGCTTTTCCATTGTTTGTTGATAAATTACAAGAATCAAAAACATATTTGCTAAACAGTATATCTTCTGCTCCAATAAAGAAAATTTGTAAGAAATATTTTCTACACAAGTGTTCTAAAACGTATCCCAACAACTCTAGACTGAAAGGACTTTATCATAGGATATCTAATGAATAATTAAAAAATGAAATTTCTCTTTAGAGAGATAATTATTATTATAAAAGGCTAGTTGAAAACATGAGCAATTCAAAAAAAGAATGGGAAGTTGTCAACGAAATCTTGAACTCGAACAAACCTAACGATGATCTGGTAGTGAGCATTAACCATACGTCGGTATCTGGGCCCTTAGAAATTGGAAATGCATTAAATAACCATTTTGTGAACATTACAAGCAGAAATCAGGACACTACACTAAACATTAATTCCGTTTGCAAATGTGACAAGGTTTTTATTTTGGACCCATTCCAAAGGCAAAGTTTTTTCCTTGAGTATTTTTCACCTCTGGAAATAACTAAAATTATAAGTTCTTTGAAAAATTCCAATTCTAAGTCGTGCGACAGTATTTCAAGTAATATTTTAAAAAATATATCTTTTCTGGTCTCCGATGTTCTTTCTCATATTTTCAATTTAAGCATACAAAAAGGTATCTTTCCAGATTCATTGAAAGAGGCTGTCGTTATCCCATTACATAAAACAGGTGATCTATGTGTTTGAACAACTATCACCCTATCTCCATTTTATCAGTTTTTGTTACGGTTTCTTATAGTAGGAGAGCCCAAGAGGGGATTTTGCGCGTTACTCGAGCGCGTCAGAAAATCAGATGCGGAGAAACATTGCACCCTGTAATGTACTCCTAATATATATGAACCCTAAATGTTGGGGCGATCGTTGAGGGCAGCCCGTCAGATAAGTAAAAAAAAAAGTCGATATTCCGAAAAACTCAAGCGCGTCAGATTAAGAGCGGGTAGGTTGATTACATCAAGAAGAGTGTATATTTCAATAATCTGACAAAACGAGCGGGGCCTTAGTAAGTAGGCGAGTCACAAAGATGTAAAAAATCGACATTTTGAAATACTCGATCGCGATTAATTTCTAATTTTTTACTTTTTTATTTTGAAGGTAATCTTATCAGGATTACGGAAAACATATATTGCTTGGGGCGATTAAAGTAAAATCGTCAATAAAAGGTAATATATATGATGGATAACATCTTGGTTAATATTGATACATATTAGCAATTTGGTCCACTAGACCAAACTAAACTAAACTAAATTCTCTACAAGATTGTAATTTATAATTTTTCCGTAGCTTTTGTTATTTACGAGATAACTGCGAAAAAACGTGAATTTTATAGAAAAATCTGGTTTAGTGGCCCGTACCACCCGGCCGGAATGAGTAATGACTTTGCCAAAATAAACACTTTTGTAGAGCGTTCAATTTTGAGAAAAAACCATCCTCGGTTAAAGCGATCCCATGAAATGCCGATGAGCTAGAGAAATTTAAAAATAAAAAATTAGAGTTTCCGTGTACTTTCAATGGGAAGTATTCACACCTCTTGATCGAGCACTTAAAATTAATATAAAGGGCTCAAAATTTCAGGGTTTTTTTTTTAGTATTTTCAACAAAGTTTCAAATCAAAATTTGTAAATACATAAATAAATACCAAAATATTAACTAAAAGTAAACATCCAGAAATAGCCACAATGTTCAATAAAATATGATTAAAGAAAAAAAATTTTTTTTGATTTCATACTCCCGTATTTGTAAAAAAGTCGTGGAAAAGTAGAAATCAACACTCTTGTCTTGATTTCTTCTTTTTCCCCAGGTGGTGTGAAGGAGTCACAGCCAATGACCTCTTAATTAATTGCTCTACAACTATTAACAGGTTGTCAACCTTCGACTGTGCCTCGATATCCGATCCTCTCACATTCGGCTGCATTGCATAGAAATGCACAACACTTGACTTGCTTGTGTATCCATAGAGTGCATTGTACTCGGAACAATATGATTCCCAACGGCAGGCCACTGCCAGCCGACAGAAGTAATAAGGGATCATATTGCTTTGACTGCATGCGCGCTGTTTATGTCACAGCAATAGTCTTTGGGTATGAGCATTTGTTCATGATATAGGTCATTGGCGCTCACCCAAAAGAATGTGATGATGAAGCGTTTTAATCGGATATCGAAGTGTGGTCGATTGTTCGATAACCAGAATTGGAGCATAATGACTGTGTATAAATAGGGTATAAATCTGAGAATAAATTATCATTGTGATCGTGGACACGCTAGTTTATTATTTGATATATGGCTTCTGCCCTAAAAGTATAAACTGTTCCTTCAGTCGTCTTCGGTACCACCCCCAACTTTGCAATTCTTGCGATAGAGGTTCGAGCGAAAGCAGTGAATGCTAAGCGATTGGTGCTGAAGTTCAGAGCGACTTAACACCAATGCCTTTTCCAATCGAGTGTCCCTTCCATTATCATTGAATCCCATACCACCAGCATTAAGCATTGAAGACCAGTGGCAGCAATGCCAAGAAGCCATCAGAACCGCTGCCTCTGAGGTTCTGGGTTTCACTCGGCCACCAAAACAAAACCCATGGTTCGATGAAGAATGCAGGCAGGCAAATGCAGCCAAACAAAAAGCACGACAACTCCTGATGCAAAAACGAACAAGGGCTGCTTACGATCAGTTAAACGAGATTTACAAGGAGAAAAGAAGGGAAGAACACCGAATTCTCAAAAATAAAATGAAGCAGCATGAGAAGCGCGAATATAATATTGATATTCACCATCTCTATATCGATTTCAAGGCCGCGTATGACAGTATTTACAGAGACGAGAGCTGTACAGAGAGAAATCAGGACACTACACTAAACATTAATTCCGTTTGCAAATGTGACAAGGTTTTTATTTTGGACCCATTCCAAAGGCAAAGTTTTTTCCTTGAGTATTTTTCACCTCTGGAAATAACTAAAATTATAAGTTCTTTGAAAAATTCCAATTCTAAGTCGTGCGACAGTATTTCAAGTTATATTTTAAAAAATATATCTTTTCTGGTCTCCGATGTTCTTTCTCATATTTTCAATTTAAGCATACAAAAAGGTATCTTTCCAGATTCATTGAAAGAGGCTGTCGTTATCCCATTACATAAGACAGGTGATCTATGTGTTTGAACAACTATCGCCCTATCTCTATTTTATTAGTTTTTGTTACGGTTTCTTATAGTAGGAGAGCCCAAGAGGGGATTTTGCGCGTTACTCGAGCGCGCCAGAAAATCAGATGCGGAGAAACATTGCACCCTGTAATGTACTCCTAATATATATGAACCCTAAATGTTGGGGCGATCGTTGAGGGCAGCCCGTCAGATAAGTAAAAAAAAAAGTCGATATTCAGAAAAACTCAAGCGCGTCAGATTAAGAGCGGGTAGGTTGATTACATCAAGAAGAGTGTATATTTCAATAATCTGACAAAACGAGCGGGGCCTTAGTAAGTAGGCGAGTCACAAAGATGTAAAAAATCGACATTTTGAAATACTCGATCGCGATTAATTTCTAATTTTTTTTTTTTTATTTTGAAGGTAATCTTATCAGGATTACGGAAAACATATATTGCTTGGGGCGATTAAAGTAAAATCGTCAATAAAAGGTAATATATATGATGGATAACATCTTGGTTAATATTGATACATATTAGCAATTTGGTCCACTAGACCAAACTAAACTAAACTAAATTCTCTACAAGATTGTAATTTATAATTTTTCCGTAGCTTTTGTTATTTACGAGATAACTGCGAAAAAACGTGAATTTTATAGAAAAATCTGGTTTAGTGGCCCGTACCACCCGGCCGGAATGAGTAATGACTTTGCCAAAATAAACACTTTTGTAGAGCGTTCAATTTTGAGAAAAAACCATCCTCGGTTAAAGCGATCCCATGAAATGCCGATGAGCTAGAGAAATTTAAAAATAAAAAATTAGAGTTTCCGTGTACTTTCAATGGGAAGTATTCACACCTCTTGATCGAGCACTTAAAATTAATATAAAGGGCTCAAAATTTCAGGGTTTTTTTTAGTATTTTCAACAAAGTTTCAAATCAAAATTTGTAAATACATAAATAAATACCAAAATATTAACTAAAAGTAAACATCCAGAAATAGCCACAATGTTCAATAAAATATGATTAAAGAAAAAATTTTTTTTTGATTTCATACTCCCGTATTTGTAAAAAAGTCGTGGAAAAGTAGAAATCAACACTCTTGTCTTGATTTCTTCTTTTTCCCCAGGTGGTGTGAAGGAGTCACAGCCAATGACCTCTTAATTAATTGCTCTACAACTATTAACAGGTTGTCAACCTTCGACTGTGCCTCGATATCCGATCCTCTCACATTCGGCTGCATTACATAGAAATGCATAACTTTTGACTTGCTTGTGTATCCATAGAGTGCATTGTACTCGGAACAATATGATTCCCAACGGCAGGCCACTGCCAGCCGACAGAAGTAATAAGGGATCATATTGCTTTGACTGCATGCGCGCTGTTTATGTCACAGCAATAGTCTTTGGGTATGAGCATTTGTTCATGATATAGGTCATTGGCGCTCACCCAAAAGAATGTGATGAAGAAGCGTTTTAATCGGATATCGAAGTGTGGTCGATTGTTCGATAACCAGAATTGGAGCATAATGACTGTGTATAAATAGGGTATAAATCTGAGAATAAATTATCATTGTGATCGTGGACACGCTAGTTTATTATTTGATATATGGCTTCTGGCCTAAAAGTATAAACTGTTCCTTCAGTCGTCTTCGGTACCACCCTCAACTTTGCAATTCTTGCGAAAGAGGTTCGAGCGAAAGCAGTGAATGCTAAGCGATTGGTGCTGAAGTTCAGAGCGACTTAACACCAATGCCTTTTCCAATCGAGTGTCCCTTCCATTATCATTGAATCCCATGCCACCAGCATTAAGCTTTGAAGACCAGTGGCAGCAATGCCAAGAAGCCATCAGAACCGCTGCCCCTGAGGTTCTCGGTTTCACTCGGCCACCAAAACAAAACCCATGGTTCGATGAAGAATGCAGGCAGGCAAATGCAGCCAAACAAAAAGCATGACAACTCCTGATGCAAAAACGAACAAGGGCTGCTTACGATCAGTTAAACGAGATTTACAAGGAGAAAAGAAGGGAAGAACACCGAATTCTCAAAAATAAAATGAAGCAGCATGAGAAGCGCGAATATAATATTGATATTCACCATCTCTATATCGATTTCAAGGCCGCGTATGACAGTATTTACAGAGACGAGAGCTGTACAGAGAGAAATCAGGACACTACACTAAACATTAATTCCGTTTGCAAATGTGACAAGGTTTTTATTTTGGACCCATTCCAAAGGCAAAGTTTTTTCCTTGAGTATTTTTCACCTCTGGAAATAACTAAAATTATAAGTTCTTTGAAAAATTCCAATTCTAAGTCGTGCGACAGTATTTCAAGTAATATTTTAAAAAATATATCTTTTCTGGTCTCCGATGTTCTTTCTCATATTTTCAATTTAAGCATACAAAAAGGTATCTTTCCAGATTCATTGAAAGAGGCTGTCGTTATCCCATTACATAAAACAGGTGATCTATGTGTTTGAACAACTATCGCCCTATCTCCATTTTATCAGTTTTTGTTACGGTTTCTTATAGTAGGAGAGCCCAAGAGGGGATTTTGCGCGTTACTCGAGCGCGTCAGAAAATCAGATGCGGAGAAACATTGCACCCTGTAATGTACTCCTAGTATATATGAACCCTAAATGTTGGGGCGATCGTTGAGGGCAGCCCGTCAGATAAGTAAAAAAAAAAGTCGATCCTCATAAAAACTCAAGCGCGTCAGATTAAGAGCGGGTAGGTTGATAACATCAAGAAGAGTGTATATTTCAATAATCTGACAAAACGAGCGGGGCCTTAGTAAGTAGGCGAGTCACAAAGATGTAAAAAATCGACATTTTGAAATACTCGATCGCGATTAATTTCTAATTTTTTATTTTTTTATTTTGAAGGTAATCTTATCAGGATTACGGAAAACATATATTGCTTGGGGCGATTAAAGTAAAATCGTCAATAAAAGGTAATATATATGATGGATAACATCTTGGTTAATATTGATACATATTAGCAATTTGGTCCACTAGAGACTAGACCAAACTAAACTAAACTAAATTCTCTACAAGATTGTAATTTATAATTTTTCCGTAGCTTTTGTTATTTACGAGATAACTGCGAAAAAACGTGAATTTTATAGAAAAATCTGGTTTAGTGGCCCGTACCACCCGGCCGGAATGAGTAATGACTTTGCCAAAATAAACACTTTTGTAGAGCGTTCAATTTTGAGAAAAACCCATCCTCGGTTAAAGCGATCCCATGAAATGCCGCTGAGCTAGAGAAATTTAAAAATAAAAAATTAGAGTTTCCGTGTATTTTCAATGGGAAGTATTCACACCTCTTGATCGAGCACTTAAAATTAATATTAAGGGCTCAAAATTTCAGGGTTTTTATTAGTATTTTCAACAAAGTTTCAAATCAAAATTTGTAAATACATAAATAAATACTAAAATATTAACTAAAAGTAAACATCCAGAAATAGCCACAATGTTCAATAAAATATGATTAAAGAAAAAAAAAATTTTTGATTTCATACTCCCGTATTTGTAAAAAAGTCGTGGAAAAGTAGAAATCAACACTCTTGTCTTGATTTCTTCTTTTCCCCCAGGTGGTGTGAAGGAGTCACAGCCAATGACCTCTTAATTAATTGCTCTACAACTATTAACAGGTTGTCAACCTTCGACTGTGCCTCGATATCCGATCCTCTCACATTCGGCTGCATTGCATAGAAATGCATAACACTTGACTTGCTTGTGTACCCATAGAGTGCATTGTACTCGGAACAATATGATTCCCAACGGCAGGCCACTGCCAGCCGACAGAAGTAATAAGGGATCATATTGCTTTGACTGCATGCGCGCTGTTTATGTCACAGCAATAGTCTTTGGGTATGAGCATTTGTTCATGATATAGGTCATTGGCACTCACCCAAAAGAATGTGATGATGAAGCGTTTTAATCGGATATCGAAGTGTGGTCGATTGTTCGATAACCAGAATTGGAGCATAATGACTGTGTATAAATAGGGTATAAATCTGAGAATAAATTATCATTGTGATCATGGACACGCTAGTTTATTATTTGATATAAAGCCAGAGACTCATCATTTGCTTGGCTTAGAGCTTATAAGAATGCGTCTAACGGATATATCAAGAACCAGTACTTACAAGCAAATAGCGACTACAAGATGTTGTGTAAACGTAAGAAAATGGAGTATTTTGAAGCTGAGTCCAACAGATTAGCACAGTGCAGAAATTCGAAGGAATTTTGGACCTTGGTAAGGAATCTAAATGGCAAACGACTCACCATTCATTGTGATATAACCGCAAATCTTCTGGCTGAACACTTCAGGAACTTGTTGAATCCAACTCAGGAAGCAGTTAGCTTTCATTATGCTGCTCCTAATTTCAGGAATGATGTTTTGGATGCCAATATAACACAGCAAGAGGTAATTCTAGCTGTGGAAAAGCTTAAAGAAGGAAAAGCAGCAGGAGCGAATGGGTTGTCAGTTGAATTTTATAAGCGTGGCACAATGGAGTTAATTGGATGGCTAGCAGTAATATTTAACAATGTATTGGAAACCGGGACGATTCCTCAGGACTTTTGTCAATCGATTATTTTTCCAATCTACAAAAAAGGTAACTTGGCTGAAGTGTCTAACTATAGGGGCATATCCTTTCTAAATGCATCATACAAAATCTTCACTTCGATACTACAAAGACGACTCATCACCTGGATCAATGATAATAACCTTCTGAGCGAGTTCCAGGCAGGTTTCAGACCAGGTTATTCAACGATAGACCATATCTTTGTTTTAAGGAGTATAGCTGAATCGTTTCTCAACAAAAGTCAAAAATTATATACATTTTTTGTCGATTTTAAGTCAGCGTTCGATAACATTGATAGACAAAGTCTTTTTTATAAACTTTATGGTATCGGTTTGTCGAGAAAGTTTGGGAGAGTTATTGAGAACTTGTATGAGAACACAATGGCTTCAGTATGGAATGGGGAACAGATGTCTGAATGGTTTAGGACGGAATCAGGAGTAAGACAGGGGTGTACATTAAGCCCAAGTCTTTTTGCACTGTTCATAGAAGACTTAGTTACAAGCTTGCCCAGTGGAATCGAATACGCAGGTCAAACGATTAAGGCTCTTCTTTTCGCTGATGACATCGTTATCTTGGCCTCTTCACCTTTATCTATGCAGCTCATGATAAATCGGCTTTCGCAGTATTGCAGACTTTGGAACTTGACAGTGAATTTAGAAAAGTCAAAAATTATGATTTTTAAGAATGGAGGGGGTAGAAACTGTGCCAATGAAAAATGGTATTACAATGACCTAGCCATTGAAATTGTTACTGAATACAAATATCTTGGACTTTACCTCACAAAGAACTTAAATATGGAGAAGCACTTGAAGGAGAAGCTGGCGAAGGCCAAATGTGCGATCAGCGCATCGTGGAAACAATGCTTTTATAACAAAAATATTGCCCATAGTAGCAAATTCCAAGTGTTTCAAGCGGTATCAAAATCAATATTGTTTTATGCAGCACAAATCTGGGGAGCTAAGCAATATGAAACGGTGGAGAAGCTTCTGCGCTACTATATTAAACGAATCTTTGGACTGCCACCAAACATGCCCAACTACATGCTTATGTTGGAAACAGGTTTATCGCCTCTTTTCATAGAAACACTAAAAATGCAAGTTGACTATGTTTCAAAAGTTATGAAAATGGAAAATCATCGACTTCCCAAAATAGCAGCTCTTCAAGTCATAAATTCTAAGACAAGTTGGTATGCTGAATGGATGCACTTAGCCAGAGATTGTGAGGTTGACCTGAATCTGGATAATAATGATTTCATTAATTGGAAAAAAACGCTTTATCAGCTTATTTCTTCAGTGGACCTCAAGTGTAGAGAAAGTTTTCTGAATAACGCAACAGGATCGCTGCATAGAGAACTCTATTGTAGACTCAATCACAATTTGAATGAGAGGAATTATTTTCAGGACATAAATGGAGTCAACGAAATTGCGATGATGGCCAGGTTACGAGGTGAACTATTGCAGCTAAACTTCATGCCACATAGACCAGATTTACCTATTATCTGCTCGCTCTGCAATTTAAACGAAAGAGAAGATACTTTTCATTTTATGGGAAAATGTCCTGTCCTGAAAGAGATCAGACGTAACACTTTTGGAAGCGATTTCATAACGGAAAACGAAGTTATACGAATGCTTAATGAAGTTGAAGTACCAAAATTATACCTCTACTGCAAACTTGCTTTAAATTATAGACACAAAATTATTACTGAAACCTTCTGAACTTATAGTTACTGCTTTTATAGTACACATATCGATCTATTCAATAGTAAAATCAATCAATTTAAATTAATGAAGATTTTCTTTTTATTTTCTTCTAATTCATAGAAATAATTATGTTTTGTCAACCAGGCAGACGGCATAAAGCCAAGCTTTTAAACTGTTATTGTTAATTATGTACCCAAATTTACGAAATAATAAATCTAATCTAATCTAAAAAAAAATCTATTTGATAGATAGCTTCTGGCCTAAGAGATTTACAAGGAGAGCTTTTGTTATTTACGAGATAACTGCGAAAATAAACGTGAATTTTATGGAAAAAACTGGTTTAGTGGCCCGTAACACCTGGCCGGTATGAGTAATGACTTTGCCAAAATAAACAGTATTGTTTATTCGTTCAATTCAATTTTGAGAAAAAGCCATCCTCGGTTAAAGCGATCCCATGAAATGCCGCTGAGCTATTCTACTAGTGGAGGCTCGTAAGCTTTTTACCTAGGAATCCAGGGCAAGTCCATGAATTTTCATGAAATTTTCGGAAATATGTTTTGAATGGCGTATAGAAAAAAGTTAAAAAAAAAATTCTACCGCTCTCAATTTTTTAATTATTTTTAAAATTAATTATTAACTTTTAGAATTTTCTTTTATTTTGTCAGGGTGTTTAAGATACGGTTTTCCAAAGTCTTAGTATGGGTAGGTTTGGTCAAGACAAAAAGAAATAGTATTGGGGTGGGGTCTATATCCCTCCGTGTAGGCGCGAGGGGAAATTTTATATGAAATTTACTCAATTTTCTAAAAAATTATTAAAAACCAATTAAGCAACTTACTTTCTCATACTTTAGTGTTTTTGTAAGCTATTGCTTTGTTCTCAAATAAAAATTTTACTTTGAGTTCACTTAATGAAAAGTTTTTGAGAAATCAAGCCTCAAAGTCAAAATTTTGAAAAAGGAGAATATTTTTTTCTTAATTAAATTTTTTTAACATTATTTTGCCCCATTGAGGGCCATTTTTTCTTTTCATATTCAATGCTTTTATTAATTTTTACTCAAAAGCAAAAAACCGAACACTAAAATTCTTGGCTTCTTGGTTTAAGAGAAATTAAAAAAAAAAACGAATGGCACTTTTTTCCAGAAAACAAAATGTCGTTAATTTCCCGCTAATTGAACTTTATTCCCGGAAGTGAAATATGAAATGTGTTTGAAATAGTATATAAAAAAAAGGAAAAAAAAAAATTTCATGTGATCTTAATTTTAATTATAAATAGTTATTAAAATTTTAGTTATCTTTTAATATTATACTAGTTTTAAGTTAAATTTTAAGACTTAGACGTATTACAAACTTGAACTTTGGTCTCAAAGGACAGCACATATACTGATTTGTGCCCCAAATGCTGTTTCCGGTCAAACGAGTTGATGAAACCGAAAAAATGTGCTTTTTTTTGCCAAAATTTACAAATTTCAACCAATCAAAGAGATCTAAATCAGTTAAACTCGCTACTCGAAGTTTTTTTCTTAAGTGGAGAGCATGTTCATGGAGTGTTTTTTTCTTTTAAATAAGAATTAATGCACCCCTTATTGATATATGTTTGTTTGCATACTGAATGCACGTAGAAAAATTTGCGAGTATTTATATGGCAAAAACCCAAATTTTTTTCGGTTTCATCAACTCGTTTGACCGGAAACAGCATTTGGGGCACAAATCAGTATATGTGCTGTCCTTTGGAACCAAAGTTCAAGTTTGTAATAGATCTAAGATTTAAAATTTAACTTAAAACTAATATAATTAAAAGATCACCATTTAATTTTAATAATTATTTATAATTTATATTAAAATTAACATCACATGAATTTTTTTTAACTTTTTTTATATGCTATTTAAAACACATTTCATATTTCACTTCCGGGAATAAAGTTCAATTAGCGGGGAACTAACGACATTTTGTTTTCTGGAAAAAAGTACCATTCGTTTTTTTTTAATTTCTCTTAAACCAAGAAGCCAAGAATTTTAGTGTTCGGTTTTTTGCTTTTGAGTAAAAATTAATAAAAGCATTGAATATGAAAAGAAAAAATGGCCCTCAATGGGGCAAAATAATGTTAAAAAAATTCTCCTTTTTCAAAATTTTGACTTTGAGGCTTGATTTCTCAAAAACTTTTCATTAAGTGAACTCAAAGTAAAATTTTTATTTGAGAACAAAGCAATAGCTTTAAAAAACACTAAAGTATGAAAGAGTAAGTGGCTTAGTTGGTTTTTAATAATTTTTTAGAAAATTGAGTAAATTTCATATAAAATTGCGCCTCGCACCTACACGGAGGGATATAGACCCCCCCTCCCATACAATTATTTTTTTGTCTTGACCAAACCTACCTATCCTAAGTCTTTGGAAAACCATATCTAAAACACCCTGACAAAATAAAAGAAAATTCTAAAAGTTAATAATTAATTTTAAAAATAATTAAAAAAATGAGAGCGGTGAAATTTTTTTTTAAACTTTTTTCTATACGCCATTCAAAACATATTTCCGAAAATTTCATGAAAATCCATGGACTGGCCTTGGATTCCTAGGTCTTGCCTTTTTTATGTTTAACGGCCCTCCAATATATAGAAATTTAAAAATAAAAAATTAGATTTCTGGTGTATTTTCAATGGGAAATCTTCACACCTCTTGATCGAGCACTTAAAATTAATATTAAAGGCTCAAAATTTCAGATTTTTTTTTTTTAGTATTTTCAACAAAGTTTCAAATCAAAATTTGTAAATACATAGTATGTGTACAATGTACATTTTTTTTTTCATTGCATCCAGTAATAAGAAATAGAAACGACAAATAATTGTTACTTTCAAGTGGTCAGACTAAGAGTACGCCTCCATATAATTGTCAGATTATCATCCTGGAGGACGAAGACATCAAGTTGATCACTCTGTATAAAAATCATACGCGCTCGAGTATTTCGCTCAAATTGTCAAATTATTGAAATATACACTTTTTTGTATTGTATTGTATTGTATTGTATTCATTCACCTTAAAAATCTTACACGCTCGACTAACTTTTTTTTCAACCTCTCTTTACGCCTATTTGCCCCCAGTTAATCGTTAGATTAATATTTGTCGGTTATCAGAAAAACAAAAACTCTGTGAATATCTGACGCGCTCGAGTGACTGTTTTTTTTTTACATTTTTAAAATTTCATACACGCTCATCGCTCCACTAAAATGGAAAACTGCCTTACACTTTTTTTCGTTTTAGAACGTAAGCTTCACAATCCAATAAGTCTCCATGACGCTTTGGTAACTGCAAATTTAGCATCCTGGGCTTACCTACTACTAGAAAAAAATTTTTTTCTTTCTTTTTTTATCTGTTGTTTTCATTTTGATTTATTCAAAACTTTTTTAAGTAAGAAAATGAATATTGCAGCAGATAAGTGCATTAATAGCTCCAACAACTACTCCCTTTTTGGCTGCTTCGGTCCATGTGGCAATGCTTTAAGCTCTCTAAACTCACCTAATCCAATCGAATCTGACGCCCCTATGATTTCGAACAGTTTGGCTAGTATAATATCCGATTATGGTAGACCCCCGCGGTTTGTGGAATCAGTGCCTAAGCCAAAGACCATATTTATATCTAGTCTCAAATCAGATACTACTCCAGCAGACGTAATTTTCACCTTAAAACTAATAAATGCATCACAAACGATTCGTTTGTTAGGTATAATAAAATAAGTAAGCCTAATAACTATGCGGCTTCTTTTAAGATTATTGTTTCTCCAACGTTTTTGGACCCCATTTGCAATACTCAGATCTAGCCGGCTGATACTCTTATTAAAGAATTTTAAGCTCGTCATAGTAAAAGTAACGTCAATAAGGGTCCAAAAAACTTGAAAGTATCTCCCTCTTTTCCTAAAATGTAAGAGGACTTTGCAGTAAAACTGCTTATCTTTATAACAACTCCCAAGCATTCTCTCATGACATTTTTGCTCTGACGGAAACTTGGCTTAACTCTGCCTTTTTAGATACTGAACATGAGTATTTAGTGTATAGAAAAGATCGTATCTATAACATATACCTCGGAAGTTGGTGGTGGCGTACTTACTGCTGCTCGTAGCAAGTATATGTCCTCTCTTATAACCTTTCTATTTGATTTAAGTGTAAATGTATAATGTGTCAAAATCTCAATCAAATCAAAATTCGTTTATATCATAAATACATATATTCCACCAAAGAGCTCTGCTTCATCTTATAAAGATTTAACGTTAGTTTAAGATTATATTAATGAATTGCTGTCCTTTGAAAATTATGTGTTATTCTTAGATGACTTCAATATACCTTGAAGTCTCTCTGAAGTTTCGTGGGGTGCACTTCTTATAGAAAACCCATAGTACTCTCTCTCTATTAATAAATGTAAAGAAAATAAAAAAAAATTAAAAAAAATTAAGAAACAGTAAACAAAAATGAATTGCCTTGTGTGTTCTAATAAGATTCAACGTAACAATAGCAAAATTGAATGTAGTGACTGCCAAAACTTTTTTCACTTGGATTGTGTTAATTTAACTAAAGATGATGCTGCTTATTATCAATCTAGTGATTCTCCTTTTCGATGTGATAAATGAACTTCACTTCGGCGTCGTTCATTGCAAATCCAAACTTCGAGTTATCAATAATCTCCTGAGTCATAGATGGTGAATTGAACAACAAAACTCTCGTTGATTCTAACGCTACGACTGTGTCTGCGTCTGCTATAAGTGAGCCTGAGTGCACTTTACAAATGGTTTTATTAAAAATTACTGAGTTGGAGAAAAAACTAATCGTCAGTTCCTAGAAAAAGTAAACGCATTACATTCCGAAAATCTTGCATTGAAAACAAAATTGAATGCACTTATCTTTAGGCCGAAAGGCATTAGAAATAAGTTATTGTATAATTTAGAGTACCCGCCTAGGGTCAGTAAGTTAATTAAGTTATTATGTAAGCTAGTTTAAACATTTTTGTTTGCAAGTAAGTAGATATAAGTAATAGATAATAAAAATGAATTTAAAACTGAAAAACTGAATGCACTTGAGAGTAGGCCAAATTGGCAACAACAACTGTCACTTGTTAATGACATCGATATCGTTGGTGTTCCTCATGCAAATGGCTCTAATTGTTTAGTAATGGCAAAAGAGATTTTATCTAAAACCTTAAACATTAATCTCTGTGATAGAGAAATGCCATATAAAAAACGTAACCATTACCATTATAAGTGTAAGATTCTCGAATTTAACAACGAAGCAGCGCATCTTGAGTGCAAGAACAAAGAACAAAAAAATTCTTAACTCATTTGCATTGAGCAGTCAAATCAATGCAATTGAAAGCAACAACAACAGCAGCAGCAGTAACGTAAATTGCAACGGTGACAACAGCAGCAGCCGCAACAACATCAGCATAGAAGCAAGAGAACAACAAAGGGGATCTTTATTAACGAGTCTTTGACTATGTATACACAAGCTCTATTTATGAAAGCTAAGGCTGCGCGAGTTATGTGGCCACACAAATAGTATCCAATAGCCAACACACGAGTACAATCGACTCCGGTCATCGACTTAACCTCAGTTACCAATGTCAGCATTTTCCCATCCGCTACACACGAGTCTACACACCAGGGGTGTTGCAGATATTCGCATCCGCATCCGCAATCGCGGATTATTCGCATTGATTTCAACATCTGCATCCGCATCCGCATCCGCATCAATTTTACTTACTATCTGCACACAGTTAAAAAACAAAGAGAAACTATTCGGTTTTTTCATTTTTTCCAATGTACGCAATAACGTATTACAGAAATCCATTTGAAAAAAAAAACATAGCTAGTGAGTGTTGTTTTCATACTAAGAGTCGACAAGAAAATATGGCAAATACCAACACACACTGAAGCGAAATTATTTTTTCTTCTTGTCGATTTCTGTTTCTTGTTTTGTTCTGTTCGGTGTGTTTTGCGCCTCTTCTATACAACCAAACGCTTTTATTGCAACAACAAGAAACTAGAAAGGAACGGGAAAGTGTGTGCTGTGTTATGTGGTGTATGATGTTTACTGTTGTTAAGGCTGCAATATTATTATTTATCAAATATAATTCACCTATTTTTAATTTTAATTATTAAACCATTTTCTTATTCAGTAACACAATGAAGTACAATACATTTTTATTTTTATTTTTAAATAAAAAAAATTTAAAATTGATAAATTTTCATTCATTTATGTATTTAAAATGATATATATTTCGCAAATTCTAAGATCCGCATCCGCATCCGCATCCGCGGATATTAGTTTCCTAAAATCTGCATCCGCATCCGCATCCGCGGATGTCAAAATTTGCACATCCGTAACAACCCTGCTACACACGAGTCCCACTGACCCTAGCCATCAACTACAACCGTCAGCATAGTCAGCATATTCCCATCAACGATCAACCAGCAGTAATGCAACTCAACACCCTTTATTGAACTTATTATTTATTTGTATTTCCTTTTGCATTCATTTTTGTCACCTATAAAAGCTTGTCAATTTCCATTTTAAATTTGAGTCTGAATAAATAATCCAAGTAGTACAAAGTAACTTTAGTTTTTTTTACGGAAAGTCGCGGCAACCAACTTAACTGGCGCAGTCGGAACGGAGCAAGATCAATAAAAAAAAATACAAATTCGAAGGAATATCGAAATAGTATTCTGCAAAAAGAACCAGTCGCGAAATTCGAAGGATTATCGAATAAAAATACTTTCGTAAGAATCAAACAAAATCAGTGAATTTTTTTTTTCGAAGGTTTATCGAATTAAAAATAGCAATCGGTGTACGGGCAAAATAAAAAAAAAAAAAAATTTTAATTAATAAAGCATCAAAGTGCGTTAACAAAACAAAAGACACCTCCGAGATATAATAAGACTGAGTGAACAGAAAAAGGAAAAAACATTACTTCGTCTAAAAACATCTAAAAGTGTGTGGAAGCAGATTTTCATCAACTATCAGTGTGTGGACAAACTAGAAGACATCAGCAACGAAAAACGCCTTAACAGTGGAAACACGATGGAAATTGTACTATTTATGTAAGTCATTATATTGAATTTCAAAGTGTAAATGTCCAGAGTTCCAAAAACAAAAAATAATCCCTACCCAACAAGAAAACGTGTCAGCTCCAATAACTATAGATTAAGTGAATCCAATAAATTAGAAAATATAATACTTACAAATCAATCTGATTTAGATATAGAACAGTCTGAAGACTTAGGAATTAAATATCTATTTGAAATGGCAAATAACCAAGATAACGCTGCAGCAGCGGCAGCAGCATTAAATTTTTTAAACTCCCTTAAAACCCCTCCAGTTGTTAAAGATATCCCAACCTTCGACGGCAATCCCAGATTGTTGTTCGAATTCATTAGGAATGTAGAGGAAGTGTTATCGCTTTTTACCGAGGTTAACGGTACAAATTTAGGCAGGATTATACTTAGAGCGGTCCGAAATAAGGTTGTTGGCGAAGCCAACGAAGTTTTAAATGTGTATGGAACCACTTTATCGTGGACAGACATTAAAGACAACCTTATTAGCCACTACTCAGACAAACGTAACGAGACTTCACTCGTACGTGATCTACATTATCTTAAACAAAATAACAAAACAATGGAGCAATTTTATAGTGAAATCATAGAAATACAAGCAGCCATGATAAACCATGTGCAAATCCACGAAATAGAAGCCAGTGTGATAACTGCAAAAAATAATCTCTATAAAGAGATGTGTCTCAACACCTTCTTAACAGGGCTCAGAGAACCACTTGGTTCCACGGTAAGAGCCATGAAACCGACAAGTCTCGCGGAATCTTTTGTCTATTGCACAAAAGAACAAAACATTTCATATATGAGACATGAACCAACATTCTGTAATCAACAAAAGAAATTCTCAACTCCCAGATATTTTAATACACAGGTTCAAAACTCTCCAAGATTAGTCCAACAAAACCCTCATTCCAACTACCAAATACAAAACACTCAATTTAGGAAAAACCCTCATCAATTTAGACAAAATCCTCATATAACACAAAACCCTCATGCTAGACAAAACCCCCAAGTTTTTAACAGATTTGATAATTTTAACTCTCAAAACAGACAGAATCAACAAAATAATAATTTTAAGAATGGTTCCGGACAATTCTCCAATAGGCAGAGATTACCTCCTCCTGAACCAATGGAAATCGGTACAACGTATACAAACTTTAGATCCCCAACACAACATCAGGATAACAGAACTCCTACTAATTTTCTTAAACAATCAAATAATAGAGAACTTCATAACATCAATGTAGAAGACTTAGGAAATCCATACCAGAATCTAGATGCATATTGTAGTAGTAGTAGTAGTAGTAGTAGTAGTATTATTTATTTTTCACTATTATCAGTTACAAGAAAATTATGAACTTCATATACAGTAACATTTCAAAAGATAACATTAAATTAGATAGAAGCTAGAAGTGTTGTTCATTTAAAATCAATAATAATGAAAAATAATTTTAGGTACATTCTTTAGTTAGAACTAGTAGCGAATGCACCGGATAAGAGTATTTTAATAAATTCAAAATATATTGCAGAAGAGTTTAAGTATATGCTGGGTTAAGTTTAGAATTGTCATGTCATTGAGATTCTATACAACCAATCTAAGAATGTTGTTAGCTTGATCAAAATCAAAATTAAACAGCCACTTTTTTATTTCTCGGTTAAAGCAAAAAGAATTTTGGATATTTCGAATATTAAAAGGTAACTTGTTAAAAAGCCTAGGTGCTACTGAAGTGAAAAAGTTTAGGAACTTGTGAGTATAGTAATTAGGAATAATAGCCAGACGTCTTTCATTACTCCGAAGGCTGTAAATTGATGAGCCCTGATTCAACAGATTACCACTCCTAGAAAAAAATACTTTTAAGACTTTGTAAAATAAAAGATGCTTTACGGGAAGTATATTTGAAGCGAAGAAAATTGGAAAACTATGCTCTCGTCTTCTCTTTTTGTAGATAATTCGTAAGATATGTTTTTGGGACACAAGCAAAGGTTGAATGTTACAGTTAAATGTGCCACCCCAACAAACTATTCCATACTGCAGTTTGGATTGAACAAGACCATGATAAAATATATTTAAAAGGTTTTCCGTACAAAATTTTCTTAGATGGTAGAACATATAAGTAGATTTTAACATATAATTTTTAAGAATTTTCGTATGTGAATACCAACTCATTTTACTGTCAACTAAAAGGCCAAGATATTTGAATTCATCGACAACTTGAATAACAAAGCATTTTGTGGAACAACTAGAATTTTCATAGAAAGACGTACTGCATAGTCTTGAATAGCATGTTCTCGAGCTTATAAATATGCTATTACATTCACAACTATGAAATATAAGCTTTGGTAGGTGAAGATTAAGATGGTTGAAGATCATAATTTTAGTCTTTTCACTGAGCACAAGTTTATGAGCAACAAACCAGTGTCTTAAGATTTCCAAATCATGGTTGATATCAGCTATTAAATCTAACAAGGATGAAGCGGAGTAAACGCAAGCTGTGTCATCTGCAAACCCAATAGTACAACCTTTTAGGGGTTGAATAAAAAGAGAGTTAATGTAAATTAAAAACAAAATCGGCCCAAGGACAGAGCCTTGAGGCACACCAGTGTCTTTGTCAAGCCATTCACTAAAAACACCTTCAACTCTAACTCTTTGTTTTCTATTTTCAAGATATGAACCAAACCACTTAAGAATGAAACCCCTGAAACCAACCTTTTTTAACTTCAGTAGTAGAATACTGTGATTAACAGTATCGAAAGCCTTGGTTACATCAACGAACAGAGAAGCAGTAAATTTCTTTTTATTAAGACTATCATAGACTTCAGAACAAAAGCTCAGAAGAGCATCCTCTGTAGATTTATTTGCCCTGAAGCCATATTGACTTCCACTGAAGAAGGAATATTTATCCAGAAAACAAATGATTCTTTTTTTCAACAGCTTTTCAAATATTTTGGAAAAGACGGAGAGCAAGGAGATTGGTCTATAATTATTCAACTCTTTCCGATCACCTTTCTTAAATATGGGAATAACCTCTGCCATTTTAAGACAGTCAGGAAAGACTCCATTGAAAATGCTTTTGTTGAAGATATGAGCCAGAACGAAAGCAATATTATTAGCAATTTGTTTCAAAAAGTAATTTGAAAAACTGGAGCTAGTAGACGAGTTTGAATTGTCTAATGTCATAATTTGCTGATAAAGTTCAAAGGACGAAATCGGATCATAAAAAAAGCTCCTGTCTACACGCTCGCTTTCCAAGTAGATGCATTTATCAATTGAAACATCCGGTATTAGACCAGAATCGCTTAAAGTTTTGGAGGCAACATTCGTAAAAAAGCTATTAAAAGTATTAGCAACATTTGCCGTGATAACGAATACGAACAAAATACAAGTGACAGCTTCGAAGACACTATGAATTTTCGGGAACTCGCCTCTGCGAACCCATCGGGTACATAGATGTCAACAAACATGGTAATATTCTACCCTATATAAACATTGCATCCCCATTCGGAAGACCACTAAAGTTCTTAATCGATACGGGTGCATCATCATCCTTTTTAAACCCTTAATTCGCCGATCCTAAAAAACAATCCCCCATCGAACATACTGTTATAAAAACCATTTTTAAAGATCACATTGTCACTAAAAATATAACTTTCCCATCCTTCACAGAATTCAAAACACACGGAACATTTAAATTCCTAGTATTCAAGTTCCATGGATATTTTGATGGTCTTATTGGCCTCGATATCCTTACACAACTTAAAGCAAAAATAGACCTAGAAAAACATATACTTATTACAAGAAATTCTGTCGTACCTCTCCTTTTCAAGCCTAACTTTACATCTTCCCGATATTCTATCCCTCCACTTTCAAAAATGGTGTGTCGCCTTCCCGTCGACACCCAAAATGGTGACATCCTCATAAAACAAACCGAGATAAGACCAAAGGTTTACATTTCGGAAGGAATTTATAAAGCAAATGATTGGTACACTATTCTCGAAATTACAAATGCAACAAACGAAGAACAAACCATTTTTCTTGAACAACCCATAAAAGTTTCCCAATATACAAACAAAGATTTTTGTGAAGTTAATTTTACCGAAGCACATTCGCACTCTCAAGACAAAAACTTAAAAAGTACAAATATTATAGATTCACTAAAGATTGATCATTTGAACTCAGAAGAGAAACAAAAAATAATAAAACTTTGCAGACAATTCGAAGATATTTTTTTCCAACAAGGGCAGTCACTTACATTTACTAACGCGGTTAAACATAACATACCTACAAGTGACGATATCCCGATATACACAAAATCATACAGATACCCGTTTATACACAAGACGGAAGTACATAAGCAAATTCAAGATTTGCTAAAACAAGGAATAATCCAACCAAGTCATTCACCTTGGAGCTCCCCAGTATGGGTAGTCCCAAAAGGAAAAGACATACCAACAAAAAAGTGGCGTCTCGTCATTGACTTTCGTCGTCTCAACGAAAAAACTATAAGTGACAAGTACCCACTGCCAAATATAACGGAGATTCTAGACAAGTTAGGGAAATGTATGTATTTTTCTACCTTAGATCTAGCGAGTGGTTTTCATCAGATAGAGATGAACCCAAAAGATATACCTAAAACTGCATTTACCGTTGAAAGTGGACATTTCGAATTCGTAAGAATGCCATTCGGGCTAAAAAACGCGCCATCAACGTTTCAACGCGTCAATGACCACGTACTTAATGGCCTTATTGACAAAATATGTTTGGTGTATTTAGATGATATAGTCATCTTTTCCACTTCCCTCCAGGAACATATCGAAAACCTAAACAAAGTCTTTTCACGACTTCGAGAATTTAACTTTAAAGTCCAATTAGAAAAAACAGAATTTCTTCATAAAGAAACAGCTTTTCTTGGTCATATTATTGGAAGGGACGGGGTAAAACCCAACCCAGATAAAATTGCAGCAGTAAAAAATTTTCCAATCCCAAGAACCCAGAAAGAGATTAAGTCGTTTTTAGGGCTTTTAGGCTACTACCGCAAATTCATTAAAGATTTTGCGAAGATCACGAAACCTCTTACAGAATGTCTCAAAAAAGGTAAAACAATAAACCTTAACCAAAGGTACGTTATGGCTTTTGAAATGTGTAAAGATCTATTGATCAATGATCCTATACTACAATACCCCGACTTTTCTCGACCCTTTGTCCTCACCACCGATGCCAGCAATTTCGCGATAGGTGCAGTCCTATCCCAAGGCACCATAGGTAGTGACAAGCCAATATGTTTTGCTAGCAGAACATTAACAGACACAGAAGTAAACTACTCGACAATAGAGAAGGAACTTTTGGCGATTGTTTGGGCGACAAAGAATTTTCGACCTTACTTGTTTGGTCATAAATTTAAGATAGTTACTGATCATAAACCACTACAATGGATGATTAAAACTAGAAGAATTTGATTATGAAATCGTCTATAAAAAAGGCCAACTTAATCTAAACGCTGATGCCCTAAGTAGAATAAAAACCGAAGATACAAATAACAAAATAGAGATAAACGTTAATGAAAGAAATAATCTTGACCCTGGTTCTAGCGGTTCAACAATTCACTCAGCCATTGAAAATTTAGATGACCACATATACATTTCAGAACGCCCACTAAACGAATTTAACATACAGCTTATACTAAAAAGAAACGAACACGACAGACCAATAGACTTAAAGATGTTATTTAAAAACAAACAAAGACGAACCATTACAAAACAACACTTTAGCGAAAACGATATAATTAACATTTTTAAAAATTTTATGCCTCCAAATAAATATTGTGCTATATACACAGAAGACGAAATATTTAAACTCGTCCAAAGTGTATACTCAAAATATTTCTCCAACAACAAAGCCTTTAAAATAATACGTTGCACAGAAATACTAAAAGACATACTCGAAGACGACAATCAAGACAAATTAATTAATGATTACCACATAAAAAATAACCACAGGGGCATAAACGAAACCAATGCACACCTCAAGCGCGAATTTTTCTTTCCATTTATGAAAAACAAAATAACCAAAATTATCAACAACTGTGAGCCTTGCCAAAATCTAAAATACGATAGGAAACCCCAAAAAGTAGAATATCAAATACCAGAAAACCCCGAAAAACCCTTAGATATTGTTCACATTGATATTTACAGTATCAATAATCAAAAAATTCTCACAATCATAGATAAATTCTCTAAATTCGCAGCTGCTTACACAATTCCAGCCAGAAATAGCTTAACAATAATAAAATCTCTTCTTCATTTTATGAGCCTACACGGCATCCCAGCAAAATTAATTTCAGACCAAGGAGCCGAATTTACTTCTACAGTTTTTAAAGATTTTGTTGATCAATACAATATAAATCAACACATTACATCATTACAACAGTCAAGTAGCAACTCCCCAGTTGAAAGACTTCATTCCTCATTGACAGAAATATATAGAATCATTTTTGCAAAACATAGAGAAAGACACTGAAAATTTATAATAGTTTTTATAAATTTGCTCTTATTTCGAGCTGAAATTAAGTTTAAAAACTTCGAAAAGAACGAAAACGAAAAAGGCGAAATAAAACAACCGTGCGGTTTCAATTTGTAAAACGAAGTGTATATTTCATTGTTATTGTTCTTTTTCTTCTTCTTTATTTTACTTGAACAAAGTAACGAGTTATTAAAATATGGCCGGGAGGGCGCGAAGTTTGAATATTCGACCAATTAATGTGGCTCGTCAAAACACCGGCCACGTTGAAAGGCTGCAAGGCTTCAATCATCTTCGATTGGGAGTACGGCCAGTTTGACAATTGGACGTCTCAGGATCCCTCTGGATGTTCTGACGTCGGCGACCCTGACCTTGCCGTCCTGCCCTTCGACGACCGCCACGACTCGTCCGGTTTTCCACTGCTGGGGGGGCGTATTGTCCTCGTGGATAATAACCAGCTTGCCCACGGTGAGGTTGGGTTGGTCCAGCACCCATTTGGATCTGGCTTGAAGGCCAAGCAGATACTCCTTGGACCACTTCTGCCAGAACTGCTGCTTGAGCCAGCATAGATGCTGCCATCTTTTCAAGCAACCCGTTTGCTGTTCCGGCACTGGTTCTGGGGGCAGCGACCGTAAACTGCTGCCGATCAATAGGTGCGCTGGAGTAAGCGCTTCGCCTTGAATTGAGGATGGCCTCGACCTCGATGAGGACCGTGAGTAGCTCTTCGGTTGTGAGCAGAGCGTTGCCCACTGTACGCTGTAACAGCGTTTTCGCCGACTTCACCGCCGCTTCCCATAGGCCTCCGAAATGCGGTGCCCTGGGCGGTATCAAGGCGAAGCTGAAGCCTTCCTCTGCTGCGAACTGTTGAAGGTGTTCTTTCCCTCGCTCGACTTCTTCTTGGACTTCCTTCAGTATCCGTTGGGCTCCCACGAAGTTCGTCCCGTTGTCGCAGTACAGCGTCCTTGGAAGTCCTCGGCGACATATGAACCTTTTAAGGGCGAGAATAAAGCAATCAGAAGACAGATTAGTAGCTAATTCTAAATGTACTGCTTTTGATGCGAAACAAACAAAAACAACTATATACGTTTTGTTCGGTGGCCGGCCACGAATTTTTAGCGTGGTATATACCGGACCACAGAAATCTACTCCACATGTTAAGAACGGTCGTTGTGCTCGCAATCGATCCGCTGGTAAATTGTCCATTATTTGGGTTAAAAGTTTTGGTTTGTACTTAAAACAATGTATGCACTGTCGTACAACCTTTTGACAAGCTTCTTTGGCATTTATTAGCCAAATCTTTTCTCGAAGCAATGCCACCATCGCTTGAGATCCAGCGTGGTAATTCTTTCGATGGAGATACGTTAAGTATGTTTTTGCAAACGGCGAATTTTTGGTCAGTAGAAGTGGGAATTTGGCATCATATTCAATCGGTGCGTTTAATAAACGACCGCCAACTCGAATTAACGAAAACGAAAAATTCTCTTCACTATAATTGTGAATGAATGGATTTAATTTTTGAATACTGGGTTGTAATGAAACTTTCTTCCTAAGTTTTTGAATTTCATCTGCAAATTCATAATTTTGGATAGTTTCGACTATTTTAAGAAACGCCAGAATTAACTCTTTTGCCGTTGGCGATTCTTCGAGAACTTCTGTTTTGTTTTTTAATCTTTTTAAGAATCGCATTGCATACGCAAATGTATTTACCAAGTCGATATATGAAGATTCTTCTTCAATAACTTCTAAAAGTTTGGTTCGAGGTTTTTCTACTGCTAGAAGAGCTATGTTTGTTTTCCGTTTTTCAAGGGCTTTATGCTCTGGAGACAACTCAAAATGCGTATTGACCGGCCACGATGATGGTTCTTGCAATAAGAACTTTGGACCGTTAAACCAAATGGACGCATTGAGTTCATCCACATTACAGCCTCTTGACACAATGTCTGCTGGATTTTGCTTTGTCGGTACATGTTTCCATGATACTTTTTGGGTCAACTCTTGGATGTCGGACACTCGATTTGCAACAAAGGTTGCAAGGGCAGTTGGATGTGTTTTTATCCAATGCAGTGTTATTTCGGAATCCGTCCAGAAAATAACTTCTTCAACGTCAAGATTCAACATCGCCTTTACTCTTGTCCATAATTTGGCAAGAGTATGCGCTGCGCAAAGTTCTAATCGCGGGAGCGATTTTGTTTTCAAAGGGGCCACCTTAGACTTTGCTGTTAGGAGCGTCGACTTGATACCGTCTGAGCTTTGGCTGCGAATGTAAATGCAACAGCCATAAGCTCTTATCGAAGCATCGGCAAACCCATGAACTTGTATTTTTGCGTTCGAATGAGTTTCGACAAACCTTGGAATTTTTATCTCGCCAAGTTGAGATAAATTGGTTTTGACATTTTGCCAACTTGTATCAAGGCGCAATGGAATCGACTCATCCCAATCAATTTTTGCAATCCAAAGCTCTTGCAGTAAGATTTTTGCTTTGGTGACTATGGGGCATAACAAACCAAGAGGATCGAAAAGACGAGCGGAAACTGATAGTATGTTTCGCTTGGTAGCTCGTAGATCATGAAAAGTATTTTCCAAATTGAAGCTGAAAGTATCTTCTTTTGGATGCCAACAAGTTCCTAGAGTTTTGGTAGAGTCTGAATCATTAAATTTGATTGATTTTTCAGTACTCGCAGTGTTATAAAACTCTGGATGGTTTGAGAACCATTTAGCCAACTGAAACCCGCCTTTTTTAAGGACTTCTTGAATTTCAAACTTTATTATTTTTAGAGTTTCACGATCATTGGCACCGGTTAAGAGATCATCTACATAGAAATCTCTTCGAATTATATCTGAACCAGTAGGGTATATTTTCTCATTAGCATCGCCCAACATCTTTAAACACCGTATTGCTAAGAATGGCGCTGGAGACGTGCCATATGTTACAGTGTTTAGTCGAAAATGTTGTAGTGGTTGGGACGGATGCTGCCTCCACACTATGAGCTGATAAATCGAGTGCTCTTCAGCAATGCATACTTGCCGGTACATTTTCGTAATATCAGCCGTAATGGCGTATTTGTGTATTCGAAAACGGAGCAACGTCGAAAATAGCTCCTCTTGAATGGTTGGCCCAACCATTAAGATGTCATTCAAAGATAATTGAGATGAAGTTCGACTTGAAGCGTCGAAAACAACTCGCAGCTTAGTACTTGTGCTTTGCGGGCGCAAAACACACTGATGTGGAATGAAATAGTGCGGGCTTTTCGGGATTTCATTATTTGTCGGCGACATATGTCCCAACAAAAGATACTCTTTCATGAAATCCATATACATAGCATTTAACTCGCTATCTTTGGATAGTTTTCGCTCCAGTGCGAGAAACCTTCGTTTGGCAGTTTCAAACGATGATCCAAGCGAGTTTGGAGACGATTTAAACGGTAGTTTAACCTCGAAACGACTGGAAGGCAAAAGTTTTGTATTATCAACAAAGTGTTTTTCGCACAACTGTTGTTCTGGCGTTAGAAACTTTTTCGTTTCTCCAGGAATTTCTTCGTGTAACCAAAATTTTTGCACAATTTTGTCTAAGTCTGGTAACTCTTCAGACTGACATACCAAATTACATTGTTTGGTATTTGAATTTGTACCTTTGGGATATTTTCCGGATATAATCCAACCCAAAAGTGTTTTTTGAATAGTGGGATATTCAGGGCCTTGTTTAATTTGACCGACCGACAATAATTCGAAAAATGTTTCCGCTCCTATTAGTAAGTCAATTTTTTGAGGCTTATTGAAGTAAGGATCAGCTAATTGAATGTTGGAAGGTATATTCCAATTCGTAATATTTATTGCTTGATCCGGCTGATATGACGATATTGAGTTCCAATAGTCAGCAGAAAACGAATGATCGTTAAATCTTGATTTTACTTCTGCATGAACCTTTTTGTTAACTATAGTATTTGCTTTACCGATGCCGAGAAGATTTAAAGTTTTTTGTTCCTTTCGCAACTTCAATTTTTGTGCAAGCTCTTCAGTTATAAAATTGATTTGCGAGCCTGAATCAAGTAACGCTCGAGCTAGCGTATATTCACCACTACTGCCTTTAATTTGAACAATAGCAGTAGCGAGAATAACTTGATCTTTTGAAACTGAGGCATGCATAGCTTGAAAGCTCGAAGCTCCTTGTGACGGTGTGCTATTGAACGTAGTTTGATATTGGTGCAATAATGTGTGATGCGATTTATTGCAAACACTGCACCGAGTTAATTTGCATTTTGAAACTGTGTGTCCTTTTCGAAGGCAGTTAATGCAAACAGGCACACTTTTCGCAAACTCAAATCGTTGCATCACAGGTATTGAAGCGAAGGTTTGGCATGTCGTTATAAAATGATCACTTGAATTGCAGTATAAGCATTTCGATTTATTTGCTTGTTGGTTTATACAAGCAAACGAAGCCCTTTGGTTTCTGTTATGGTTCATCTCATGTTTTGGTTTTGGTGACCTATCAGAAATTTTATTCTTTGAAGACGATGCTTCTTCAGCAGAAAGATGCTGATATCGCTTATTCAACGCGGCTTCACAGTCACTCCATAAAGGAAGTGTACTGAAATCTAGTTGCTCTTCCCACTTTGATCTTGTCATCGAATCAACCTTGGACATTACTAAATGAATTATGATCGCGTTTGTGATATTCTTTTCATCACCAAGTGAAAGAAGCGAATCATAAATTGCGGAAACAGTGTCTATCATGCTGCGCAATGCAGAAGCTGATGGCTTTTGAATTTCTTTTAGTTCGAAAAGAGTAGACACATTGTCGAAAAATATAAGGCAATTATTGTCATAAACATTTTTTAAACTTGCTAAAGCTTTTGGATAATTTTGTTCCGTTATTTGGAACGCTTTAACTGTTCCTAAGGCTTCACCCGATAAACAAGATATTAAATGATTGAATTTTTCAATATCTGGAAGCATTGGATCATTGTCTACTAAACTCTCAAAAAGGCTAATAAAATTTTTATATTCAGAATATTTCCCACTGAATTTCGGGAGAGACATTTTTGGAAGGCGCGAGTGATGTGGATTACTAAAAGAATATTCAATTCCACTTGGCTTACGACCCTTATTTACTTTAGATACAAGTAAAGCTTTTGCACTGACGCAAATGTCTTCTAACTCTCCGCGGAATACGTCGCTATGATCAGCTGATTCAATCTCAGTTTGACAAGCCATGATCTGATCGACGTATGAATTCAAAATATCTAACCGACATTCCAATTCTATTGGATTAAGTGACATCGTTTTTTCCTCTAAGGCCGTTCTAATTCGCACAATATTATTTTTAAGAACTTGACGCTGATGTCTTAATTGTTCTAAATCTGCGTTTTGTTTAGGTGAAGCCTGCCGTTTCTTGCTCGTCATTTTGATAAACTTTTTGTTAAACTTCGCTTAAAAACTTTCGAAATAAATTTCTTTCCAAGAATTAGTTATCTGGAAATTGTTCGATTTACCACAGTTTATGAATTAAATTTTTGGAAGTCGTTGAAAAATTAATTTATTTTCATACGAGAATTCCACGAAAACGAAAATAAATTTCAATAAACTGCTTCAGAGCTGTTGAAAGTTTCTAATTATTTGCAAAGCGAAATAAATTTAACGTAAACAAAAAAAAATTTACTAATCAAAATTTGATCGCTGAACACACTCTTCGCACGAAAAATTTCAAATCAATTTTTGATCACTGAATACGATCACTCTTGACAGCTGGAAACTCAGCGAAAATTCAGCGAGTGAGTGAACTGTCAAAAAAAAATTTAATTTGAAATGTCAAATAAACGTAAACAAATGTCAATTGCATTCAATTAATCGGCTTTTTTACAATTTGATTGATTAAATTCTAATTTAATATTAAAACAATCGAATTATTATTGTTTGAAAACGAATCGTGAAATAAGCTTGAGTGTGTGTATGCGAATGCGAAATGTGACGATGACGGCGGCGGCGCGGTGACAAAGAACGCGGTACTTTAACACTTTAAGTAATTTATGTATTTATATATGTATGAACTAAGTGTTTGAACAATTTAATTTTAGCTTTATTTGTCGAATAAAACAATTGAAATTAATTTTATTAAACTTTTAAATCAACCCACGCACTTGTTTATTTGTTTCACCATCAATTTATATATGTATATGTAAATGCAAAGGACAAAAACTGAACGTCAAAAGCCGCAAAAAATAGGCAATTATTTTGGACACTTTCAGTTTTTGTGAATACCTGTCTTTTGTTTAGATTTTTTTTAAACTTTCCAAATGTCCTGCGACACTTCTCGTGGCTGAAGAATTGATGTGTAGGGTGGTAGGTACTCCTTTGGCAATCGCTGATGATGGTTGCTGGTGGTGGTTGCTGGTCCAACGAGGATTTATCACAAGTTGATGACACTGAATAAATGCAATTTACGCGGCGTGATATTTCAATCAATTGTTTATTAATTAATTTTCAACCGATGAACACGAATTGCTACTTCGCGGCGCGTATCTATATGTCTGTATGTACGTTTAATACTGTAACTATTAGTTTTAGTTACCTATTTTATTTTAAAACCAAGTTATTAGTTTAAACTTGTCCCTGCTCGGACGCCATGAAAATTTATAATAGTTTTTATAAATTTGCTCTTATTTCGAGCTGAAATTAAGTTTAAAAACTTCGAAAAGAACGAAAACGAAAAAGGCGAAATAAAACAACCGTGCGGTTTCAATTTGTAAAACGAAGTGTATATTTCATTGTTATTGTTCTTTTTCTTCTTCTTTATTTTACTTGAACAAAGTAACGAGTTATTAAAATATGGCCGGGAGGGCGCGAAGTTTGAATATTCGACCAATTAATGTGGCTCGTCAAAACAGACACCATGACGACATACTTAATGAAACACTTATAACATACAACAACTCCATTCATTCTACAACAAAGTTGACCCCCTATGAACTATTTTATGGAAGAACTTATAAGTTTAAAAATATAAAATACAATAATGTTCATGACTACCTCAATAAGCTTAACGAATTTCAGGCAGAATTATTCCCCTCCATCAGGGATAAATCAAGAGAACAAGTAATAAAAAATATAGAAAAATTAAACCAAAATAGGGAAAAACCAAAAACTATTAAGTCAGGATCATTCATATATAGGAAAGAAAACAGAAGAAACAAACTCACTCCAAGATTTAGTAAACACAGAACCAAAAATAATAGACTAGTTACAGTTCTTACAACTAACAATCAGAAACTATACAAATCTAAAATTAAAAGAAAACGTAAATTTCAGGTTAGCAGTAACAATCCTAACACAGACAACAACAGGACAGAAAATGGAAATACAAGACCTGACTAACAACCACGGACTTTTAACAATAAAACTAGGAACTGCAAGGACAATACAGACGTACAAAAACTTAATACATATAGTTCAACTTCAGAAATACGAGGAAAACATTAAAACAATAGGTAACTCATTAGAGGTCTTCAAAACCATTGACGGGTTTAGCGACACTCTCAAGGTAATACAAATTAAATACAGACAACTACAAAACAAACTTCAAACTTTGACACCCAACTTAAGACGAAAGAGAGGACTAATAAATGGTCTAGGAACAGTTGTGAAAAGCATAACTGGAAACATGGACGCCGACGATGCTCTAAATATTAATAGGAAAATTGAAGAACTAACTCAAAGACAGGATCATTTTGAAGAACAAGGAAGTCATCAAGATAGGCTCAACAAAGAAATGATTAACAGGTTCGAAAATATTACAAACCACATAAATGACCAGCAAAAACTTATAGAGAACTACTTAGTTAAAACCCAAAAAATGCTAGGAAACAAAATCAGAACAGAAGAAAACTCAATCAGATATATTCAATATTTAAATCAGATTAATTTTAACATAGAACTATTGAGCAACCATTTGGCTAATATAGCAGAATCCATAATCCTTGCTAAACTAAATATTATTTCAAAACAGATTCTTAGCAACGACGAATTAACTTTTATATACCATTCTTTACGAAATCAATCAGTTGATATTAAATCAGACGAACACATCTATGAGTTGTTGGAACTTCAGGCATATTATAATCACTCAAATATAATTTTTAACATCCAAATTCCCATCCTTAAGAATGAAACATACTCCTTTTTCCACCTGATACCTATTCCAATAAAAAACAAACTACTCTCCACTAAACCCTTTTGCATCCTCAACAACAATGAAATTCAATATTTTGATAAAAAATGCGAAAAAATAGAAAACGTGTTCTACTGCAAAGCAAAAACAACCCAAGATGTCATCGAAACAAGCTGCATTGCCAACTTGATCGCAAACAGACCAGCACACTGTAAGACCCTAGATGTAGAAGATGAACACCAAATTTTCCAACCAGAACCAAACTACATTTTGTTCCTGAACAGTCCCGAGACAGAAATCAAATCAACATGCGGCCCTGAAAAACAATATCTCCAAGGTACATTTCTAATCAATTTCCTGAACTGCAGCATTGAAGTCAACCAAATTACGTACGAGAATACGAACAACCTCTTCTACGAAGAAGCGCACATTTACCCAACTTCATTCAACAATGTCTATACGTCACCGATGCAGAACATTAATCTACAGACGCTAAAAAACTATCACTTCGCGAACAAAGAAGCAATCCACTATCTCCAAAGAAGTACCCAGCAGAAAATTGTCATCAATTACACCGTCCTTTCAACTATAACTGTGATTGGAGTATTTGTTATGATAATATACCATATGAAAACTACCAACCAATCGAAGACGTCATCATCCTACAATATCGATACTAGCGATCAGCAAATACCAGCTCCTGCATTCAACATAATGTTAGCCCCGGCAAAAGACGCTTACAGCTTCTTCACCCGTAAGCTAACTCCAGGGGGGGAGGAGTTATGTGGCCACACAAACAGTATCCAATAGCCAACACACGAGTACAATCGACTCCGGTCATCGACTTAACCTCAGTTACCAATGTCAGCATTTTCCCATCAGCTACACACGAGTCTACACACGAGTCCCACTGACCCTAGCCATCAACTACAACCGTCAGCATAGTCAGCATATTCCCATCAACGATCAACCAGCAGTAATGCAACTCAACACCCTTTATTGAACTTATTATTTATTTGTATTTCCTTTTGCATTCATTTTTGTCACCTATAAAAGCTTGTCAATTTCCATTTTAAATTTGAGTCTGAATAAATAATCCAAGTAGTACAAAGTAACTTTAGTTTTTTTTACGGAAAGTCGCGGCAACCAACTTAACTCGCGCACAGTAGTGCGAGAAAGCGATGCGATGCGAGAAGCGATGCGACGAGCTATTCGAGATGCGATATTATATGCCACAAAGTGCGCAAAGTGGCGTAATGGTTAGCATGTCCACCTGCTAACCCAGAGGTTCGAGGTTCGAACCCCAGCAGAGGCAAAATGCAAAAATGTTTTTCCACGGGTATCGCCTTTCGCGAGGAATTGGCAAGTCCTCCGTTAGTAAATTCATTGCCATGAAAAGCGCATTCTCAATTAGCCGTTCGGAACCGGCGAAAAATTGTAGGTCCCCTCCATTCCCTCACAAGGCATGGTTGTGAGAAATGCGCTAGGCCCAGGGGCTCCTCGCTCTGTTGCGCCACCCTATTTATTTTTTATTTGTACCAATCATAACTAAAAGGGTAAGAGACTCTAAAGCACCGTGGTTTTCGAAACATATTGAAGATTGAATTAAAAAGAGAGACAATCAGACTCCCGTTGGCGCCAAACCCGCACCGAGAGAAAAACCTTGGTAAAATCAAACATGAAGCTTGTTTGTTTTTGCGTCAAGCACGAACATACTTAAATTGATCAAGCTGGCATTTTCATTTTATTTATTTAAATGCTACAATTTTCATTGCTCAAATCTACAACGTCATTTTCAATTTCATTTTTAACCAACAACGGTTGTGATACTAGAACATACATGTACATGATACTTTAACAACGTTTGTGTTTCGTCAACAATTCTGAGTTGTTGGTAAAATATGAACATTGTTGATCAAGTATGTTCGTGAGAATTCAGCCACGTTTTTATTTGCTTACAGTTTTAATGTAAAATTTCTATGATAAATGACTGAATTGAAGTTTGACCTATACATTTGATAGGTCAAACTTCAATTCAGGCGCATTTATCATAGAAATTTTACATTAAAACTGTTGAGCGAATAAAAACGTGGCTGAATTCTCACGAACATACTTGGTCAACATTAAAGAATAATTAATTATCCCTTAAGATAAAATGGTCACGAAACTTATCATAATGAATTGAAGTTCCGTTATGCGACTTCACGTTTTCGGTGGACTTAAGTATGAAAAATATTGGAATTCAAAATGTTACTGATGCTTTAACTATTCGTTATTGTTTAAAGAAGTATGAACATTGTTGATCAAACATATTGGTGATAGTTCAACAGTGTATTTGGTATTTCAATCACAAACGTGATGGTTTTTGTAATTTCAGCCTTAATTGTTAGTTAAATATGTTTGTTGTTGATCAAGTATGAAATCAACAATCACGTTGTTGGTTAAAAATTAGAACATATTCAAATCAACTACGAATATACTTAATTTAAACATTTTTATGATAGGTACTTACCTGAAAAAAAATTGATGACGGCAGCATACTTGATTTGAAAATGCGTTCTTATTTGAATTCATCAAGAAACTTGGTTAATTTCACAACTTTAGATGAATTGTTGATTAACAATGAAACATGTTTAAATCAACCAAGGTTTTTTCTTTCGGTGCGTAGCAGAATAAACTGTAAAATTTTTACTAACCTTAGAAATAAAGTAACTGCTGAGATTCGTAAAGCTAAGGCAATTTTTTTCTCTAGCAAATGAAATCCTACTCACGGTAGCTCTCAAATTTGGAAAAATTTAAAAGCGTTAAAAGTTATAGACGAAACGTCTTTAAAATGTGATTTGGACACTAATGTCTTAAATAATTATTTTCTTGGTAATAGTCAAAACACAACTGTACCGAACTCTAATGTGTGTTAAGCTTGGAAGGCGACGAAGAAGCAACAGAAAATATTTTTGAGTTCCGAAGTGTATCTGAGTCTGAAGTTTTAAAAGCTTTAACTAGTGTAAAATCTAATGCTAAAGGGCATGATGGGGTGTCTCTCAAATTTGTAAAACTTAATTGACCTCACATTTACTACACTTTTACCCACATCATTAATTCTTGTATTACGAGATCAGAATTCCCGGCAATTTGGAAGTTTGCCAAACTGGTTCCTGTACCAAAAACTACAAATAGAAGCAAGCCTGAAGACTTTAGACCGATAAGTAGTCTTCCCTGCTTATCGAAAGTTTTCGAAATAGTTATGCGTGATCAAATCAATGATTATATAGGTCAAAATAACTTACTAACATCTTGCCAGTCTGGCTTTCGAAAGAATCACAGCTGCATAACGGCTATAGTAAAAATTCTTGATGATTTGAGGTATGATTTTGATCGAAACAACATCTCAATTCGGTGTTTGCTTGATTTTTCAAAAGCTTTTGACAGTGTTGATCACCAGATTCTCCTTAGTAAACTCAAAATCTATTTCAATTTTAGCCGAAGATCTCTGCTTTTGGTCGAAAGCTACTTGGAAGGAAGATCTCAACACGTCTGCACTGACTCTGGTGTCTCGTCGTTTATGAGAGCTTTAAGTGGGGTTCCTAAAGGATCCATTTCAGGTCCGCTACTCTTTTCAATTTTTACTAACGATCTACCAGATGTTTGTCATGATGTTACAATGGATCTCTATGCAGATGATGCAGACTAACGATCTACCAGATGTTTGTCATGATGTTACAATGGATCTCTATGCAGACGGTGCTCAGATAAAGCTCTCAAGACCTATCGGTTTAGTAGAAGATTGTGTTGCTAGGATGAATGATGATTTAGAGCGCATTGACAACTGGGCTTTTTTTTTAATAAATTGCAGCTCAACTCCCTCAAATCAAAAGCAATAACCATTTCTTAAAACCTTACTGATATCTTCATGCCTCTCATCAAATATTTTGCTGTAGTTTATAGCAACCCAGATGCATCGATGCGCTTAACTCATCAGTACGTTTTGTATATGGACTTCGTAAATATGTTCACATATCGAGATTTTCCCAAATATTACAGGTTTTATTAAGGCAATACATTAATATAAGAAATTGTATTTTCCTACATAATATAATACAAAACCATCAACCAAATTATCTATTTGAAAGTTTAAGTTTCCCCAGCTCAACTCGCACAAAAACAGTGAATTTTCCTTATTTTAACTTTTTAATAGTAAACGCCTATTTTTAATCACGCTATTAGATTAGGGAATTCACTTCCAATGCTTGTACGCTCTTGCATAGCAAACTCTAAGTTCAAAAAAATGCTGTATTCTTTTGTTAAAAGTAATCGATCGAACACCTTATTTAACTAAATTCTATTTTTATTCTCTTTTATATTGTTATTTCAATTTAATGTCTATTAATAAAATGTAAATATATTCATATTGTTAAGGTACAAATGAAAAGAATTTAATTCTTATGAGAAATATGATGTGCGAGTATTCAGCAACAGACGTCCGCAAATAATTATTACAGATATGAATGAAAAGTGGAGTAAGGAGGAACTGGAAACAGCTGTAATAAAACAAAACAACATTATTGGAACGGTTAAATGTGTAAGAGATTTTAAAAGTAAAAACAAAGAGGTATTCAACGCTGTGATAGAAGTTGATCAAATTGATCATAACAATATACTAGAAAATCGGAAATTGAATATTGGTTGGGAGAAATGTCGAGTTTTTGAATATTTGAATGTGAGTAGATGTTTTAATTGCAACGGTTTCCACCACATCTCAAAACACTGCAAAAATGAAGTTAAATGTGCTAAGTGTAGTAAAAATCACGACACAAGGGAATGTAATTCCAATGAACTAAAATGCATAAACTGTATACGGTATAATGAAAAATATAAACTTAATTTAGACACAAACCATGACTGTCGAAATACTGAATGCTCAGTCTATAAACGACTGATGCAAGCTGAAAAAAATAATTTTCAAATATAGCAACGACACATAATCAAGGGCGTATACTGCAATATTCAAGGACTTACAGGAAACTTAAACGAAGCTGAACAATGTTTTGTCAATACGAATTACGATTTTATTATTATGTCTGAAACACACATCACTGAAAACATCGAAGACAGTGAAATTGAATTACAAGGTTATAAGGTAGCAAGATGTAACAGTGAGTCGCGACACACAGGCGGATTATGTATATACATAAAAGAACACTTTGAAGTAAAAATTATCAGACAGGAAAAGACTATCCCTGAACATATTTACTGGCAAGTCGTAAAAATAACAACTAACAACCAATCTCTTTACTTGGCGTCGGTCTACAGGTCACCTAATTCATCAGTGAGAGTATTCTGTGATAAGTTTAAAACTTGGATAGAAGATCTTGTTGACCTAAACCGACAGTTTATAATAGCAGGGGACTTCAACATAGACTGGATGGACATGTCAAGTATTTATTCAAATGAAATGAAAAAAACCATAGAAGTTGAAAATATGTGTCAGCAATTAGTTCGCGAACCAACCAGAATTACAAACACAACACGTTCTCTAATAGATTATGTTATAACCGATCTATCGCCGGCAACAGCCAAAAGTGACATGGATCTGAGAATCGGAGATCATGAAACTCTAGTTATAGAATACCAATTAAAACAGAAAATTGAAAAAATACACACCGAAAACAAAATCAAAGTTCTTCGCTATAACAAAGCATCATTTATTAACCAGCTAAGAAGAAGCGAAATGATCTTTAACAATTGTAATCCACAAGAAAGCAGCAAAATCCTTAGTGATGAGTTGATAAAAGTCACAAACAGCATGGTAGTTATTAAAGATGCTTCCCAAATGTCTAATGGATGGTTTAATAGCACTCTTATGCAATTAAAACGTGAGAAGATTATGAGATACCAAGAGTTCAGGCACAACAACAACAATGAATCTTGGAATAGATACAGAGATTGCAGGAATAAGTATAAAGCAGAGATTGTCAAATCTAAGAATACAAATATTAAACAACAAATTGCGAATGCTGGTGACCAGAAATCAATGTGGAGAGTTATTAAGTCACATGTTTTAAATGAAAAAAGGCAGAGTATCCAACATGTATTTTTTGAAGGCGTAAGCATAAATAAGAAGGAAGAGATAGCTGAAAAATTTAATGAATACTTCATCAACAGTGTTTCGGAAATCAACGAGTCGATACCGTATGTTCCGTTCGTCCAACAAAATAGTTTTACGAATACAACGTTTAAATTTAAAAAAGTAGTACTATCGGAAGTAAAAAATTCAATAAAATTACTAAAAAATAAAAGAGATTTTAACTTTTTAAACACGAAAATGCTAATGGATGGAATAAACATAATCGGGCCGATGCTTGTAAAAGTAATTAATAACTCAATGCTGAACGGATGCTTTCCCGAAACATGGAAAGAATCAATTGTCACCCCCATCGAAAAAATAAAAGGGACTGATAAATGTGAGAACTTCCGGCCAATTAACGCACTTCCTGTGTACGAAAAAGTCATTGAAAAAATAGTTCACTCGCAACTAGAAAACTATTTCGAATTCAACAATTTGTTTATTGAGAACCAGTCAGGATTTCGGAAAAAACATTCGTGTGAGTCGGCGCTAAATAATGTTCTCATAAGCTGGAAAGAAGAAATAGCTAAGAAAAAGTTCGTTTTTGCCGTTTTTCTCGATTTCAAAAGAGCTTTTGAAACAATTGATAGAGGAATTCTTATTGAAAAACTAAGTAGTTATGGGGTTAGAGGAAAAGAAGAACAATGGTTTAGCACGTATCTGTCGCATAGAACGCAAAGGACATCAGTAGATGGAATAATGTCTAAGAGCGCTGAAGCAAAACATGGAGTTCCTCAAGGGTCAATATTGGGCGCACTCTTGTTTATAATATACATAAACGATATTAAAGAAGTGCTTCGACATTCACAAATAGTACTGTTTGCAGACGATGCACTTATCTTTATTAATGGTGAAAATGGAGACGACTGCGTAAAATTAATCCAAGATGACCTTAACAGAGTAAACGAATGGCTGAAGGCGAACAAACTAAAGTTGAACGTGGCAAAATCAAAATGTATGGCTCTGAACTGTAGTGTTACACTGAATCTAGAGATCGACAACGAAAAAGTTGAACAAGTAAGATCTATTAAATATCTAGGAGTAGTCATAGATGAAAAACTAAAGTTTGATATGCATATAGATTATTTAGTTAAAAAAATATCAAAAAAAAATGGATTCTTTAACAGAATTAGAAATAAATTGTCTTTAATGTGCGCAATCAATGTTTTTAATGTAATGATAAAACCCCATTTTGAGTATTGTTCATCAATTCTGTATCAATGTTCTGATAATGTTCTGTTAAAATTACAACGTCTACAAAATAAGTCCATGCGTATAATACTTAAATGTAATCGTTATACACCGATAAGAATAATGTTGAATATGTTAAAATGGTTAAGTGTAAAGCAAAGAATTTTTGTTAATGTACTATGTTTTGTTTATAAAATTAAAAATGGTCTTCTACCCCAATATTTACGCAAATATTTAAGATATGTCGGTGAATCTCAGCCATATAACTTGAGGAATAGAGATGATTTCAGACTACCAAGCTATATTAAAAATATTACCCAAAACACTGTTCTATATAAAGGATGTAGGCTATTCAATACATTGCCACATGAAATAAAAAATGAAATAGATTTCAAAAAATTTAAAAGATATGTAATTGAATTTATAAAACTGAAATATCCTTACGGTAATTAAATCAATATTTAAAAATGTATATACTTATTTTTAAGTTAAAAATTGTAAAATGAATTTCAATAGCAGAGTTCTGCTAAATAAAACAACTAAACTATTAACTCACTTCTTTAGAAACTAATAAATGAAATAAAAACAATAATAAATGAATAATTCCAATTTATGCTCTTCGGCTTGCGTAATACTGATTCTACAATATCACATGTCACCGATAAAATGTTGCTTAAGGACTTAAGAGAATGTATTCGTCTATTTAGATCACCTCATCGTATACACAGTGCATTTCGAATCGCACATTCGGATACCAAAAGAAGATGTTGCATATCTCCGAGAAGCAAACTTAGGCCCGTATTATGAGTAGCGAATCGAACGTACAAGCTACAAGCTTCGTGGCATTATGAGTAGCGAACTACAACATTCACTTTAGATGTGATAGGTACCAACATAAAAAATTAAAATTTCATAAAGTCATATGTCAAATTGCCTTCTAATTGTTGTTGATCTGTTGATAGATCATCTTTCTCAATAAAATATTAAAGAAATAATAGATTATAAGTATGATCAGCAGTGTTGATTTGTTTTTTGATGATGTGGAAGAAAGTGACAGTGCACCGAACAAAGTAGTGCGAAGATTGAAAAGAAATTTAAGAGACAACTCCAACCCTTTTGAACTGCCAGATAGTTTGTAAGAACAAATTCTTTAAAAGCCATCACACAATCACGCGTCGGCGGCGCGTCGACCTCATTTGACAGAAAAATCAAAAGTTCAACCATAGGAAATCTGTAGAATCTCACACAATCACGCTTTGTCCTCAGACGCGTCGTTTGACAGACGTAAGCAAACGTAACGAAGCGACCAACCTTCAAAAAAAGTTCAGCTATGTTGAACTTTTGCTCGCTTTCTGACATATCCCTCCTTTTCAGTTTTGCAATAGGGAAGAGTAATAAAATCGATGGCAAAACATCGCTTTACGAAACCAATTATCGATATGTCTGTATCGATGTTGAAATGTGTTTAAGCTGAAATTTATCGATGTTAATACTAAAAAAATATTTAAGTTCTCGTTGTTACAGCTGTATTAAATTTAAATTTTGTTGGATTATTCAATGTAGGTGTTGTTGAAGCATTTAAACTACTTTGAATTTGCAATGGTGTTTTGAACAATCGACTTCTACTTTATGTTATATTTTCCATATCGAGGATTTCGATGAATTTTCGATACATGAGCGAGTATAAAGTCGATTATAGATTTTTGTGGCAAACAAATCAATCGAATTGTACTTCATATTTGTGCGTGAATTGTTCTTAAGCTGAATTTTAGAGTGTTTTAGCAGAACTTTGTCGATGTAGCTAGTATATAGATATTTCAGCTATCGGTGTTAAACCCGTATTAAACTCGACTTTTGACAGACGAAGGTGATGTTAAATCACTTAAACTACTATAAAATTCTGAAAAGATGTTCTTAAAAATCGAGATTTCGATTAATTTTCGATGCATGGCCGCATGGGTTAATATAAAGTCAATCAATATGGGCGATATTGAAGGATTTAAATCATTTAATTTTTGTAAAGGCGATCATTTTGTTAAGCGATAATTTCATATCGTATATTGCGATAACATTTTCGATATCTGTATGAATATATCGATTATGTTGAAAAAATCGACAAGTTTTTCATTTTAAACAGCAAATGTTATCACAAACTAGATTACATGCGATAACACAGTATAGAAATGCAACTACGCACATTATACTTAGCTCAATTGATTACACTACACATTTTACTTAGCTCCTCATTCATCCCTTTATCAGAAGTAAATGACAAATAAGCAATCGATTTAGTTTTCCATGTCCATTAATACAAAAGAAAAAATCGATTTTTGCTATCGAGTTACTGATAACGACGATGGTCGTTCGATATTTCAATCGATATATCTTCTTAATTTTGCACAAGCTTAGACGAATGAATGACAGTAGGGCGCTTTGGGGATTTCTCATGTAACGTGAAGCCTACGTGAGGTCGACGCGGCGCGACGCTCTATTGTGTTTTGGCTTTAAATTCTTTTTTCAGTCTAATAAGTTTTCTTTCCCAAAGGAAACCATAGGTTCGCAGTTAAAAACTTCCCTTAGTTCTGCAGTTCCACCATTTATACAAGTTGCCTGTACACTGCGGTTTCTAGGTAGTGGAAGCTATCAAAATAGTGTGGGAAATGATTTTGAGTTGGGGCTGTCACAATCTACAGTTTCAGTTTTTTTGAATAGAGTGCTTAACTTAATTGAAACTAAAATTTGCCCATTTTGGATAAAGGCAGATATGTCTGCAGCTGAAAAGCAAGAAGCTAGAAACTATTTTTTTACGACTGCTGGACTGCCTGGGGTAATTGGATTGTGACAATAATGGAATTGTTCGGTTCGTTGATTCAAAATATCCTGGTTCTACACATGACTCGTTCGTGTGGAATAACAGTGAACTGAAAGAATAGTTGGAAAGTTGGTGGTTAAATGGAGAACGCTCGAGGTATCTCGGTATGTACTCAAAATATTTACCAATTCACTTGATGTAGTGAACGTCTTCCTTTTTTCTTAATTTATTTTTAAAACTAGGAGATTCAGGATATCCTCTGCAGCCATATCTGATAACTCCGTATAGAAACGCGGAATGCGGACCAAGAGAATCACTTTTTAACAAGAGGCACGCAAAAGCCAGGAATATAATCGAAAGACCGATTGGTACTTTCGTACTTTGAAAAGTAGATTTAGATCGGTTCTCAACGAGCGAAAACTGCACTACAGTCCACAGAAGGCTATTGAAATAGTCAACTTCTGCTGTGCACTGCACAATATATGTCGCAATTACAACGCCCCAGATGAAGAGATGTTGGAAGAGAACCTAAGTCCAGCGGAAGTTTCAAATGAATCAATTGAGTCGGGGATGATGAATATAAGTTCAGAAGGCATCAGATATCAGAATAAGAAACGAACTGTTGACCTTACTCTAAGATCATCAATACAATTTTGTAGAATCAAAACATGTATGTTTTCGCTATTTAATTCATTTTTTATCATTTCAGTTCATTTTTACTTAAAATAGTTTCTTATCATTATAAGATATTATTTGTATCACAAAATTTTTCGGCTTCGAAAATTTAAATTATTATTTACATATGTACATAACGCAGTTTTGCAAACTAGAAAAAACAGCATTCTGCTAAAAAATAAAAACTTCTTTTAAAAAAACTAAACTAAAGAACACAACAACAAAAACTATCTCTTTTCAAAATAAACATAAAATAATAAACACTAAAACTATATCTACAGAAAATAAGAACTCATTTCATTCATCATCATTTAACTTTCTCAGTTCAATGTCCAGTTTTTTTGATTTTCAACTGGACTTTTTCAATGTGACGCATGTTTTTGTCCAAATTTTCTTTTTCCTTCCTTTTCTCTTTAGCTTTCAAAAGATTTATCTTTTCTTTTTCTAGCTCAAAGCTCTTCCTCGAGTATATTGCAATTTCAGCCAGACTTTTGTCAATCGACTTTGAAATTGTAAGTATTTCAAGTTGTGTGTAAGTCTGGTGTTTTAAAAGTTTCATCCGTGCATTTTCTTTTTCAGTTGACGCGGTTTCTCCTCTTTTACGAGCTCGCAGGGATCGCTGCTGACCAGATGACGATGTTCGCTGAACATCATGAGCATCTTCATCTTGAACTTCGGCGTCTTCATTGTTGCTGTGTAATAATTCCTGCAGAATTGCCTCTTCCATTCTTTCCGTTGCATTTATACTTGAAGGCGCAACTGCAGGTGATCCTTGCGTATTCCTTCCGCCGAACATACAACCAGACGGATTAACTGCATGTTGAAGGCTGAGTAAATTATCAACTGCTTGCTCTAAAGGCGACAAAGACAGTGGCGTATACTGCAGTGGCGAGGCGTGAATAAATCCAAATGGTAACTCAAAGAAAACTTAGTCGCCAACAAAGTAAATTTCAAAAGCTTACTTGAAATTTTTTTCGTGCAATGTATGTATATCCTCGCATCAAGTCAAAAAGTCAAATATTTCAAACCAACTTTGCTATTAGGTAAAGCGTCCTAAATCTATAACTTTTTTTTTTTCTTCATAAAAAGAAGCTGATTAAAATTATTTGTTTCCTCTAAGAGAAAATCAGTTAAGCAACAGTCTACAGATATTAAGGCCATAATATAACCACTGAAACATACTATCGGAAAACTTTTCAGACTATTTGCACATAATTTCAATTTTTCAAGCACTAAATCAATTTAAGTAAGTATTGCACTTAGATGAATAAAGAACAAGATGGAAAACCATTACGTCTCCTTCCCCGCAACTTCCATTTGTTTACATTGTTGTTTTTGTAATCGCAGCCTCCATCTGTGAATACGTATGAGCTGCAGAAAAAAGGCGCGAAAAAGTTGTGGAAGTATATGCGTGGTGAATTTATTTTTTTTTTTGCTTGGCAACTCGAAACCACCTTGAAACATAACCTGAAATTTAATTTTCACCATACTACTTAGTGAACACCTTATAGGGCTACTACAGCATATTTGGAGCTCAGGCCTATAAGGAGCGGTTTATCCGGCTTCCCATCCTTGGAGCTATACAAGGATCTGGTCCTCCAGGTTGGGGGTCGTGCTGTCGGGTTGACTTCCCGGCCACGTAAAGCAATTGTTAGTTGCGAAGCACCAACAAGCCTCGGATACGGACGGATTTACTGATGACGAACCTAGCAAACGAAAAACGGACAACGAGCTTCGGATCTGTACGTGGAATGTTAGGTCCCTTAATAGACCACGTGCAGCCGAACAATTAGCGGAAGCCCTAAACTGCTACAAAGCAGATATTACCGCTATCCAAGAAATGCGATGGGATGGGCCAGGTAGACGCAGACTAAAAGACTGCGATATCTACTACGGCGATTGCTACCGGGAACAGAAGCAGCGACTGTTTGGATGTGGATTCGTTGTTGGAACTAGGCTCAGGCAAAAAGTCTTGAGTTTCAACTATGTGAACGAGCGCATAGCAACAATCCGCATCAAGGCTAAATTCGTCAACATAAGCCTCATTTGCGCACACGCCCCCACAGAGGAAAAGGATGAAAACACCAAAGACGTATTCTACGAGCTCCTGGACAAAACATATGAGCAGTGCCCTGGCTATGACATTAAGATTGTTCTAGGAGATTTTAATGCCAAGCTAGGAAGAGAGGATATCTTTGGTGGAATAATCGGAAGATACAGCCTGCACGACAACACTTCCGATAACGGATTCAGGCTGATCGATTTCGCTGCGGGGCGAGATGTTCTGGTAGCTAGTACGCGGTTCCAGCACCTCAATATCCACAAAGGGACATGGAAATCTCCTGATCAATCAACCGTCAACCAGATTGACCACATTGCGATCGAGGCACGGCACTTCTCCAGTATAGAGGATGTTCGAACATTCCGAGGGGCCAACATTGACTCGGACCACTACCTTGTTGTAGCCAAGGTACGACTGCGGATATCCCGATCCAAGCCAACACAAGGAAATACTGTGAGACACTTCGACGTTGGACGACTACAATCGCAAGAGATCGCCAAGTCTTTTTCCGATCGAGTCTCTTACAACCTCTCAAGGAGTCTTATGCCGCCAGCATCAAGTATAGAGAACCAGTGGCAGCACTGCCAATCAGCCATCAGAGATGCCGCCTCTGAAGTGCTGGGTTTCACACGGCCACCACAACGAAACCCCTGGTTTGACGACGAATGCCGGCAAGCACATGCAGCTAAACAGGAAGCATACAAAGCGGCGCTGCACAAAAAGACTAGAACTGTTTATGAGCTCTACAAGCAGAAGAGGAGAGACGAACACCGGCTTCTCAGACGGAAAAAGAGAGAGCATGAGAAGCGCGCGATCGAGGAGATAGAAGGGTGCCACAGCAGGAATGAGGTTCGGAAGTTTTACCAGAAGGTAAAAACAACAGCCTCGGGCTACAAGCCCCGAGCCGAAGCCTGCAAAGACGATCAAGGGAACATCGTGGTGGAACCGCAGTCTATGCTGAGGATATGGAAAGACCACTTTTCCAAGCTCTATAACGGCGATGATGGACCCAATTCCGCTGTTAGAGAGATAGAACCATTCGATTTAGGCGACGTAGACCAAGAATTCCGCCAACCCGACCTGAACGAAGTGAAGACAGCAGTGTCCAAGCTAAAGTCCAACAAAGCTGCTGGAGCTGATGGCCTCACTGCCGAATTGTTTAAATCGGCCGGCGATGACCTGGTCAGGAGTATGCACCAGCTCATTTGCAAAATATGGTCGGAAGAAAGCATGCCCGATGAATGGAACCTCAGCATCGTTTCCCCGGTCCTCAAGAAAGGAGACCCTCTGAACTGCGCCAACTACAGAGGTATCAGTCTTCTTAACATCGCGTACAAGATCCTCTCTGCCGTATTGTGTGAGCGTCTGAAGCCATTCGTCAACAACCTGATAGGTCCTTATCAATGCGGCTTTAGACCAGGAAAGTCCACCATGGACCAAATCTTCACACTACGGCAGATCTTGGAAAAAACCCAGGAGCTTCAAATCGATACCCACCACCTTTTTATCGATATTAAGGCCGCATATGACAGCATCTATAGAGAGGAGTTATATAGAGCCATGTCTAGTTTTGGCATCCCTACCAAACTTGTCCGATTGTGTAGGATGACGATGGAGAACGCACGCTGCTCCATCAGGGTCGGAAAAGATCTCACCGATACATTCGATGTCAAAAAAGGTTTTAGGCAAGGCGATGCACTGTCATGCGACTTCTTCAACATCGTTCTTGAAAGAATAGTGCAAAACTCCTACGTCAACACAAGAGGCACAATCTTTCAAAGGCCCGTTCAATTGCTCGGATATGCCGACGATATTGACATAATTGGAAGAACGCAGCGTGATGTCAATGGCGCGTTTATGAGCATTGAGACGGAAGCGAAGAAGATGGGTTTAGTGGTAAATGAGGGCAAGACCAAGTATATGCTGTCATCAAGAAAGGACACCCAACACCGACGTCTTGGACAGAACGTCACGATTGACAGCTATAACTTTGAGGTAGTTAAGGACTTTGTCTACCTAGGCGCCGCTATTAATTCAGACAACGACACCAGCGCTGAAATCAAACGAAGAATAACTCTTGCCAATCGCTGTTTCTTCGGACTAAGAAGGCAATTGAGTAGTAAAGTCCTCTCTCGAGCAACTAAAGTGTTGGACCTTGTCAAAGGCAGACGAGAACGCTTTAGGATGCTTCGAGAGAAAAATTCTTCGGGTGATATTTGGTCCCGTCTGCATAGATGGAGAATGGTGAAGAAGATTCAACGACGAATTGTACGGGCTGTACAGCGACACTGACCTTGTCAAACGAGTCAAGGTCCAGCGGCTTAGATGGCTGGGTCATGTAGAGCGAATGGACACCAACGCTCCGGCCCGGAAAGTCTTCGAATCCAATCCCGAGGGACGGCACAGTAGAGGAAGACCGCGACTCAGGTGGCGCACGCAAGTAGGAGAGGACCTCAACCAACTTGGCGTGCAAAACTGGAGGCAGCTAGCTAGGGACCGAGTTGGCTGGAGAAGCATGTTGGTTGAGGCCCTAGTCCGACCCGGACTGTAGCGCCACCTTAAGTAAGTAAGTATACTACTGAAAAATTCTTAAGGGCAGGGTTTGAACAACACCAAAGTTATAGTTTTTTAAAAACTCAATTTTTTTTTTGTAAAGCTGGGCAAGATCTGAAAACTCATAAACATGCAACGATACTGATTCTATTGGGACTTATTATATTCTGATTCGCTCCCTCAGCTCGGTTATTTGTCTTAACTTTTTTTTAATACCAAAACCTAAATATCAAACTATGTAGACATTTTTTGAAAAACTTATCTCATTCAAAATATTGAAATGCAGCAATCTTGTAGATATTATGGAGAGCTCAGAAAGCCTTCATTCATCTCTGTAGCACAATTACTTACAAAGCGCCAACACTTTAAGCTTTGATTTTTTGTTTTTACTAAAAGCTCGGTAGAAATTTTTTTAAAAACTTGTCTCAATCAAAATCTTTAAATGTGGAATTTTTGTCCACGTTGTGTTGAGCTCAGAAAGCCATCATTCATCTCTGTAGCACAATTATTAACAAAGATCCAACACTTTAAGTTTTCAATTTTTCTTAACACAAAAAAAAATTAAAACTTAAAGTGTGTGACGAAGCGTCACAGTTTCTCCACAACATCGCACCAAAACACTATACGTGTTTGTTTTTTTGTTATTAAATTGCTCACACGCAATTAAATCCCACACTAAAAGTGTATTCCAAGGCCAAATATGGCTTGCCGCTTAGTTTGTGTGCATTCTCTTATGGGGAAATGCATTGCCAATAGCCAGTCCATTTTTGTATGGAATATTATCATTGCCTTTCAATTCACACTTACTTATAGTAGGAAAATCTATGAATAGGAGTGAATTAATTGCGATAATTCAGAAAGAGATTTACGGGCTTTTATGCCTTAACGTATATTTACTTTTTCTCTTCCCAAGAAAAAGAATTACGGGCTTTTATGCCTTAACGTATAATTACTTTTTCTATTCTCCGATTTCTAAGGGAATTACATTGAGGCGGTTTAACTGGCCACTCGTGTAAGTTCTTCTTGCATTATCCTCCGATTTCCAAGGGAATTACATTGAGGCGGTTTAACTGGCCACTCGTGTAAGTTCTTCTCGCATTATCCTCCGATTTCCAAGGGAATTACATTGAGGCGGTTTAACTGGCCACTCGTGTAAGTTCTTCTTGCATTACCCTCCGATTTCCAAGGGAATTACATTGAGGCGGTTTAACTGGCCACTCGTGTAAGTTCTTCTTGGGTTATTCTCCGATTTCTAAGGGAATTACATTGAGGCGGTTTAACTGGCCACTCGTGTAAGTTCTTCTTGCGTTATTTTTCGATTTCTAAGGGAATTACATTGAGGCGGTTTAACTGGCCACTCGTGTAAGTTCTTCTTGGGTTATTCTCCGATTTCTAAGGGAATTACATTGAGGCGGTTTAACTGGCCACTCGTGTAAGTTCTTCTTGGGTTATTCTCCGATTTCTAAGGGAATTACATTGAGGCGGTTTAACTGGCCACTCGTGTAAGTTCTTCTTGCGTTATTCTCCGATATCTAAGGGAATTACATTGAGGCGGTTTAACTGGCCACTCGTGTAAGTTCTTCTTGCGTTACTCACGATTTCCATTTGGCTGAGCGATAGATTTTCCTTAATACGGTCGACATTAATCATTCGGAAAGGAAAGCTCGTCCACGCAACCGCAGACGGTTACTACGAAATCCGCCGCCGCCGACATAGTGTTTTGCTTCCGAGTATACGCATACACTTCCTACGAAGTCCGCCAACGCCGATGAATTGTTCTGCCGTTCCCAGGAGTTGAAGCAATCCAGAGAAGTAATCCACGCAGGCACTTCCCACGTAGTCCGCCGCCGCCGATATATCGTTCTGCCGACCACACTCCGCAGACTTTGGTTACGAAATCCGCCGCCGCCGACAGAGTGCCCTGCCTAAAGCAGACAGACGTTCTCCATCGATAGACAGAAGTTACAGTTGCTGCGACCTACACACCGGAGGGATCTACCATCGCTACCCCAGGAAGAAGAGCCGCCCTGAAGACCAGCGACACAAACGAACCCTAAGCCCGACAGGGCCAAAACCTATTGTTTGAGAATCAGAATAAAATCCTTTGTAAAATTTGTAAAACCGAATCCTGAGAGAACTGAAAGAAATAAATTTAGACTTAGTTAAAATATATCCGACCGTCTCCTCGTTTTCATTTAAGAAGTTGGACCGCCGAAGCCCAAGTCTTACGAAGCTTCCTTGGGTAGACCCTGGACACCCTGAGTATACCCCAGCCTAAGTAAAAGAAGCATCACAATTGGCGCCCGAGCAGGGACCTGCAGAAAGTTCAGCCGCCCGCCGTACCTGTCCAGGAACTGACGCAGAGTCCACCGACCGACACCGAAACTTGACCAGCCAGCTTCTAAAATGCCTACCGAGACCGACCAAGTACCTGAAGAAGATGCCCAGGGATTAGAGGAGAATTCGAACCCATACCAGAACTTGGGATTCATCTATTTCCTGAAAAAAACCGAATTAATAGAGACGCTGTCCCAGCGTGGACAAGACACCAGTGGAACGGTTCAGGAGTTACGCCAACGCCTGAGTCGCCACCTAAAAGAAGCCCGTACGCACCGCTCAACACAGAATTTGTGCGCTGAGTGGGAAGACAAGGTGGAGGAAAGAAATAATGCCGACCCTTCGGACGAGGAAGACCATGCTACTGGATCGCATATACAGCCGTCCACGTCGGAACACAAGCAGCAGAAAGTGTTCCAAAGCCGACTTCAGGTACCAGTGTTCCAGACACCAGCCATGCCCGCACCCATTTCTGCTCGAACAGCAAATTACTGCCCCCCCGCCAGATCCGAACGAGCCGTTTCCGCCCCTCCGCAAGTCGAGCCACACGACAGTCCTCATACGTATCAGTCCGCCGCCCCATATCCGCCACCTGGCCGTTTCGGACGCAGTTTCGAAGCCGAATTAATGAATACGGTGCGCAAGTGGGGATTCCGTTTCGACGGCTCCGGGAAACCTTTAGAATTCTTGGAGAGAATCGAGGATCTGGCAGCGTGTTACGAGATACCACTAAACGGCATGCTCCGGACACTTCCCGAAATTTTCCGAAGCACGGCTCTAGAATGGTTCAGGATCAATCGAGACGCCTTAACCACTTGGGCAGCATTTCGCCAGGCCTTTCTACGTCATTTTTTGCCAGCGCGGTATTTCCATAAGCTCGAAGACGAGATAATGCGCAAAAGACAAGGCCCCAAGGAAAAGGCAAAGGACTACGTACGGTCCTCTCAGTACTTGATTCGGCAGCATCCGCGCATGACGATTGAGGATAACGTGGATCGTATTTATGACGGATTGCGGCCTGAGTATCGCCTGTACATTAAACGTATGGAGTTTACGACCTTGGACGAGTTGATGGACCTCGCAGAAGAGTACGAGTTCGTGCGACAAGAGGATCGTAACCCGCGCTCAGCCCCAAATTTCCAGCAATACTCATATCAAAACGCACCCGTCCCCCGACTACAGGTGCAGCCTCCTTCACCCGCTTTTCCGCGTCAAGCTGTCATGCCGAGAACACCGCTACCGCAACCTACCACCACGTACGACAGAAACACGCACTGCTGGCAATGCAAGCAGAGGGGGCACAATAAGAAAGATTGCCGACGCCCTTTCAGATTGTTCTGTTCGTACTGTGGGGAGGACGGACGCCTTACCAAGGATTGCCCTTGCCACCAGAGTTCCAACGCCGTCCTCGGCCAGCCGGGCCCCACCGGTCCCGCCGACCCTCGACCATTTGTCCATATCGAGGCTGGCGACCGAACGTACTACGCTTTAATTGACACCGGATCTTCACGGTCTTTTATCGGACCCGACTTGCGGGAAGAATGTTGCCGGCTTGGAGCGACAAGGAGGGACCAACCGCACGCCGTACAATTCGCCGATGGGCGAACAGCGGTGACGTCCGAACACTACGTCCTGACGCTGAATCTGAATGGGAAAATGGTGCAGGGAGAAGCCATCTTCCTACCTACCTTGGCAGAAGACGCTATCCTGGGCATGGACCTTTTGGGAAAGGCCGGATGCTCGTTAAGGATAGGAGGCCAGAAAATTGCCATGGGACGTACTTCTAGCCCACCTGAGGCCACCCGAATATACGCCATTTCAGACGTTGGTGACCAGCACCAAGATGCAAGGTTACGAGAGTTTTTAGAAGAGGAAATACCGAAGTTCGAAGAAATGAAAGGTATATCCACCGTCGCTCCGCATAACATACGTCTCAAAACAACCGAGCCTTTTAAGCAGCGGTACTATCCGCGCAATCCCGCAATGCAAAAAGTTATTGACGACGAAATCGACGACCTGCTACAGTCCGGTAAAATAAGTCCCTCAAAAAGCCCGTACAGCTCACCGGTGGTGCTGGTTCGGAAAAAGGAAGGATCCTGGCGGGTATGTATAGATTTTCGGCAGTTGAACGAAATCTCGTTTAAAGACGCTTACCCTCTCCCATACATCACCGCTATTTTGGACAAGTTGCGAGGGGCCCGTTTTATGTCGACCATCGACCTAAAACAAGGCTATTGGCAGATAGCCCTGAAACCAGAATGCCGCCCATACACCGCCTTTACTGTACCCGGCCGCGGTCTTTACGAATGGAATGTCATGCCATGTGGCTTACATTCGGCCGGAGCAACCTTTCAGAGAGCCATGGACGAGGTATTCGGCCCCGACATGCAAGACCACGTACTGGTATATTTGGACGACATTATCGTTCTGAGTAAAACGTTCGAGGATCACCTGGCGCACCTGAAAGAAGTATTCCGCCGCCTCCGAGAAGTAAACCTGAAGATAAATTTGGACAAATGCCATTTTTGCCGGCCCTCCCTTCGATACTTGGGGCACGTGATATCAAAGGAAGGTATCCACACCGATCCTGATAAGGTTGCCGCCGTCCGTGATTTAAAAGCCCCGACTAGCCTCCGCGAACTCCGTAGAATCCTGGGGATTTGCTCGTGGTACCGCCGTTTTATCCAGGATTTCTCCACCGTGGCTGCCCCTCTGACTCGCCTACTGAAGAAGGCCGTAAAGTGGAATTGGACACATGAACAACAAGAAGCCTTTGAGACTCTGAAGCGACGGTTGACAGAGGCCCCAGTATTGGCCTGCCCCGATTTTACGCAGCAGTTCACGTTGCAAACTGACGCCAGCCAGGCGGGATTGGGAGTGGTTTTAACACAAAACCTGGAAGGACACGAGAAAGTGATTGCGTACGCTAGTCGCACACTCACGGAACTGGAGGGCAAATACGCTGCCACTGAAAAAGAGTGTTTGGCGATCTTATGGGGGATCAGGAAGATGAGACCGTACCTGGAAGGATACCAGTTTAAGGTGGTGACGGACCACCATTCACTCAAGTGGCTGCATTCGTTGGAGAATCCGTCAGGAAGGTTGGCTCGATGGGCGTTGGAGCTGCAACAATACGATTTCACCATACAATATCGTAAAGGTGCACTCAACGTCGTAGCCGACGCGCTATCTCGAGACCCCCTGCCAATCTCAGAACTAGACCGAATTGCCGCTGCTCGCGACGCCAGTCCAGATTGGACAATGAAACGTAAAGAGCAAGTGCGACTCCTACCCGACCGCTACCCCGAATACACAATAGAAAATGACTTGCTATACCGCCGATTCGCATCCACCAACCCTGCCGCTGACCCAAACTCTTTCGAGTGGAAGCTGTGCGTACCGACCGCCGACCGCAACAAAATTTTGTTCGAGAATCACGATGTAGTGACCGCTGGACATTTGGGAATCGCGAAAACAGCCGCACGCATTATGCGGCACTACTATTGGCCAGGTATGTTCCGAGACATCTCCAGATACGTCCAACGATGTGACGTGTGCATCCAGTTTAAACCCTCGCAGCAGAAACCTAGTGGTATGATGCACACTACTCCGTCCGATTTCCCCTGGGACGTCGTGTGCGCTGACTTCATAGGCCCACTACCGCGGTCGAGCAGAGGCAATACAATGCTGCTGGTTATGGTAGATAAATTTTCGAAGTGGGCCGAAGCAGTCCCGCTGCATGCCGCAACCGCCCCCGGGTTGATAAAGGCCATCCGCGAGCGAATCATCACTCGGTTCGGAGTGCCCCGCACATTTATATCAGACAACGGGAGTCAATTCACGAGTCGTTCATTTCAGGAATTTTTAGCAGAGTTAGGAATTACCCACCGTTTGACCGCGCCGTACACCCCTCAAGAAAATTACACCGAACGTGTGAATCGGGTGTTAAAAACCATGATCGCCCAATACACTCAGGGAGATCAGAGAAGATGGGACGAGCACCTCCCAGAATTGACATTCGCACTCAATACCAGCCGCCACGAATCAACTGGATTTTCCCCTGCTTTCCTCAATTTCGGACGAGAGTTACGGGTACCAGGTCATTTACTGTCTGATCTAGATACAAACACCCTTCCCGAGGAACCCAATCTTCGCACGGAACGTATGCGAACATTATTCTCACTAGCCAAAATGAACCTCCAGCGCGCTTCCCAAACACAGGCGAAATATTACAATTTGCGACACCGCCCCTGGCGCCCGTATATCGGCGAACGCGTGTACAAAAAAGACCATGTAATATCGTCTGCCGCAAAATATTTCACTGAGAAGTTAGCACCGAAGTATGAAGGGCCATACGAGGTCATAAAATTTGTTTCTCCCGTTATAGTCTTGTTGCGTAGACTGGGAGGTCGCAACCAGGCAGCTGCCACGACTCGAGCGCACATACGAGATTTGAAAGGGATCGCATCAACAGCAAATGCAGGTAATGAAGACAACAGCTGTGCAGCAAATATCGCAAAAATAAATACAAACCAGGGAAAGCTCATTCGACCGCCGACCACCGAGCAACACGGACCTCTTTTTGGCAGTAACGAAATTTTAAATTCTGAGCAACCAGACCGAAGAAGGAAAATGGACCAAAACCAGCAACCGAAGAAGAGACCCCCGCCAACTTCACCCGACCATCCTTGCAAGAGGAAGCCGACGCACCCTTGTCGACCGAGCCCTGGAGATCGTCCGGTTGTATTGCAACTGGTGCAGGCTGCACCAACCAAGGCAACTACCTCTCGACGAGTAACTCAAAAACCCACTCACCCTCCGGCCGTACTCATTCGACCTCCGCCGGGCCCAGAGGTGCGGATGACCCAGATCCAATCGGTGCGGGATAGGGCCAGCACGCTATGGGACGAACGCCAACTCAGAGAGCTGCAGCGAGCTAATCCCAGCGGTCCTCCGTCGACGGTAGCGACGCCCATGTGGAAGCTCTACGAGGTCGACTTGCCTCCGATGGACGAGGTGCGACGGGTGATCATCCGCAACGTGTTGAGGGGCCCAGCTGCCAGACAATTGCATCGGTTGGATCCCAGGCTATTCCCCCCTGCCAAAGAGCCCGCGGATGCGTCCGGGCTACAGAGCCCTAGCTCTCCAGTTGCCGAAGCCGAAGCCGATTCGGCGAACGCCAGCGTGGATCAGGTAGAAGTAGAACCCAAGGAACGCTCTCAGCCTCCTCTCACCAAGTCCCAGCGAAGGCGAGCCCGCCGGCTAAGGGACCCAGAAGCTGACCCGTTCCAGGGCATCACGTCAGTATTCCATCACGACACCAGACCCTTTATTATGCAGAACAGGGGCCGAGGCATCCAAGTGATTCCCAACGATACTGGGACCGAGGCGATGTTGTCGTTCCTGGATAGGAACAAAGTGGTCCCCATGGAGTTGCGGAAGTAGGGTGCCAAGCAGGCTGCATTTGAGTTTTTTTATGATCGTAGGACGATCGAATTTGTTTGCATTGATCGAGGAACGATCGGATAGTTTTTTTTTGCCGCATGTTGGTTACTCTCAGGATAGGGATTTAAGTTTAGTTTTCTGAAATTTATTTTGTTTATAACGTTTATAGAAAAAAAAAAAGGAAAAAAAATATACAAAAAAAAAGAAGAAGAAAAAAAAGAAAAAAAAAAGGAAAAAAAAAACAACAAAAGAAAAAAAAAAGCAAAAAAAAAAAAAAAAAAAAAAAAAAAAAAAAAAAAAAAAAAAAAAAAAAAAAAAAAAAAAAAAAAAAATATATATATAAGAAAAAGAAGGGCAGGATTTAAGTCCCTCAAAACAGAAAAACACATACGCACTTTTCCAGGCAATACCGGAAGGCGTTGAGACGAGAGGGTTCTCGTCTTTCTAAGAAGGGGGGATCTGTGACGAAGCGTCACAGTTTCTCCACAACATCGCACCAAAACACTATACGTGTTTGTTTTTTTGTTATTAAATTGCTCACACGCAATTAAATCCCACACTAAAAGTGTATTCCAAGGCCAAATATGGCTTGCCGCTTAGTTTGTGTGCATTCTCTTATGGGGAAATGCATTGCCAATAGCCAGTCCATTTTTGTATGGAATATTATCATTGCCTTTCAATTCACACTTACTTATAGTAGGAAAATCTATGAATAGGAGTGAATTAATTGCGATAATTCAGAAAGAGATTTACGGGCTTTTATGCCTTAACGTATATTTACTTTTTCTCTTCCCAAGAAAAAGAATTACGGGCTTTTATGCCTTAACGTATAATTACTTTTTCTATTCTCCGATTTCTAAGGGAATTACATTGAGGCGGTTTAACTGGCCACTCGTGTAAGTTCTTCTTGCATTATCCTCCGATTTCCAAGGGAATTACATTGAGGCGGTTTAACTGGCCACTCGTGTAAGTTCTTCTCGCATTATCCTCCGATTTCCAAGGGAATTACATTGAGGCGGTTTAACTGGCCACTCGTGTAAGTTCTTCTTGCATTACCCTCCGATTTCCAAGGGAATTACATTGAGGCGGTTTAACTGGCCACTCGTGTAAGTTCTTCTTGGGTTATTCTCCGATTTCTAAGGGAATTACATTGAGGCGGTTTAACTGGCCACTCGTGTAAGTTCTTCTTGCGTTATTTTTCGATTTCTAAGGGAATTACATTGAGGCGGTTTAACTGGCCACTCGTGTAAGTTCTTCTTGGGTTATTCTCCGATTTCTAAGGGAATTACATTGAGGCGGTTTAACTGGCCACTCGTGTAAGTTCTTCTTGGGTTATTCTCCGATTTCTAAGGGAATTACATTGAGGCGGTTTAACTGGCCACTCGTGTAAGTTCTTCTTGCGTTATTCTCCGATATCTAAGGGAATTACATTGAGGCGGTTTAACTGGCCACTCGTGTAAGTTCTTCTTGCGTTACTCACGATTTCCATTTGGCTGAGCGATAGATTTTCCTTAATACGGTCGACATTAATCATTCGGAAAGGAAAGCTCGTCCACGCAACCGCAGACGGTTACTACGAAATCCGCCGCCGCCGACATAGTGTTTTGCTTCCGAGTATACGCATACACTTCCTACGAAGTCCGCCAACGCCGATGAATTGTTCTGCCGTTCCCAGGAGTTGAAGCAATCCAGAGAAGTAATCCACGCAGGCACTTCCCACGTAGTCCGCCGCCGCCGATATATCGTTCTGCCGACCACACTCCGCAGACTTTGGTTACGAAATCCGCCGCCGCCGACAGAGTGCCCTGCCTAAAGCAGACAGACGTTCTCCATCGATAGACAGAAGTTACAGTTGCTGCGACCTACACACCGGAGGGATCTACCATCGCTACCCCAGGAAGAAGAGCCGCCCTGAAGACCAGCGACACAAACGAACCCTAAGCCCGACAGGGCCAAAACCTATTGTTTGAGAATCAGAATAAAATCCTTTGTAAAATTTGTAAAACCGAATCCTGAGAGAACTGAAAGAAATAAATTTAGACTTAGTTAAAATATATCCGACCGTCTCCTCGTTTTCATTTAAGAAGTTGGACCGCCGAAGCCCAAGTCTTACGAAGCTTCCTTGGGTAGACCCTGGACACCCTGAGTATACCCCAGCCTAAGTAAAAGAAGCATCACAAGTGTTGGTGCTTTGTAAGTAATTGTGCTACAGAGATGAGTGAAAGCTTTCTGAGCTCTCCATAATATCTACAAGATTTCTGCATTTCAATATTTTGATTGAGATAAGTTTTTAAAAAAATGTCTACATAGTTTGATATCCGCTTTCAATTCTTTTACTTTTGATTTTTTTTTTAATTCAATTAATTAACTGCTTAAATTTTCAACTCAGCTTCAAGAAAAGAATCGAAAGCTTAAGTTGGAATCTCTTTCATCAAACAAATGCAAAATGAATTCATATTTATTGGTTACTGTTTTGCTTTAGTATATATTTTTTTAACAGTTATACTTTTCTGTCTATTTCTCTTAAGAAACGTTTTTTAAAAAGAAGAAATAGAAGGGAGGAGACTACTCAGAGAAATGTTTAACAAAAAAGAAAATATTTTAATATTTTGATGCTTAAATTTTTATTTCCAAATACTTTAAAAAGTATATAATCACAAGTAAATTTTATTTACAAAACCCAAAAAAAAGTTTTAAATCCAAAAATTCTGCCAGACGTAGCCTTAAGGTGACTAAAAGTAAAAAAAAAAAAAAAAAAAAACCGGTTCCCAGACGAGAATACCAATACTACGGTACAATTTTGTGTAAGCCCTGTGTGTGGATCCGAATATAAAGTGGTGTTAGTGAAATTTTGTGTAAGCCCAGTGTTGAGATTCGAATATAAGGTGGTGCTAGTGAAATTTTGTGAATGAGTGCAGCAGCAGCTTGTGGGGTGGTATCAATGTGTTAGTGTGGTTTTCCATCTTGTTCTTTATTCATCTAATGTCGATTTCCTTTGCAAAAACAAAAGCACTCTAAAAAAGTGCTTTTTTTTCGTGCTCACTGGAACAAAAAAGACAAAATTCTTTTTTTTATCACTGTATGTGTGCTATTTTTGACAGCCAACTTTTTCCGTTTGTTTTGTTCTGCAATTTATATAGAAAGATTGTTTTCGAAACTTTATTAATAAACGCACTAGGAAGAAACCTCCTCATCCGAATAATTGTACACAACACTTTGAACAAAATTATTCACAGAATGCCTTTCGTTTTGTGTAAGGAATTTCAGAATTTTAAACACTTCTTCGTTGGAATCAGAACTATATGAAGACTCATAAATATTTTGATAATTTCAGCTAAAATTGAGCGATCCATTTTCACAAAATAGTTTATTGTTTATTTTTATTATCTCTCTTTCACAGTCCTTTAACCAAAAATGCAAAATAATCAAACTGCAAACTGGTAAACGTCAAATGTTTTGTGTTGGTGTACGTGAAAGTGCGTGTAAATCTTGCCTCTGAATCGAGATTCGTAAAAGTGCTTTTTCGGGGCAAAAAAAAAGTGATCTAGTGCCCCGATGTAACATATTTCGAGCAAAAAAGCACTTTTTAAAGTGCTTTTGTGTACCACTGGAAATCGACATAAGGTATTGCACTGCGCTCTGCTATCTGCTGGTAAACTGAATTTTTCAAATGAGAATACGGCTCATTGTGAACTGAATTCATTTGAGCCAGAAAAATTCCAATTATTTTTTGTATTTTCTGCCAAAAATATGCTTTATGCTATGAGATCTAATATCCACGCATATTTGTTATCAAAGTGGTCACCTTTGAGCTTTGGCACATGAGTCTAGTGCATAGACACATACAAATTCATGAATTCATGAAACAAGTCGGAGAGCAGCGTGATATTTTCTTGTTCATCAACAGAGGCCTACCTCAAGCTGCAACCTACAATATACATTTTTTCATAAGCGCAGCGGTTGGAAGAAATACGAAATAAAGCAAACACCGATGTGCGCAGAAGCCATGTGCAACACTGGGATACTGCCTACTGCGCCCTGCACTATACGTAGGAGGTAGGATTCATCCGCTCAGAGCGCAAAGAATAAGAGATACAAACAGACTTACCAAAAAATAAGACGCTAGAACACCGTGCAATTTTCTTCCATAAGAAAGCATGTATTGAACAGAGATGTTTCTAGCGCAGTGAATAGTACAAGAAAAAAGAGGAAAGAACACAAATTTGTTCTATCCAGCGACACATTTTATAAGACGTAATATTTGTTTATGGAGTGAGTTGAAGAGCCTACATTTGTGTAGAATAGGACGGAAAGCAGAGTGGTAGTTGTTAAAAAAAATGTTGGCAGCGAGTTCATGAGTATGATTAAGTTTGATTCATGTTGCCAGAAGTCTAAGATGTTCCGGATGTGAATTTCAAAAGGTAAGTCGGAAAAAATCGACTTATATGGACGCTTCGCCACTGATACTGTCCCCCTCCAGTTGCTACAATTTCTTTTTTGTTGGCTGAAATTTTTTTTTAAGTTTTAATTTGAAATCCAACCAAACCTAAAAAAAAATGATATAATAAGAAACATATATTTCACAAATCGACTAGAAACCTATAAACAAACCTTATGCCATTCTTTTCTCTCACGAGAAGGAGGACCAAGTGAATTGAGGTCAATTGGAAAACGATCCCAGTACTCTTTTTGACTCTTTTTTGAAGATCCAAACGCTCCCAACCCTTTAGCTATATCCCGATTTTGTTCCATTAACTCCACAAGCTTTGCGAACTGACTGCTGTTTATCCTTAATGAAACGAAAGAAATTAGCTTCTTGTATTTAAAAGTAAAAAAAAAATAATTACCTTTTTCTTAAATCACCCATTTTTGCCAGAAATGCATGCATCATGTAAACAGTAAACAAAAACAAAAAAAAACTTAACCGTTCGTTCGCTTGCTTTATCAATAATGGCTTCCCTTCGATCGATTTTGACGCGCTGGGCGAATACAATATCGAACGTTTGCTACTCATACTCATAATTGATCGATAACCACAGTCGATAACTTTTTGACATTTGAAGCGAACTTCATTAGAGCGAGTCGCTACTCATAATACGAAATTATCGAATTCGCTCGGATTTTAGTTTGATTCGCTACTCATAATACGGGCCTTAACTATTAACCTCCATGAAAGCAAGTTTTGCGTGCGAGAGATTAAGTATTTTGCATACATCATCGGACATCGGACAGTGATCAGTTGGTAACCTACTCGTTGTGCTCCGATTTTTTTATCGGTTTTCTTTAAATCTGTTGATTGTGTTTACTTTTATGCCGTTTTCGTTTGGGAAAAAAGAGTACCCTAAGGGTACTCTTTTTGCTGTTAGAAATTACCCTCAGAGCAAGTTTTGCTACTCTAGAAATTTTTTCAGAGTAAAAATCAGAGTACTCAAAAAAAAGGGTACTCTAGTTTTACCAAACGAAAACGGCATTAAAGTCGTATAAACCGCGAGTCGTAGTTGTGATGTGTTGCTAAACGGACGTGTTAAAACGTGGCTAACCAAAACTTAATTTTTAAACGTTTAATCAAACGTATCAAGGATTTTCTTTTATTAAGAGAGAACTATAGTTTTTAATTGCTATAATTTGTAATTGCACAGTGAAATCATCAGCTCAAAATGCAAGTACAAAAACAGAGTGCAGCATTACATCAAATTTGCGAGACAATCAAATCAAATGAGGAACGTCATCAGTATAAAGAAATCGAAAGCGATGCTGCTATCAATGGTATACCTTTAATACCAAACGAAGGTTTGACTCAATTGTTTAATCAACTGTGCGTCAAGTTGGGGATTAAGAATCTTACTTACTTAATAAAATTGATCTCAACTCGCGACCTGTTACGCACTATTGCAAACCACCGTGCAAATACCTAAAAGCCGCTGAGTGTTCGAGACTTAGGCCGCGTTTCCATTTGCAAGTAAACTCGCGGAAGTCTTGCAGAAGTTTCTTGCAGTACCGTTTACACTGGTTAAAGAATTTTTGTAATTTCTTCTGCAATAAATGTCTTGCAAGAAGCTCGCGCATCATACTGTCGCTATTTATTGCAGAGGTGTCTCCACTGGAGAGTCATTAATGTCGCAAGTAATTTGGTAATTTATTTGAAATTGTGAAGTCATGGCGAAAATACGTTAACGTTAAGGAACTGCAATTACAATTTTATGGATAAAAAAAGTGATCAACTTGGGTGCGCGATTCGATTTTAAGAAGACGGGAAGCTGGTGCCTTCTGTAATTCACTAAACAAACTAAACATACATAGAAGACGCTCAACAATATTTCAATCTAACTTGGATGACCCCAGTTTATTTGGAAGTTTTGTTATTAAAAGTGGGCCCTATTTTAAAAAAGCAGGACACTCGATTCCGTGATTGAATATCAACGAAGGATAGACTCCTCTTGACGCTGAGATTTTTAACATCCATAAACAATCCATAAATACGGATTACACTCGTAACCTTTAATTGCGAGAAAATTCACATACTCTCTTTCGACCAACTAGCCGCGAGCGCGATATATACGAAGCTGTTTCGGTAAGCTGCAAGAACTGTCGCGAGTCAATGGAAACCTGTTTCAACCTGCAATTTATTGCACTCGCAAATACTCGCAAGAAGTTATGCAAGGACTGTCGCAATCGAACTTGCTTTGCAGTTTCCACTTGCAACTCACTGTCGGACAGACTTTCAGACATTTCTTGCAAATGGAAACGCGGCCTAGGGCCAACAGGCTGACAGTAACATTTTTATTCATGAATGCTTGACGAACAAAAATAGAAAAACTCTGCTCGCCGCACTGAAACTTAAAAACAACAACAAATTCTTCACTGCGTTCACACTCAGAGAATTTGTTTACATTAAGAAACACTCCAATGAAAAAGCTATTTTAGTAGAGAACATCAAGGACCTTAATGAAAATGCCACCGAACAACACTTGATGACAACAGGAGATCTCGATCAACTATATTGTTAAAAGAAACCTTTTTTTTATATTATGTTATATCCTTGCTTTTTTTATAACATTTTTTTTACTCTCTTTTTCATCAAAGTTCAATATTAACTAATAGTTGTTAAATTTATTTCTTTTATAAAATACAAACCAAATCGTCACCCTTCTTGCACATATCTTGTTTACTTTCTTAATTTTTTTTTAAGTTGCTTTGTTCATTTTTTTTTTTTTTTTGAACTTGTTGTTTGTAAATGATGAGCGGATTGAATATTAATCCAGGAGTATCATTGATTGAAGACAGTTTTAACTGTACATTTGCATTTTTCGTTAAAATTTGAAAGGTGCGTTGACTTATTGCTTCATAACTTTTGCAATTTTCTTGATAATTTGATGAAACAAAATGTATTTTAAAGATGATAAACACACAAACATTTGTGCATCATTCAAATGCTGAAAGTTATTCCCTAACGGTTTTTATATGGACCGGAAGCCTTTTTTTTTATTGGAAATTTCGATTTGTTCACTATTTTGGTCGGAGCATCCGTATTTATGAACTTTTATTTTCATGAAATAAAAAGAAAAAAGTAGATAGATATCAGGCGCATCTTATTAAATCATTGGTAATAATTTTAAGTGTTTTGAAAAAGGTGTTATGATGAGAAATGGGTGAAACTGCCTTTTTTTAGCTTATAAAGCATGGTGCAAGGCGTGGGTGTTTTCAAGTACATATATATTTACATTTTTTTGAAGGTAATGAAGCTCCTGAACTAACCTCCGAGCCCAAAATCAATATTTTTTTCTCCAAACCGCTAAAATCCAATTTCAATAAAGTCATATTTGCAAGCAATTTCTGAGGAACGAGAAGCTAAAACAATATCAATTTTTGTTGGTATTTTTCTTTGATATAATCTTAATTAGTTTCAATAAAAAAATATACTATTGTGGTCACAGAATTTGAAATATTAATTCTAGAAAAACTGTCTACTTTGGGTTTTTTACTAGAAAATCTTGCTTAAAAAAATATACATACGCAGGGTAGTTCGAAGCAAATCCGCCGCCAATTTTAGCGCCGTTTTCTCTTTTTGTCTGTGTTCTCAGTGATTTGGAAAAGAGTATCGCTCAGATGATCTTCATCCTATGCGTTATGCATCCCCTCAGCCCTCATACATATCATCTATATTCTATCTATATCTATATTCTATTATTTTGTGATCTTTTGTGCTATTCTTTCTCATTACAAACTGTGTGCCTGTTGTTTTTTTTGCTGGTAGCAGTAGCTTGTTTTGTAAAAAAAATGTGTGAAATGAGGAAGGATTGAATGAAACGGACATACGCACAAAGGGAAAGGGGTTAGAAAACAGCACCACTAGTAGAATGGAATTCCTTGGTCAAGTGTACGCAACTTGATGAAAGTGTGTTTCATTTTTTTCTTAAGCTAAAAATTTTGTATTTGACTAGGTAGATATTTTGTATTTGAAAACTTAGGTATATTGTTTTGTTGATGACATGACGCGGTTGGCATGAAAATATATGTAGGTATAGGTCAGTAACTTGCACAGAAAGATATGTATTGATATTGAAGGCACAGATAAAATGGAAAACATGGTAAAAAATGATATATTTTTGAAAGCGTAAGTTCGATATTACAACGAATGGTTCGAAATTCCGAGAGTTTCATTCATGGGTATGACTCCAATATATGCGAACAATTTAAGAGTGTTGTGTGTCAATATGTCGTTGGAAAAAGAACTAATTTTTTTCTCGGAAAATCGTGATGATGTGCTGCAGCCGTTGTCGAATTCAACACCAAACAGGCATTCACCGAGTACACAAAAGTGCACAGCAAAGTTGTAAATACTCCAAAAACAATTTTTTGGTGCGAAAAAAAAGAAAAAAAAAATTGTAATGAATAAAAAGAATCTTTTTTCAAATCGTTAAACGAGCAGACCACAAAAACGAAGAAGAAATGCTTCCTCTGATTCTAATTACGGAAATGTAGACGCACCATCGGAACTGCCAGATAAAACTAATCAAGAAATGGAAAACAGAAATGGAAAAAACCACTCCAATAAAACTTTGATCACAGAAGAAAGATCGAATCAGAAACAACAGACCAATCCCTTAGTGGGAAATGGAAAGAAATAAGGCGTGAAATGGTTACTGGTTCTAATTTTGGTAAAATATGTAAAGCTAAAAGAACGTCCAGCTACCACAATATCATAAAAACGAACTTGTATAGCTCATTTTCTTCTTCTAATAAGCTATGGGGTCTTCAAAACAAGAAAAATGCTATCCAAAAACTAGAGGAAATCGGAAACCTCAAAGTAATTTAATGTGGTCTTTTTATAGACCATTATTTTGTCGCAGACGGATCAATCGGTAGAAATGCAATATGTGAAGTGAAATGTCCATCGTCTGTAAAAAATATGACATTAGACGAAGCTGTTAGTCAAAAGAAATTGCCTCATCTTGAAAAACAAGGGAACTCATGGAGGCTTAAGAAAACCCATGACTATTTCTATCAAGTTCAAGGACAACTTCACATAACTAATAGGCAAATTTGCTATTTTGGTGTTTGGACTTCCTGCGATTTAATATTCGTCAGAGTTAACAAAGATGGCGAGTTCTGGCAAACAAAAATGAAAGAAAAATTAATCTCGTTCTATCAAATCATCAGCTTTTGTTAAAAACTTTAAATTGAATAAAAAATCATTGTAAATCTAATCTGGAATTGTGCTAGAATTCCAAGAAAAATGAGAGTCTGGAAAACTTAAAAAAATGATATGATGATCCTTTTTAATAATTGGAATAAAGTCTGCAGTTATTACTTTTCTAAAAGAATTTATTGCAACAACGACGAATAGGCTGAGACTTTCATGCATTTGGTTGAACTCATCGCTGGAAGAAGTGTAAAGCAACTTTGTTAGGAAGGTAAACAAACTCTCAAATTAGTTATTTTTTTATTTTTAATAATTATAGTTTTTTCCTTTTTCATCTTCTTTACTACTTACAGTTGCGGTCAAAATAATAGTAGTGTGAGTAAAAGCATTGCACAGATTGGTATTTTCCACTTTGTATTGCGTTGATATTGAAAACCCGTTACACTTTAATTGTTTTAAGGGGTGGAAAAGGATCTCGTCAATATGTAAGAAGACCTCCAAACACCGAGGTATGGGCATGTTTTTTCTTCTGCGGAGTTGGACCCATAATGCGGATTGAAGGCATTATGGATCAGCATCTCTATGTTAGGATAATGCAGGAAGTAATGCTTCCGTATTCTGAAGTTGAATGCTACCGTAAATGAAGTTGTTTCTTGCTGAAATGGGTCTTTCAGCAAGAAGCAATGGTTCCAGGAAAGTAAAGTAGATGTGATGGAGTGGCCCGCACAGTCTTCGGACTTTAATCCCATTGAAAACCTATGGAGCGCTGTAAAAAAAATATGCTTTTAGATGTAAACCAAGCAATAACACAGTCCTTTGCGAAGCGTTACAGCAATCATGGAGCTCGATAAGCACAGGAAGGTGTGGAAACCTGATAAACTCTATTTAACGTCTTTGTACTGCTGTTATAGCTAACAAGGGACATGCAACTAAATACTAATTAAAGGTACGAACACTCAGCCACATATTGTAATAAAAATTTTGACCTAATTTTTTGATTTCGTAACATTTCAAGGTAGATTTTCCTAGCGCTACTATTTTTTTGACCGCTGAATTTCAACATCTGTTCAATAAACTTGCAACTATCGGATAGTAATATTAAACTAATGTTCTTTTTTTTGTAAATAAAAGCTTAAAACCCCACTTTGAAAACCAAGTTATTAGTTTCTTAAATTAGAATTGACGGATAAGTTTTTTTTAATTTTGTTGTTTCTTAAGCTCTATATTACTATTATTTTGACCGCAGCTGTATGTACCTGGACGTGGTGAAGATGCTCAGTATGCTCTTTAACTGGAGATACGGTTAAAGAACAGAAGCTAAAAAGTAGTTGTTCAGATTATTATCAATATTGCTAAAATATTTTTTCTTTGTATTTGTTCTCTGAATATACGGACCTAGTATACCCATCCAATTCCAAAAAAAAATTTTCTTAGAGGATGTATTTAAAAAAATATCTCTTCACTTTTTAAAATTATTAACATTATCAATGGAAGTCTTGCCTAACCGAAAAACAAAAAAATCAACTTGAATTTAGTTTTTTCCTCGGTGAAAATGAGTATTATCTAAGTTCTTACCCCCCAGGTTATCCCCTTTTTCATTAATTTTGCTCATCAAACTAAGCCAAGAAACTGACCTACATTTAAATCACACAAATATCATGTTTCCACATCCGCAAAAACACAAGATAAGAAATATCGACCCTACAACATCTTCATGAAAAAAAAAGTAACCGGTTTTCTTACTTTCCTGACTTGACACAATATTTCTATTCTCAGCCCATCCAAAAACAAGAAATCGTAAAAAAATGTTCATTCAGACATATTGTGTACATATGTACAAATATCTTCGTCAGTGTGCCTTATGATATCTGTTTTTTTTTTATATGCCTACTTGCATGCTCGTATAATGGTCACCACTTTGTTCTGCTTATGCAAGTGCGTAATTCTTTTCTAGTTTCTGGCTGTTGCCGAGACCAAAGAGAGAGAACAAATGAAGAGAATTTGAAATCACACGCGACGATGGCAAGAGGGATTACTTTTAAGAGAATAAAATGATTTACTAATACAAGCAAACACTTTTACATGAGTTCTGAGTTCGCTTAAAAAGTCCACCTAGCCTTAAGTGGATTACGAAATGGCCCAAAAATATGTCATTTAAATGCACAGAGTTTGGGACCTAAGCTGGATGAATTTAGAAATTTGCTTGTAAATTCGAATGTTGATGTAGTGTGCGTTAGTGAAACATGGTTTTCTTCAGATACTTTAGTAAGCATTAATGGTTATGACACTTTTCGTTGTGATAAGTCGAGTAGAGGAGGTGGTGTTGCAATGTTCACACGTTAAGAACTTTTTTGTAAGCAAATTCGCATATCACAACCAAATAGCGATGTTGAGTATTATTTGTTTCTTGAAGTAAAATACAATTACAATAAGGTCATGGTAGGCACTGTATATCGTTCTCACCGCAATATACATCTATCGCCCCTATTTTCTGCCTCAGATGAGCTGTCATATGTCTCACCGAATATAATACTAGCGGGTGATTTTAATAACAATGTACCAGTGGCGACTCGTCAGGGTGTGCAAGGTGTGCATTGCACACCCTGATCTATCGAAAAAAGAGACCTCATCGAACACAGTCTAATTATAATAACACGCACAAATATGCACAATTATTCAATCCATAAAACCTGCATCACACAGTCCACATTCATATTCTTCCTTCCCAATTTTTATTTTTTATTTTTTTTACTGTAGGTACCGTAGACCACCGCCACCGCCAAATTACGTAAGAAAAATGTGAAAAATGAAACTAAAAGTTTATTTTTCCAATTGGTTACAGTTTCGTGTGGTGATTTGATTTTGTTTGCGAAAGTTTTATGTTTTAATTAAGTTAATTTGAAGAAAATATTATAACAATACCGTCAGAACAATGAGTGATCTCAGTATTCAGGAGATCGTGTGAATAGTTTATTGGGAAACCGTTTAGTTGTCATACTTATGTCGAAAAAAAAAACTATCATTGATGCAGGAAGGGCTTCACCAAAATTAATAAACTTAAAATCTGCTTACAAAAAAGTGAAAAGTGAAACAACATGATTGGTTGACGGGGTCGGTTAAGACAAACCAACTTTTCTGTTAGCCGTGTTTAATTTTTCAAAGTAATGAAAAGGAAAAAGTGTGGAGCACATAGGGGAGTTTTTTTCAATAAAAAAAAAATTATGACATTTTCGTTGTTGTTTGTTTTTTTCTTATGTGTAAAGAGAAAACAATGAACGAGGAGTTCTTTCAGAGGAGATTTTGCCGCAATCACAAAAAATTTATATTAAAATAATATATAATTTTCAAGAATTGCACACCCATCTAAATAAAACACGCGAAGCCACTGCAATGTACTTTGTAACACTGACCTTATACGGATAGTGTTAAAGTCGGCACTAATTTGCACCAACTGGCTGGACAGGGTACAAGTTAACGTCAACAAAATTATCCAACTCAACATATCCACGCGCAGCAACCTGAATTGCAATTATTGCATAATTGCATTATCGAATTCCCGAAAACAGCACAGACGACCTCAACGACGGTCATCACCCCAACACCGGCGACAGGTCGTCAGCAGTTTTAGAATGGCAGCAGAGGTTTCGATTAAGCTAGGTAGACTTAAGTAGTTTAGTTCAATTTTGTACTCCGTTTGAAGTTAATAAACAATGAAAAAAGGAAATTAAAAGTCTTTTTTTTAAGACAAACAAATGTAAAATAAAATAACTGGCGCCCAACCTGGTTTGGCCTATAAGTGAAGTCGCGAAAAGTGAAAAGTTAGTGAACGCATACATAGCATAAATCGACCTTAAGTAGCTCGTCGCGAGTGCAAATTAATTTTTCAATTTCGAATCACTTCGGCTGTACCCGAAACCCAAGACTCAAGTTGCTATAGTCGATGGACATAGCAGCCCACGAGGGAGTGTGACGAAAAGTACCTGAGTAGCTGCTACTGCAAAACGGATCAAGCTGCCGTCACCAGCGTGGGATATGACACCACTAATTTTGTAAGGTTATTTTTAAGAATTTAAATTGAAAAGAATTAAGTGAAACTAGAAACTTAGGTCATTAAGAACAACATTTTTAAAGAAAGAAATACGTAAATAGAAACAGTAAAAGAAAAAAAGTAAAATAAAGAATCTAAATTGAAAAGAATTAAGTGAAACTAGAAACTTAGGTCATTAAGAACAACATTTTTAAAGAAAGAAATACGTAAATAGAAACAGTAAAAGAAAAAAAGTGAAATTACGATTTAGTTTGAAATATAAGAATTGTAAAGAACATTTTAAATTTTCAAAATTCCGAAACACGAGAAAGAAAAAAAACATAAAAAGGCAATCATGACAGAACCTACAGGTTCTAGCAATGCATTACCGAACATTACACTTCCAAATTTTAACCTTCCCCCTCCAAACCCAAACATATCCACTCCAAATTCATATACAGCAAGTGCTACACCCGAATTCGAGGCACTAGTCACTAGCATCGTTTCAAAGGTCTGCAACGACCAATGCAAAAACATCGTGCAATCAATAATAAATCCACATGCCAACTTTTACAAGGGCGTAGAACAAAGTATTGATGTGCAATATGCAGGAAATTTAGGTGAACTAGACAAAGTAACCGATGTGGTACGATCAATTAGGGAATTCTCAGGGAATCCTAGCGAATATAGCTCTTGGCGAAAGAGCATTGAAAGGATCCTAAGCATCTACAACCACCTTAGAGGCACACCAAAATACTTTGGTATCCTCAACACAATTAGGAACAAAATTGTAGGTAACGCAGATGCGGTTTTAGAATCATACAATACGCCATTAAATTGGGATGCTGACAAGCGCGATTTAGGTACCCTTGAGTACCAAATGACAACTCTTTCACAGGGTAATAACAACGTCGAACAATACTATCAAATGGTATACCAACATTTGACATTGATACTGAATAAAATCTCCAGTATGGACATTTCTACAGATGCCATGCATTTGTTAACGGAAACCTATCGAGATAAAGCTCTCGATACATTCATAAGAGGCCTTAGAGGTGACCTACCTAGACTTCTAGGTATAAGAGAACCTGCTGACCTTCCTCAAGCCTTATACCTGTGCCAAAAGCTTGAAAATCAAAGTTTCCGCTCGCAACATGCTAACATTTCTAGCGGTCATAGCAGAAAACCAATCATTGAACTGCCACCTCGCAGAACAGCTCATGTTACACAACAGCAACAATTTTTCCCACATTTAGCACATGTTCCTCAGCATCCCCCACGTCGGTCCCATTACCCGCAATACCCCCAACAGCCCCAACAATATTATCAGTATCCTCCACAAAATCCTTTTGCACAGCAAAACCAATTTGGTCCACCTCGACCAACTGCCCCAAAACCACTTCCTAGACCAGAACCTATGGAAATCGACCCAAGTCTACGTTCAAGAGGAGTAAACTACATAAATAGGCCAAAATATCAGAATCATTTATACGGCAAAAGGCCAAATGATCAGAATATTACAACCCCATCCACACAAGCACACCCACCGAAAATGCAAAGAAATTTCCACTTACCAACTAATCCAATAAATCCTAATTCCTATCCCGAAACAGTAATGAATCCAAACCTAGAACCAACTAATGATATTGAACACTATTATCAATCAAACATCAGCGATTATAACTCTTTAGTAAATGCTATGAGTACAGTGAACATCGGAGATGAATCCTTGAACGAATATATTGAAAAACAAAGCAATTACGATGAACAATTGAACGATTATGCAGACATCCATTTTTTAGGCTAACAAGCTCGTCTTTGCCATACTTTGAATGTAAGACGAGCGACGGTCAAATTTTAAAATTTCTAATAGATACAGGGTCAAACAAAAACTACATTCAGCCAAGCCTAGTAAAGAATCCAATTCCGAATAAAGAAAACTTTTTTGCAAACTCAGTTGGCGGTCAAGTCGAAATAAGCCAACATACTATGATTAATCTTTTCGGTATTAATAACATTCAAATACAATTTTTCATTCTTCCCTCACTCAAATCCTTCCATGGAATCCTGGGCAACGACAGCCTTAAGGACCTGTCAGCTGTCATTTTTACAAAAGAAAGTTATATGCTTATTAAAAATAAGCTTAAAATCCGATTAAAACAACAAATTTATGAGTCAATAAACTCCGTCACTATCAGAGACAAACACATGTCCGAAGAAAGCAAGTTTAAGCTTCGCAAGCTCACCGATACACACTCTGATCTATTCGCCGAACCGGATGAGAAGTTAACTTACACCACAACGGTGAAAGGAAAAATTAGAACCTCGACTAATGAACCAATATATACGAGATCATATCCATACCCTATGTCCTTAAAGGATGAAGTCGAAAAGCAAATAAATCAATTGCTTAAAGACGGCATCATCAGACCTTCTCGGTCTCCTTACAATGCACCAATATGGGTTGTACCCAAAAAAGTTGATGCATCTGGCGAAAAGAAATTTCGATTAGTTATCGACTATCGAAAACTGAATATGGTCACTATCCCCGACCGCTATCCGATACCGGAGATAAATGAAGTTCTATCCCAACTCGGACAGAACAAAGTCTTCTCAGTACTCGATTTAAAAAGTGGTTTCCACCAAATCAAACTACACGAGAACGACATAGAAAAAACAGCCTTCTCCGTAAGCAACGGAAAATATGAGTTTGTACGACTCCCATTTGGACTGAAGAATGCTCCGTCCATTTTCCAAAGAGCATTAGACGACATATTAAGAGAACATATAGGAAAAATTTGTTTCGTCTATATAGACGATATTGTCGTCTTCAGCAAAGACGAAGAATCACACTTCGAAAACCTTTCAAAAATTTTCAGAACTCTTCAAGAAGCCAACTTAAAAGTACAGATGGACAAATGTGAATTCTTACAAAGCAATGTAGAATTCTTAGGTTTTATTATTACACCCGATGGAATAAAGACCAATCCAAAGAAACTAGAAGCAGTAGAAAACTTTCCATGTCCAAATACACTGAAAGATCTAAGATCATTCTTAGGCCTGTCAGGGTTTTATCGCAGGTTTATAAGAGACTACGCTAAAATAGCGAAACCCCTAACAGTCCTTTTAAGGGGAGAGGATGGACGAACGTCCAAACATGCCTCAAGTAAAAAAGTTATAACAATGACTGACGAAGCATTAGAAGCATTTGACAAAATAAAAAAATCTTTAACCTCGGAAGACGTAGTTCTCGCATATCCCGACTTAAAAAAAGAATTCCATTTAACGACAGACGCATCAGACTACGCTATTGGCGCTGTCTTGGAACAAGATAAGAAACCCATTACCTTCATCTCTCGAACACTTGATAAAACTGAAGAACATTTCGCTACAAACGAAAAAGAAATGTTAGCGATCATATGGGCACTCACTACTCTTAGAAATTACCTTTACGGTCAGTCAGTTGTAAAGATCTACACTGATCATCAGCCTTTAACTTATGCGTTGAGTAACAAAAACACCAACCATAAATTAAAACGATGGAAAGCTATACTCGAAGAGTATAATTACGAGCTTAAATATAAGCCCGGCAAAACCAACGTCGTGGCCGATGCATTATCAAGACCACCAATTAATAGTAACATAAATTCTTTAACCGTCACACAACATAGTGACGAAAGCTCAGGACAACACCTTATTCAATTTGCAACCGAGCCTTTAAACGTGTTTAAAAACCAAATTATTTTATCAGAAGGACCTGTAGCCTCCTATAATTTCGAAATAATCTTCCCTACCTATCATCGACATACAATAGTAGAACCAGAACTTTCCGACGAAAAAATTATAAACATTCTTAAACGATATCTCAACCCTTCCGTAATAAATGGCTTAAAAACAAACGAAAGAATCCTGGGACAGATTCAAGAAATCTACCCAACTCATTTCAAGCAATATAGAACTAGATTTTCCAGAAACATAGTCACAGATTTACTTGACGAGGAAAAACAAGAGTCCGAAATTATAAAAGAACATACACGTGCACATAGAAATAGCAAAGAAAATAAACTGCAAATTCTGAACAAATTTTATTTTCCTCAGATGCGCCGCAAGGTAGAGAAAATAGTCAAAGAATGCAAAATATGCAAGGAACATAAATATGACAGACACCCTAGTAAGCCAATGATTCAAGCCACTCCTATACCTACATACCCTGGTCAAATATTGCACTTAGACATTTATTTCACGAATAAACGCATTATCTTGACAGCCATCGACAAATTTTCCAAGTATGCTTTAGTAAAGATCCTCAAATCAAGATCAGCCGAAGATATTAAACAACCCTTAAGAGAATTAATCCTTTCATTTGGTGTCCCTGACACTATAGTCGTCGACAATGAAAAATCCCTAAACTCGAATTCAGTTCTTTTCATGTTAGAAAACTTTTTCAATATAAAAATATTCAAAACTCCTCCATATACCAGTACCGCTAACGGACAGGTAGAGCGTTTTCATTCAACACTATCCGAAGTGATCCGTTGTCTAAAATCCCAAAACCCAAATTATACATTCCCAGAACTTCTGGACAAATCCATTTTCGAATATAATAACTCCATTCACTCAACCACAGGAAAAAAACCAATAGACATATTCTTTGCTAGACAGTTATCCAATAATCCCGAACAACTTGAAATAGAAAGAGAAATCACCAAAAACAAACTGATAGGAAAACAAGATGCAGATTTAGAATACCATAACAAGAAAAAAGCTCCTGTTAAAAAGTTCTCAAACGGAGAAACCATTTATGTCAAAGTCAATAAAAGATTAGGAAATAAATTATCAGCCAAATACAGAAAGGAAATAGTAAAAGAAGACAAAAATACAACCGTCATTACTCACTCAGGAAAAACTATACACAAAAGCCTCATTAAAAACTAGATTTTTCCCTTCCCCTTAGAACCAACGTAACACCCCAACATCCTATATATCCCATCCTTTCCTTTGAAATTGAAAAAATTAAAAATTACTTTCTAAGATTAAAAATAAAAGAAAAAAATAAAAAATCATTAGATTTCTCGGAAGTGCGTGGAAATGGATCGCCGGAAACCCGGACCAGCACGACTTCGAAATATTAACAGATAAAATGAATAATGTTTTAAGTAATAATAATAATCAAGTCATAATTAATAGAATAACAATTGAGAAAATTAATGAAATCACTAACCTTACAAACAATATAATCAAAACTTTCAAAGAACAAAATGATGTAGAAATTAGTTTAATAATGAAGATAAAATATAAACTCGATGTAATAAAAGAAGAACTCATAAATATTGCCTACGGCATACATTGGGCTAAAGCCAACATTGTTAATTCATATATTTTAAGTAATAACGAAATCAATATAACTGAAACAATAATTAAAAATGAAAAAATTCCTTATGTTAATATAGATGAAGCTTTAGAATTCGCAAATGTGAAAATTGCTTCCAACAATAAAAATATAATTTACATATTAGAACTACCTACAAGTGAAAGTTATTCCTGTAGTGTTTTTATACTAAAAGCAATAAAGAAAAAGAATGTCATTAATAAAATTCCTTACGAAAATGTTTTAGAATGTAGAGATAAGATTTTTGGAATAATTAAAGAATGTAAAAAATTTAATGAATTATCCATATGTAATAAAAAGAATGTAATAGATATTAGTACCTCTGCCTGCATACCAAACTTACTGAAGAGCATCAAACCAACATGTACGCAAATAAACAACGAACACATTCCATCACTCGAAGAAATATCTCCTGGAATTCTCCTCCTCAACCAATTCAATGGTCCTGCAGTTATTAATAACGAAACAGTCGAACTCAATGGAACCTACATCATCCGCCATACAAACTCTTTGATACAAATAAACCAAAGAGAATTCACGAACAGAGAAATCATCAACCATCATCCTATGCCAGCAGTTCTTCAGCCAGCTCCAATGTTAGAAGCCAAAGAAGAATTCTTATCACTCGAGAGACTTAAGAATCTCTACGCAAATAGCACAAACAAAATAGACCTGCTAGAAAACAACAATATCATCCATAGCACAACCAGCTCAGCACTAGCATTTTGCCTAATATTAGTAACAATAATATTGGCTTTCAAATTCCTTCGAAATCGAAAAAACAAAACTATTGGGAAAACCGAAAATCTAACTTCAACACCAGGATTAGACAAAAACCCAAAAACCATGGTAATAGGAATTGAAGACATCAAGAAACACCTGAGGTCATCAAACGAGGACGTTCGAATTTAAGGGCGGAGGAGTTAACGTCAACAAAATTATCCAACTCAACATATCCACGCGCAGCAACCTGAATTGCAATTATTGCATAATTGCATTATCGAATTCCCGAAAACAGCACAGACGACCTCAACGACGGTCATCACCCCAACACCGGCGACAGGTCGTCAGCAGTTTTAGAATGGCAGCAGAGGTTTCGATTAAGCTAGGTAGACTTAAGTAGTTTAGTTCAATTTTGTACTCCGTTTGAAGTTAATAAACAATGAAAAAAGGAAATTAAAAGTCTTTTTTTTAAGACAAACAAATGTAAAATAAAATAACTTACATAAACCATGACCAGACCGAAGAGGGCAATACAAAAGGTTCTTGTACCTTTGTATGCTGGAGTAGATTTGTAGTTGTGATCTATTAATACTTCATTACCACTGGTGGGGTGAAGCAATAATAACAAATGAACACAACAACCTGTTGATCGTAAATGATAATCTTTATTGGCTTACAATACTATTTATACAAAAGAAATGCTTACGCTAACTTATTTACAAATGTATGCTAAAGGTATGCTTATGCTGAATGTACACAAAATTTTTATTGATTGAGTTCAAAGGAATTAAGTTACAAAAGTGAATTCGGCATTAATGCTGATTCATTGATAAATGCATGAGAATGCAAGCCCGTTAGTATTGATTCAATTATTTACAGCATGTCAAGAAAGAAAGAAAAGGTTTGATATGATTTGATTCGAAAGAAGAAGTAATATTAAGTTATGTTATCCAAGTTATACATACCTTAAGGAGCTTATGAATATATAATCTACAAGAAAAAGCTCCTGTTCACATAGTACAATTAGTTGGACAAACTTTGTTTGATGGAGGTTGGATGGTCTGATGTAGTTTGCGTTCACACTTATCAAGCTTGTCGTCCAACTTTATGTCACATACCCTTCCTCTCCGTCCAACTTCAAGATTTTCAAAAAGTTTTGAAAACCATCCAACAAGTTGGACAAGCGGTCGTCACTATCAAGTATTGGTCGTTCAAACCTAAGTCTGTCCAACTAATTGTACAGTGTGAACAGGGCTATTAACACACAAAATATAAAGGCCTATGAGTATGCAGCGAACTGGGTGTCTAAGCCTACAGTAGAGGTAGTAAATAGTAGTACTTCAAATGTGCCCAACCCGAAAAGGAAATGCAGTGGTTCACCTCCAGATGGTGAAATTTTGGTAGGAGGTCTTTCATTAAACAATTTAATGGAAACGATGGGGTGTTTACTTGACCAAAAGCTGCAACATTTACCCACAAAAACAGATTTTTTTACATCTCAAGTTAGCACTTTGCCATCCCGCTTTAAAGATCTTGCATCAGAGAATAAGGAATTAAAAGATCAACTCAAACTGCTTCCGATTGAAAAAGAAAAAAAGACAGGCAAACAATCAATTAGCTCGAGGATCAAATTAAGAGTAAAAACATTATTTTGAGAGGTGTTGAAGCACAAAGTTCTGCCCTTGTGGCAGTAAATCAAATCTGCGAGGTTCCGTTAAAGCAAAATCGACAAAAAAAAGTTTACGAAAAGGATGGAAAAATGACAGTAGTAGCAGAGTTTGAATCGGCAAACACGGTAGAAGAGGTATTTAGACACACGAGAAACTTAGCTGGCACTTCAATAAGCTTAGAGAGAGACCTGAGTTCCAAGAAACAGTCAAACAAAAAAGAAAAAATATTTTACCAAAGAGTCATAAGCATAAAATTAACGTTGTAAATGACCGAATGAGAGTGGGTGACAAATGGTTCTTATGGAATAACTTATGGAATAAGCGAAATGAGCTAATGTGTGGTGCCTCCAAAGGTGAAAATGCTCTACAAAATCTATATTCGGGTGAATTAGATCACATTAATTGTAATTATTATTAGCTTTTAGATAAACAGGCTCAAAACAACTAAATTGCAAAAATCAAAATCAAATAATACACTAACCCAAACTAAAAATGAATTATTAGAAATAACGAAACTTAATATAATTTCTTACAACGTAAACGGTCTTGAGAATAAAACTTTATTTGCACAATTTTTCACATATATTCTATCATATGAAATATTTATTTCAATTGAAACCCATCTAACAGAAGAGAAAATTTTACAATACAGAAAATATCAAAAAGATTTTGATACATACTGGAAACCGGCAACTAGAAACAGTAGATTTGGAAGGGCAATTGGTGGATTGGTGTATGGAGTCAACAAGAATTTGGTATCTCTAGGCATAGCTCATGAATATACAAACTTCGAGGGGGTTGACTTTATAAGACTTAAAGCGATTAGCGGTGAGATGAATATACTTCCAGTATACTTAAGGGGTGCAAACTGGCAGAATGATATTAATTTATTGAAGTGGTTCTTTGTCGAAGAAAATATCTCAAACCCAATGGTAATCGGTGATATGAATGTAAGAGTAGAAGAGCTTCAACAACCCATGGACGATGTGTTCAACTTAGCTTTTACAGCTGGTACGGAAATCCGTCGTTCCAAGGATAAAACTTGTAATGGAAAAGGGAAGGACCATCATCAAGTCCATCATTACCATCAACATTATCATCAAATAAAAGCCTTATTAATTTAACCATCCGCAATAGTAATAAAACTAACCTTGCAAACAATGTAGACATTAATTCTAGTGGATGGGAAATTGTTCAAAATAAACTCCCTAAAAAAAGTCCCTAAAAACAACGAATCATCTCTTCGTGCCCTACCGGAATACAAGTGGATTCATCTGTCTAAATTTAATATAAATACAACAACCGAAGATGTCATCAGTCATATTTCGAAAAAAACAAATATTCCTGCTGATCAATTCAAATGTTTCATGCTAACAAAGATGAAAGAGAACTCTACAGCGACTACACTTCCATCTCTACAGCTACCACCCACAACCACACCCTCACCAACTCCAGCTCCGCCACAACCACTGCCACCACCACCGCCACCACAAAGTCATTGACATGACAACCAACTCCACCAGCCGATAATAACATAATAAATGCAAATTCTCTTTCGCTCACTCAACTACATTACTCTTCACGTAACAAGAGTAACATTTCCGAATATCAAATATTCTATCACAAATCACAATGGAATAAGGACAAAAATGCAAAATATTCTTCTCTTCTCCTCTTCACAACAGTTTGACATATATGCAACTATGCACTTGTTATGCATGGCATTGCATCATCATACAACCTACACAATCATACCTACAACACAGTACAACACAGACGCCGAATCAGCAATAACCCCAACACGAGCATTGAAATCAGAGCATCGAAATCAACATAAGAAAAGGGTTAACAACACGAGCACCCAAATTCAAGCGAAAATGGGTAGGTAGGGAATTTTTTCATGTTTTCCATGTCAGCATAAAATAAATAATAAATACAGGTGCAAAAGCACATGAAGACGTTGTTGGAAGTTAGTGTCATTCAGATCATGAGTCATTTTTCGCAGTTGTTTCATTAAATAAATTCAAACCATTATCAAACCATTTTGTCAATTTATGTTTCATTAAATAAATTAAGATAATTATTAAACCAGTAAATTCGTGATCATTATTTGCACTTATTGTGGGATCAGACATTTTCAACTATAACATCAGTGATTTATTCGCATTGTTTGGGTCCATTAAGGTGAAGTATTTTCGGACGGCAACACCAGAATTGGATACAACCCTCCAATATATATCTGGCCAGAAGAATTTATTTGATACAAATAATCGTGTTACTCGTGTTACTCTACGAGGCATGACACGAAAATTGGTGGCAGCGGTGGGATACCTTCAGGGAAAATTAAATCATCATCATCAAGGGACATCAACCAAATATTTGTGGTATTATTGTGAGTAATTTTATATTTGTAAAGCAATTGTTTCTTATAAAGTGTTTATATGTTTTCTAAAATACGGGAATCACTTTTAAAGATAATTCTGATAGTGAAGAAAGTGCATGCGTAGGAAGTGATAGTGAATCAAACGTAGGAAATAGTGGCGAGGTTAACGAAGATAGAAACACAGTTGGAAATAGTGATCGTGAAGAAAGTGCAAGCGTAGAAAGTGATATTGAAATAAACGTAGGAAATAGTAGTGAGGTTAACATATGTGTGAAAATAGTGATAGCAAAGATACTGCAATGAGTGAAATAAGACTCAACACATTGATTTCCTTCATCCCAACATTTAACGGCACAAGTGAGGAAGTTCTTAACTTCATTGATGCCTGCAATGATGCCATCGAATTGGCGTCAGTTGCACAAAAAGATGTGCTTTTCAAGTACATCAAAACGAAGATTCGTGGTAATGCCACATCAATTCTGATGAACAGGGAAATTACAGACTGGGAATCTTTAAAAAGAGAATTAACCCAAGTCTTTAGGGAACCACATAGTGCGCTCCAACTCCATAGGGAGTTGATTTCTATTAGACAAAATAGGGAAGAAACAGTAGTGCATTATCTGCAACGGGTTGAGACCTTGCAGAGGCGGTTATTACAAAGTAAATTATCTGACGTAAAAGCCGAACATAAAGCAGGGCAATTGGAATATATCCAAAATGAAACCTTAACGGTTTTTATAAACGGACTGCGTGAAAGGTTATCTACGTATGTGATAACCCAACGCCCGAAAAGTTTATCAGAAGCAAATAAATATGCTTGCGAAGAGGAGCAAAGAATAAATCTATTTAGGACCAATACACAAAAGGATTACACTACTAAAAACTTAGCCAAGATTAATTACCAAGAAAGATCTTGCTATAACTGTGGCAAACCAGGGCACATAGCAAAATTTTGCAGACTACCCAAGAAAAACCAATACGGTAACAACAAACGAGTTGAGGATGCCAAACCAGGTCCAAGTACATCCTCCTCTAGTAATAGTACTCCCTCTGGTAACAGAGAATTTAAACAGAAAAATTTTTTAATAAGCTGTATGGTCGATGAGGCACCCGTACAGCTAAGGTCCCTGGATAATTCTGAAAGTCCCCATGTATTAGTAGAAATCAATGGTGAAGTGAACAAAAGAGATTGATAATAGACACAGGTGCAGAAGTTTCTCTCGCTAAAGCTAATTGCGTTTATAAAGAAGATGTTGATGAAAAAAGAACAATTAGGTTCAGTGGAATAAGTGGTAAGATACGTGAATCGTTGGGAGAAACAGAAGTAAAAATTGGATTTATTCCTCTGAATGGAAAATCCAAAAGTGAAAAAATTAAGTTTCAAATTATAGAAAATAATTTATTAGGGAATTATGATGGGTTGATTGGAAACCATTTCCTTCGAGAGGGTGGTTTTTCAATTAACTACAAAGACAATACTATCAGTGCAAAGTTTGGGGAGATACCGTTAAGGTATTTCAGCCAAGAAAATATTGTTAAAGAGAGATCAGAAGTCTTCAGGACTGTCAAAGTTGATGGGAATTTAAATAGAGAAATTGTGATACCTAGGCAAGAAGTCGCTTATGGTATAATAGTTGCAAATTGTGTTACATTAAATGAAAATGGAGAATGTTTGGTTTCCATTGTGAATACCACAGACGATCCATGTAGTGTTAAAAATATAAGGATCATCGGGCAAAATCTAAACGAATTTGATATTTTCGACAGTAGATCTAAGATAGTAAAAGGAAATATTAGAACTGAGCATCTAAATAAAGAGGAAAAAGAGAGTTTAATCGTTGAAAGGTTTAGTGACATTTTTAGTATAGAAAATGAAAAATTGTCAAAAACTTCGGCTGTTTTCAGAAATTCTCGACCAATTAGGAAAAGCAAAATACTTTTCCACCTTGGACTTAACGTCCGGTTTTCATCAGATTCCAATGGAAGAAGATGATATGGAGAAAACGGCGTTTAGCACTCCGTACGGGCATTTCGAATTCACTAGAATGCTAAGAAATGCCCCCGCATGTTTTCAAAGATTAATGAATACGGTCCTGGCAGGATTACAAGGAATCAAATGCTTCGTCTACCTGTCGTATACGGACAAAACCTGAAAGGACATAATGATAAACTGATTGAAGTTCTCGAACAGCTTAGAAAAGCTAACTTAAAGCTGCAACCCGACAAATGCGAGTTCTTGAGAAAAGAAGTCAATTACTTAGGGCACGTCATTACTGACGAGGGAGTTAAACCAGACCCAAAGAAAATCCAGAGTATTGTTGAAATGCACCATCAAATACGAAAGGCATTAAATCCTTTTTGGGAATGATAGGGTATTACCGCAAATTTGTTAGAGACTTTAGTCGAATTTCCGAGCCCATGACTAGGTTACTCAAAAAAAACGTCGAATTTATCTGGGGCCAGGAGTAACAGAGTAGTTTTGAGAGACTAAAAGAATTAATTACAAAACATCCAATATTACAATACCCTGATTTTGGTAAACCGTTTATCATTACGACCGACGCATCTAATCGAGGTATTGGTGCCGTTCTTAGCCAAGAATTTAATGGAAAGGACTTGCCAATTCATTTTGCAAGTAGGACTTTAAATAAGGCTGAAACAAATTACAGCACTACTGAGAAGGATTGTTTAGCTATAGTTTGGGCGACCAAACAATTTCGTCCTTATATCTATGGGACAAAATTCGTCATTATGACAGACCATAGACCATTAACGTGGCTATTTCAAGTAAAAGATCCAGGAAGTCGTCTAGTAAGATGGCGTCTCAAGCTTGAAGAGTTCGACTACGTTATTTCTTATAAAAAAGGTAAAGAAAACGTAGTAGCTGATGAATTAAGTAGAAACGTTCGTGTAACCGAACAAGAAAAAGAAGAATCATAGCAAGATCTACTAAGTCTACTAGAGGAAGAAGGTATAGATGTAGATAAAGAAAATGGGCAAAACCCAAATAATATAGAAGTGAATGATGACGAAGAAAATTTCGGAGGAAATTTAGCAGGAAGTACCAATTCTGGCGAGCTAGAAATAGAGGAAAAACAAGATAAGGAAGAAGTTAATGACTTCAACAAAAGACAAGAAATAATGCGGGAATATTATGAAGGATTATTAGGGGGTCAAAAAGGTCAGAAAGCAACCTATGCGAAAATTAGTACAAAATTCAAATGGAAAGGAATGCAAAAAAATTTTGAAGAATTTATTAGAAATTGTCCTCAATGTCAAACTTAAAAGGTAAATAGAGCACCGACAAGAAGCTCTATGAAAGTTATAACATCAGCCGATAGGGCGTTAGAAAAAATAATGATTGATATGATTGGTCCAATGAAGGAAACAGAGGAAGGGTACAGGTTCGGATTAACAATTCAAGATGACTTGTCTAAGTTCATTAAGTTCATCTTCCTGAAAACAAAAGAAATGTACACCGTCGCAAACGCTATATTGGAACAATGGGTACTGAACTTTGGAATGCCAAAATTAATTTTATCGGATAATGGCGCTGAATTCTGCAATTCTTTATTTAAAGAATTTTGTGAAATTTTAAAAATCAAACACATCACAACTAGCGTTGCATATCCACAAGCTAACGGAAGCGTTGAAAGAGCCCATTGTAGATTGTTAGAATATCTAAAGTCTACCGGAAGAGAACTAGAAAATTCCACGGATTGGCATACTCGCATGCCTTACGCAGGATTTTGTTACAACAGCACTAAACATGCTACAACCGGTTATACACCATATGAAGTAGTATTTGGTTATGAGGCAAATAGACCAAGTGGTGTTGACCCATACGACGAAAAGTCAATGTTTGACTATATCGACGAATTAAGAACAAAATTGTATCGAACACAAGAAAACGTTAAAATAAATACTAGACAAAATAGGCAGAAAGCAAAAACAAGATATGATAAGAAGATAGGAAGACCCATTATATATAAAATAGGTGAACAGGTTCTGATTAGAAATGATAGAAGAGGTAAATTTGAAAGTACATATAAGGGACCTTTTACCATATAAGAAGTATTCGATGATCATTTGATCATAAAACTTCAAAATAAAACCCAGAAAGTCAACAAAGCTAATTTGAAACCTTATTTTCCAGGATCTCGTTCGTGATTCAAACCAGATCGGAAAATGTAAGAATAAGAAAGGAGGTGGTGCATACTTCTATGGAGCCTGGGCCCACGGCGTACACCTATGAGACTAGTACCAAATGAAAGCTTACGTTCAGCCCAATCAGCCTGCCAAATATTTTTGAATTCGGTCTTGGTGATTTTGAGATAATTAGACTTGAAGTTGAGTGCCGGAAATGGGAAAAATCTGACATTTCTGCAAATAATTACGAATATCTCGAAAAGCATAGCACGTAGGACAATGATTTTGGTATCATATGAAAGATCATAAAAATATCTTTCATTTCATTCAAAATACAGTTTTCAAAATGCCTTATATTTCGAAAAAACAGACCAAAAAATTGTTTAAAAAAAAACATTTTCGTTGACGTTTGACAGCCAATATCTCGAAAAAATCAGTGAATACCTATAATTTTTTTTGCACCACTTTAATCCTTAATTGGTAAGCTTGAATTTGATATACAATAACGCTATCATACATAAAGCATATCACGTACATTATACACAATTCCTAAAAAAAATTAAACAAAAAATATGTTCCACAGGAGATGCATTTTTCATTTAATTCTTCGCAGTTACTACTTTGTTTTTTACTAAACATAAAAACAAAATACATTTTAATGCTGCAAATGAGAAAAAAAATGACTAATCTTCGTTTAGATCTATCAAAATACCATCCAAAAACAAAGCTGGTGCTATATTCATTGCTTCCTGGTGTCTTGCGTAACGTCTAATTATCTCAAAATCACCAAGACCGAATTCAAAAATATTTGGCAGGCTGATTGGGCTGAACGTAAGCTTTCATTTGGTACTAGTCTCATAGGTGTACGCTCTGGGCCCAAGTATGCACCACCTCCTTTAGAGAACAATACTGGAATATACTTCAACCATATAGGAAATGCAAGAGAAATTTCTAAGAACCTAGCACTAGTTGTTAATTTAGATCTATCAACATTAGAACAATCAGCCGTTACAATTAAAAGTATGTTAAATTCAATAGACAACATTTGTATAAAAAATAAAACAGGGTGTAAAGAATTCCAACAATCTGCCAGACGAGAAGTGATAAAACTGGATCATAGAATCAGAATAATTTCAGGAGTAACAGGAAATGCCAAAAGGCAAAAACGAGGTTTAGTAAACGTTATTGGTACAGGTCTTAAAGTTCTATTTGGAACCATGGATAACGAAGACGCAGAGTATTATCAGAAAGTAATACACAGTGTCTCTGAAAACGAACATAGGATAAAAAATCGAATGGAAGAAAACGTTAAAGTTTTAAGTCACCTTAATAAACAAGTATTAGACAATATAAAGAATAGTAACGTAACAATCAGCAAAATCAACGAAGCAATCAATGAAATCAATAAAGTCAATAGAAAAGAAACCAACCTTAATAGAACAGTTATTCTCAATCAATATTTTAATGAAATAGTAAGCAAAGTTAACCATAAATTGATGCAATTAGAGATAGAAGTAGAACAGATCGTAGATAGTCTATTATTCATTCAAGCAGGAATTCTTCACCCCAGAATTATCGAACCGATAGATTTATTAAATGAGTTACGTCAATTAAAACACCATGAAAATTTGGCAATAGAACCTATTACGGATAATTATTCGGAAATACTTAAAATAATAGAAATAAAAGCTTTTAGTAAAGATCAACAGATCATAATTGTAGTAAAGTGTAACACGTTTGAGAGTTGGATAAGAACTGATTTATTCAAAGAGCTTTACAATCGCCTCATGCATAACGAAGAGAGGTGATAAGGAATGCAATAATTATCATTAACATTCTACATCTCCCCATCAAACTTAAAAAAAAAATTGTTTACATTAAACATGCTCAAAATTACAAATCGGTGTTGTCGCTGCGTGTTCTCAAATATCTCGAATTTCTCCTCAGTGTGCTTCCATTTTCGAGTGCTATGTTATATGATCTGGGTGTTCTTGCTTTTGCTACTATTTTCGCCTTAATCCACTTCTTATTGTTAAAGTACCATACGTTCTGTCCTACACACAGTTCATTTGCCTCTTTTGCGTTTCTATCATAATACGCTTTATTGACACTATTATTTTCCCTTTGGATTGGTTCTAACTGTTTTGAATAGGAGTTTCGCAAAAATTCCTCATTTTCCGGAATTAAAGTCCTTAAACGTCTTCCGAAAAGTAGCTCAGCTGGCGTTAACATGGAACCTTTAATCGGCGTATTTCTATAATTTAAAAGACCTTTCCATAAATCCTCACTACACTTAATCATCAATTTCTTTGCCATACCAACAAACCGCTCCGCTAATCCATTTGCCTGAGGATAGTTTGGACTAGTGGTTGTTAATTTGATTTCGTTATCCGAACAAAATTTCTTAAAATTGTAGGACCCGAAAGGCATGTTATCAGCGATGATTTCTTTTGGAAGGCCATGAGTTGCGAACAAATTTTTCAATTTGCTAATAATTTCGGTTGCCGTTTTGCTATTGAGCTTCAAAATGTCGAAATATTTCGAAAATAATCAACTATCACTATATATGGTTTTCCTTTGAATTCTAAAACGTCCATACCAATTTTTTGGTATGGGAAACTGGGAATGGTATGTGAAAGCAGTGGCTCTTTCACCTTGGAATCACGCAACTCCTGGCAAATACTACATGAACTTATTATTTTTTCAATTTCGTCATTCATACCAGGCCAGTATAGTGAAGATCTAGCTCTGGCTTTGGTTTTGTCAACACCAAAATGGGCTTCATGTAATCTTTTCAACATGTATGCTCTTTGAGAGCAGGGTATGAAAATTCTTGAATTAAAAAATACAAATCCTTGGTCTAAAAATAGCTCTCCTCTATGCTTCCAAAAATATTTTACATTTTCTGGTACTTGGCCCTTATTTACCGGCCATCCATGTTTAATTAAATCGATTAAGTTTTTAAGCACCCTATCCTCTTGTGTTGCCTGTTCAAGTATCTGTTTTCTCTCATCACTAGCGCTGATGGTATGAACTACTTCATTTATGTCTTCTATTTCAGGATTGATAACCTCCTTACAAAAATCACGAGAAAGGAAGTCTGCAATAAACATATGTATCTTTTCCTGGCATGTAGAGAAAATCTAAATTATACTTGAGGAGTCGTATTCTCATGCGTTGTAGCCTTGGCGATGGGATTTCCCCAATTTCTTTTTTCATTATCCCAAGCAAAGGCTTATGATCGGTTATTACGCGCACCTTATGCCCATATATATATTGATTATACTTTGTGCACGCAAACACAATTGCTAAAAGCTCTTTTTCAATCTGGGCATAATTGATTTCAGCTGGGCTTAAGGCTCTGGATGCAAAACTAACGACTTTATTATCCTGCATTAAACAACAACCCAGACCAGATTTTGACGCATCAGCCTGAATAACTGAATCCTTGCTGCATTGAAAAGGCTGAAGGGCTATTGCTTTAGCTATTATTTTTTTTATTTTTTTCAAGCAATCTTCATGTGCCGAAAGCCAGCAGAAAGTTTTGTTTTCCTTGAGGATTTCTCTTAACGGCTGCAAATGCTCCGATAAGTTGGGTATGAATGAACGGACATAGTTTACCATCCCCAGTAGACGTTGAAGCTCTACTTTATTAGTAGGGGCAAGTATTTCTTTAATAGCCTTCACTCTATCCGGGTCAATTTCAATGCCATTCGAACTGATTATATGCCCCAAATAAGTAACCCTATCACTCCTAAACTGTATTTTCTCAGAGTTAAATCTTATGTTTTCCCTGCGTGCCCTGTCTACTACTTTCTTTAAAATATTGTCATGCTCTTCTAATGTCTTCGCAAAAATGATAATATCATCAATGTATATGGCCGTTCCCTCTATATCTTTGAAATTCTTCTCATTCAGTTGCTGAAAAGCTTCTGCGGCTGGTTTGATTCCGAATGGGAGCCGCAGGAACCTATAGCATCCAAAAGGTGTTGAAAATGTGCAAAGTTTACTCGACTCTGCATCAATGGGTACCTGATAATAGCCTTTTTTAAGGTCTAAAATTGTAAAATATTTCATGTTTGCCAATTTAGAAGATATTTCTTCAAAAGACGCTATAAGATAAGCTTCTTCTACTATTGCTTCGTTAAGGTATTTAGGATCTAGACATAAACGCATGCTTCCGTCTTTTTTCTCGACTATAACTAAATTTGAAACCCATTCACTGGTTTCTTTAGTGCTTTCAATAATTCCTAACTTGACCAATGCTCTGAGTTCGTCCTCTAGCTTCTTCATTAACGAAAATGGGACACGTCTTGCCGCTCTTACGACAGATTTGGCGTTACTTTTCAATTTTATTTTGTATTTTTCTTTGAATTCTCCTAGTCCCTCAAAAAGATCTGAGTTTTCTTTTATAAAATCTTCCTTATTCTTATATGAGGCTATGCTGTCTATTCTTGCTATCAAATCCAAATTAATACATGATTTAAAGCCTAAAATGGGAACTGAGTTCTCTTCAACTACAACAAAATCTAGTTTATATGTTCTTTCATCAATTTCGCATTCTAAATCAGTTTCTCCTTTGGTATTAAGCTTATAACCTCCATATGCACATAATCTCTTATCTACTTTCCTAATTTTTGCTTTTTTAATCTTGCTAAAAACACTGAATGGAAGTACATTTACCTCGGCACCAGTGTCCAGTTTGAAAATGATTTCCGTATTGTTCATTTTGAGTCTTTTGAACCATGCGGTCTTACCACCATGTGTGCTTGATGAAACTGTGTCTATGAAGAACTCGTTGCTACTGTTATCTTGAACAATTTCCTCGACACCTTTTTGGAAGCACACTGAAGCAAATGATTTTTTTTACCACACTTGGCGCACATTTTCCCATATGCCGTACACCGACCTGTCATATGTTGGTAACCACAAAAAATTACAAGCTCGTTCTCTTACATTTCTGAAATTTGAAATAAATTTAGGTTGCGAAAAATTCTTCTTTGATTGAAACTTCCCTGTTTCCCCTTCCCTGATGCTGCTGCTGCTACTACTGCTTCCATCTTCTGCTCGCCGATTCCCGCTTCTCTTTGGCCCGACAACATCGCTGCTCGATTTGCTTTTTGTAAAAATTGCATGAGCCTCAAACGTGTCCCCCGTAGACTGTGGATTTGTATTGCCGCCGTTTGCTGTGTAGAGACCTCTGCCACCCTCGCCATCTCTATTGCACTCTGAGAATCCAAACTCTCTGTCTCTAATAATTTCTTTTGAAGCTTTTTATCGCTTACTCCAAGTACAATTCTATCTCGTAGCATCCTATCTGCATTTTCGAACTCACATGGTTTAATCAGTTTTTTCAGATTCATTAAAAACTGTCGAATGGTTCCGATGTGGCCTGATCACGTGTATGCAATACAAAGCTAGAGTATACTTGATTCTTTTTTGGGCTGCAAAATTCATCGAAGGCTTTGACTCCTTTTGCATAATTCTCTTTGTCAGGTTCACTCAACGCCAATGTGTTGAAAAGTTCAACAGCTCCAGGTCCAACAGAATTGAGAAATATTGCTGCTTGCACTCTATCTGTTTTCTTGTCCAGCTCAGCCGCAATATAAAAAAAATCAAAATTTTGTTTAAATACTCGCCCATTTTCGGCCACATTTCCATCAAGGTTAAGCGCACGTGGTTTTGAAAGGTAATCCATATTTCTCGTGATATTTTCATATACCTACTATTGGTCGATACTTAGGTGGTCTCCCACGAGGTCTCCTAACGTCAGATTTTCCTTTGGGTTTCGTGATTCCCATTAATTATTATTAAAAAGAAATATGCTATTTTTTAAAACATATTACTTTGCTTTGCAAATAATTAATTTTTTTATATCCTCGTCGCCATGTAGTAAAGTGTAACACGTTTGAGAGTTGGATAAGAACTGATTTATTCAAAGAGCTTTACAATCGCCTCATGCATAACGAAGAGAGGTGATAAGGAATGCAATAATTATCATTAACATTCTACAATAATCGTTATAAAAATTCCAACAATATCAAATGAACATTATGACATATACGAAACAATTGCTATGCCGAAAATTGTAGAAAATGGAATAGTAATTTTAAGCTTGAGTTATAAATTTCTAGTAATAAATAAAAACAGAGAAGAATACACTTTAAAAAAAGAACTCGACTGCAAAAATATAAATGACAAATACATTTGTAAACCATTATTACTAAAAAGTACAATTAGTGATGCAAATTGTGAAATAAATATTTTTATGAGAAATCGAGCAGATAATTGTAATGCTAAAATTGTAAATTCTAAAATTGAAATTTTTTATAAACTTAAAGAAAATACCTATTTGTATACTATAACTGAAGAAACCAAATATTATTGTAAGTGCAATAAAGAAACAGAACATGGAAAACTGATAGGATCAGCAATAATAATAATAAATAGAAGTTGCAAGTTAGAAACATACGATACGACTATAAAGACACAAGATATTGATGCCGAGATACCATTGAAAGACAAACATCCATACGGAGATCTAGAAGACTGTTGTGTTAACATTAAACTACGGGAAGTAACAATCTACCAAGAACCGATGTCAAAAATTACAGCAAAAGATATTCATGAGTTACAAGATCTGTCTTCAGAAATCCAAAACCAAAGGAGTTTCTGGTCGAAAATCTTTAATGAAATACCAGAACGATCCCAAGGAGTCCTTATATCCATATCCGGAGTAATTAGTATCTTACTTATTGGTTACACTATCTGGAAATGTAGACCTGGCGTAAGAACAACTATAGCACTATTTAATAAGTGTTTTAATAGAAAGCATCGAACTAATCCGGAAATGATAGTGACAGTCCGAGAAGACAGCGGCTTAAATACATCAGCAGAAGCTCTGGAACTAAAATCACCTAAAACCAATCTCAGGATAAAGTATCCTTAGATGTGTCTAAAAGGGGGACGTGTTATGCATGGCATTGCATCATCATACAACCTACACAATCATACCTACAACACAGTACAACACAGACGCCGAATCAGCAATAACCCCAACACGAGCATTGAAATCAGAGCATCGAAATCAACATAAAAAAAGGGTTAACAACACGAGCACCCAAATTCAAGCGAAAAGGGGTAGGTAAGGAATTTTTTCATGTTTTCCATGTCAGCATAAAATAAATAATAAATACAGGTGCAAAAGCACATGAAGACGTTGTTGGAAGTTAGTGTCATTCAGATCATGAGTCATTTTTCGCAATTGTTTCATTAAATAAATTCAAACCATTATCAAACCATTTTGTCAATTTATGTTTCATTAAATAAATTAAGATAATTATTAAACCAGTAAATTCGTGATCATTATTTGCACTTATTGTGGGATCAGACATTTTCAACTATAACATCAGTGATTTATTCGCATTGTTTGGGTCCATTAAGGTGAAGTATTTTCGGACGGCAACACCAGAATTGGATACAACCCTCCAATATATATCTGGCCAGAAGAATTTCCTTGATACAAATAATCGTGTTACTCGTGTTACTCTACGAGGCATAACACACTCACTGAAACATGGCACTCTGAGAATCATTTTAATGCAGAAATGTTTAATAACCAGCTGTTTAATGTTTTCCGTAATGTTCGATGTCCACTAACAACTGGAAAATTAAAAGGCGGAGGTGTAATGCAAGCATTGGTTCATCATTTGTGTGCTATCAATTGGATTTGCCGTCATCGTCCGCCGCTTTGCAAACACAATTTGATATCGACCAGCTGATAGTACGTGTCAGCATAGATAAGGTTCATGATGTGGATTTTATATTGAGTTATATTCCACCTAAAAGTTCATTTGAATTATATAAAATTCATGTAGATAATTGTATATCAGTTTTAAAAAATCTAAAAGAGAACTAGCATATTATTATTTTAGGAGATTTTAATTTGCCGTATATAAATTGGCTACAAGATCCAGATGACTTTTGATATTAATAGTGAGTGTGAAAGCATTGTTGCTGACACCTTTTCCGAATTTGGTCTTAGTCAGATAAATAATTATCCAAATAAATTAAATCGTTACTTAGATCTAGTTTTCATAGATAAAGAGATTAGTGTAGGTATTGATAGTCATATTCCATCTCCTTTGCCAAACACTGATAATCATGAAGTGCTTTGTTTGGTTTTAAAATTCTACAAGAAAGAAACTGAAAGAAACCTCCGACCAAAAATATAAATATAATTTTAAAAAATGTAAATTTAATGAAATATCAAAATTTATTGATACATCTGAATTGATACCTGCTTTAAATAGTTCAAGAATTGAAGTTGCTTATGAGTTTTTTACCAACTCAGTAAATGAGGCAATTGATTTATATACTCCGAAGCTTATCCAGAAATTTTTTCAAAACCCCATTGGTTTAACAAGAGACTAATAAATATAAACAATAAAAAAAACAAAGCTTATAAATTAGTTCGGGAATCGAACAACGATACTATTATCTATAATAGATACCTTCGATTACAAATGGAACTCGATTTTCTAAACAAATTTCTTTACAAGCAATATGTTTTAAGTATGGAAACAAAACTTAAAACTAATAGTAAATGTTTTTGGATGTTTATAAAGAATAAAAAAAGATCTACTGGTATTCCAAATTCGGTTAATTATCTGGGTGAAACCTCTAGTGAACTGTTAAAAGTGTGTAATTTCTTTGCAAATTTTTTTCGATCAGTTTTTAAGCCTCTATGTACTGAGGCCACATCAGTTATAGATGATTCACCTGAGCTAGTCAACATTGGGGACTTGCGAATCAATAAAAGTGAAATCGAAGAAGGATTGAAAAAGTTGAAGGAAGACACACAGGCAGGATTTGATGGTCTTGCACCAATAGTATTAAAAAAATGTGCTTGCGCCTTAGCACTTGAAGTGATTTTTAATCGCTCTTTCCAAGAAGGTGTTTTCCTGACCGTATGGAAAAGTTTGTTTGTAACCCCTATTTTTAAGTCGGGGTCAAAAAACCAGGTTACAAACTACCGTCCTATTTGCAAGATATCTGCGATTCCAAAACTTTTTGAAAAAATTGTATATAATAAACTTGTTTTTCTTTTGAAAGAAGTTATTTCCCCATTGCAACATGGTTTCATTAGTGGAAGATCAACGACAACTAACTTAACTATATTTAGCAATTACGTGCTATGTTCCCTTCAGCAAGGTTTCCAATGTGATGCTATCTATACCGATTTCTCAAAGTCATTTGACAGAGTTGATCATAAAATTTTGGTATCTAAGTTGAATAAGTTAGGTTTTCACTCTAATTTGTTAAAATGGTTTAAATCGTACCTTACTGACAGAGTTCAGTACGTTCGAATAAATAACGTTCTTTCGAGTCCCATAAATGTGACCTCTGGTGTCCCTCAAGGTAGTCACTTAGGACCTCTTCTATTTTTAATTTTTGTAAATGAGATTCCAAGATTTTTAAAGAATTGTCGTTGCTTGATGTACGCCGACGATAATTGTTTTTAAGCATAAAATCTATCCATGATTGCATTGATCTACAGAAAGATTTATCGAATTTATCTGTTTGGTGTAGTAACAACAATCTTCACCTAAATGTTTCAAAGTGTAACAGTATTACTTTTTCCAGAAGTGCTTCACCAATTACTTTTGAGTATAATATGTGTGGAACTTCCCTATCTAAATTAAATGTAAAAAAAGATCTTGGTGTTATATTTGATGTTAAGTTCAGTTTTTCTAGACATGTCGACTATATTGTGTCTAAGTTGAGCTCAATGTTGGGGTTTATTTACAGAAATGCCAAAGACTTTTCAGCAGTGCCGTAACTAGCCTTTTATGCGCCCGGTGCGAGCTTTCAAAACTGCGCCCCTGAAAAATACTCTAACCAGGCTCTGAAAATAAAATCAACAAATGTGCTTACAATAAAATCTATCTATTTATTGTTTGCCAAAGTATATAAGTACCTACTTAGTATATAGTGGAGGACCGTTAGACATAAAAAAGGCAAAACCTAGGAATCCAAGGCCAGTCCATGGATTTTCATGAAATTTTCGGAAATGTGTTTTGGATGGCGTATAGAAAAAAGTTAAAAAATAAAATTTCACCGCTCTCAATTTTTTAATTATTTTTAAAATTAATTATTAACTTTTAGAATTTTATTTTATTTATTTAGGGTATTTTAGATAAGGTTTTCCAAAGCGTAAGGATGGATAGGTTTGGTTAAGACAAAAAAAAAATTTGTATGAGAGGGGGGGTCTATATCCCTCCGTGTAGGCGCGATGGGCAATTTTTTATGAAATTTACTTCATTTTTTAAAAAACTTTTAAAAATCAACTAAGCCACTTACTTTCTCATACTTTAGTGTTTTTGAAAGCTATTGCTTTGTTTTATAATAAAAATTTTAATTTGAGTTCACTTAATGAAAAGCTTTGGAGAAATCAATCCTCAAAGTCAAAATTTTGAAAAAAGAAAATATTTTTTTCTTAATTAATTTTTTTTTTCATAATTTTGCTCCACAAAGGGCCATTTTTTCTTTTCATGTTCAATGCTTTTATTAATATTTACTCAGAGCAAAAAACCGAACAAAAAAATTTTTCTTGGTTTAAGAGAAATTAAAAAAAAACGAAAGATACTTTTTTCCAGAAAACAAAATGTCGTTAATTTCCCGCTAATTGAACTTTTTTCCTTGAAGTGAAATATGAAATGTGTCTTAAATAGCATATATAAAAAAGTTAAAAAAAAAAATTTTGTATGATCTTAATTTTAATATAAATTATAAATAATTATTAAAATTTTAGAGTTATATTTTAAATATATTAGTTTTAAGTTAAATTTTAAAACTAAGACCTATAAATTGGTCTCAAAGGACACCACATATACTGATTTGTGCTCTAGGTGCTATTTCTGGTCAAACGTGTTGATGGATTCAAATAAATATGGTTTTTTGCCAAATAAATACTCGCGAATTTTTCTACGTGCGTTCAATATGCAAACAAACATATATCAATAAGGGATGCATCAATTCTTATATAAAAGAAAGAACTACACATCAGCATGCTCCTCACCTAAAAAAAACCTTCGAGCCGTTAATTTAACTGATTTAAGTCTCTTTGAATGGTTGAAAATTCAAAATTTGGCAAAAAACCACATTTTTTCGGTTCCATTAACTCGTTTGAGAGGAAACAGCATTTAGAGCACAAATTGGTATATGTCCGGTCCTTTGAGATGAAACTTCAAGTATGTAATAGGTCTTAGTTTTAAAATTTAACTTAAAACTAATATAATTAAAATATAACTCTAAAATTTTAATAATTATTTATAATTTATATTAAAATGATCTTAATTTTAATATAAATTAAATAAATTATAAAAAAATTTTTTTTTAACTTTTTTATATGCTATTTAAGACACATTTCATATTTCACTTCAAGGAAAAAAGTTCAATTAGCGGGAAATTAACGACATTTTGTTTTCTGGAAAAAAGTATCTTTCGTTTTTTTTAATTTCTCTTAAACCAAGAAAAAATTTTTTGTTCGGTTTTTTGCTCTGAGTAAATATAAATAAAAGCATTGAACATGAAAAGAAAAAATGGCCCTTTGTGGAGCAAAATTATGAAAAAAAAAAATTAATTAAGAAAAAAATATTTTCTTTTTTCAAAATTTTGACTTTGAGGATTGATTTCTCCAAAACTTTTCATTAAGTGAACTCAAATTAAAATTTTTATTATAAAACAAAGCAATAGCTTTCAAAAACACTAAAGTATGAGAAAGTAAGTGGCTTAGTTGATTTTTAATAGTTTTTTAAAAAATGAAGTAAATTTCATATAAAATTGCCCATCGCGCCTACACGGAGGGATATAGACCCCCCTCTCATACAAATTTTTTTTGTCTTAACCAAACCTATCCATCCTTACGCTTTGGAAAACCTTATCTAAAATACCATAAATAAATAAAATAAAATTCTAAAAGTTAATAATTAATTTTAAAAATAATTAAAAAATTGAGAGCGGTGAAATTTTATTTTTTAACTTTTTTCTATACGCCATCCAAAACACATTTCCGAAAATTTCATGAAAATCCATGGACTGGCCCAGGATTCCTAGGTAAAAAGCTTACGGTCCTCCACTAATATTTCTTCAAGATAAAAATTGTTTATTCAGAAATATTTGCTCAAATACACAAATGAAACAAAGTACTCGATAGTAACCCAAGACTGTCCTTACTTAAAGATCTACTTTCCGCGCTTTTCTCATTGCGAAGTCCTTGATTATATTTTCATATGACAGGACCCGTGCTATGTCGTGCTCAATCAGCAAAATCGCTAGGCCAGACAATCTTTCTTGACCCATCGTCGAGTGCTGATACAAATAAATAAAAAATAAACAAATAGGGTGGCACAACAGAGCGAGGAGCCCCTGGGCCTAGCGCATTTCTCACAACCATGCCTTGTGAGGAGAATGGAAGAATGGAGTGCAGATACGTTTTTATTAATTTGAGCTTACTGAATGATTTCTCGCAAAAAGCTACAGTCACTGGCATCGTTAAAAATATCTATATAGCGACTACTACAATAGAAAACATTTCCTTTAGATCTAGTTCCACTATAGCTTTGAGAAGACCCATGCTTGACTGCCATTCACATTTTCCAAATAATTTATAGTCGCTTCAACTTGACTCTTCAAAGTTTCAATTTCGGACCAAAATTCTGTGGCATTAATATGCTCAGAATATTTGATACTCAAATCAGCTGCATGTTTTTTTTGTTCTTCAACCGAATAAGTAGTAATGTGTTTTGAGGTCAAAAAACCGAAAGAGTTTTGTATGTCGCGTAGTTTTTCGAATCGCCGCGCCGTTTTAATTTAGAAATGATTCTATCTATTGCTTCATTTATCTGAATTTTGAAACTTTGTTGCTGAGTAATGTCGTAGTCGGCGTCTGAACTTTCAATTAAATCGTGTCTTTTTACTCGCTTTCGTCGCTTTTCAGGAAAATTGTCTTCAATCTCATATTGTTCACAATTTCTTTTTGCCTTTTCGAAAGCAATGTCTACAGTCTTGCGAATATTTTGTATCTGGCTTGTCAGTCCCTTATTGATTAGTTCAGAGGCTTTGTCGATAGTCATAGTTTTAAACTGTAGAGCTACATTCACTTTGTCTGATGTGTCGTGACGTGACGACTGACACGTCAGAACTGTATCGGTTCCATGCATAAACCATCACAACACATTACGCACTAGAGTGTTAACGTTACCATACTAAATGTATGAAAAAGATAATCCACCTTACATGTATTCTTGTTTCAAGATCGCTTGAAAAATGCGATATAGATATAGATAGTAGACCATGTTCGCAAATCGCAATAAAACAAAATGTGCCTACTCGCTACCATCCATGATATAAAACTAAAGGGTTCGCCATCTAAGGATTTTTTTTTTTTTTTTTTTCAACTAAAGCTTATTTCGTGAATAGTAACACTTAGCTCATGTTTGATTTGACGGATAATTTGTTTTATCCTTCAGCTGAACGAATATGGTATACGCTTGAACAACGCTGGGAAATATTGCGACATTATTACTTTGAAAAACATGGTTATGTTGCAAAATATGTGCGAAAATTGCGTACGGATTTTGGAAGAAGAGAAGCACCGCCAGCTCCGTATGTAAACAAGCAAAATTGTCGCATTTGGGGCACAGAAAACCCGCACGCATACATTGAAAATCCGATACACCCACTGATACATACACTGTTTGGTGGGGATTTTGGCCCAGAGGCATAATTGGGGCATTTTTCTTTGAAAATGAGCAAGGAGTGGCCGTTACAGTCAATGGCGATCGTTATTAGGCCATGTTGAACGAATTTTTGTTCACAAAAATTGAAACATTTGGTTTCAACGAGACGGCGCTAAGGCGCACTATCAGCCGCAGAGCTGATGTCGTTTGGCCACCTCGGAGCTGCAATTTGACACCGTTGGACTATTATTTTTCTGGGGTGCCGTAAAAGATAAGTGATACGCCGACAAGCCAGAGACAATTGACGCTTTAAAGGACAATATTCGTGAAGCCATTGGTGAAATACAGCTGCACACAATCGATAATGTGCTTAAAAAATGCACCGATCGTGTAGGCTACTGCATGGCCAGCCGAGGCAGCCATTTGCAATAATTTATTTTTTATAATTAACCGGAAGGATTGTACTTTCAAATGAAAAAAGAAATTTGAGAAAATATTCAGTAGTTTTTGTTGAAAGCATTTTAAAAAAAAAAAAGTTATTTGGCGGACCCTTTAGATACTAGTCTGGTCACTTCTGCGCCCCTCCAGGGGATGCGCCCTGTGCCTGGGCACCGCTTGCACCGCCCTAGTTACGGCACTGCTTTTCAGATCCGTTTACACTAAGATCACTTTACTTCTCATATGTCAGAACAGTATTAAAATATTGTTGTACTGTTTGGAACCCAATATATGCGGTTTATTCAGTGAGAATCGAAAGAATACAAAGACGTTTTACGAGAATGGCTATCAGAATCTTTCGTGGGAATATCGATATGCCCTCTTATAATTCAAGGTGTTTATTACTAGGCATCCAAACTTTGATAACTCGACGTAAATATTTCGAGGTAATGTTCGTGAGAGATGTTATAAATTATAAAATCAATTGCCCCTATTTACTATCCATGTTGAGTTTATTTGTTCCCAGTCATGAACTCCGACAAAGTCGAATGTTTCAATTACCCTTTCATAGAGTAAACTATGCCTATAATGAGCCTATAACTCGCTGTTTAAGACAGGCAAGTATGTGAAGTTCTTGATTAACATGTACTTAAGTAGAGACTATTTTAAGAAAAAATTATTGTTTTTATTGAACAATGGTGGCTAGGTATTTATTATAATTACTATCCAATTATTGTTATTAAGTAGTCGTCTATAAGAGTCTTTGTGCTCTACTTGATGAAATAAATAAATAAATAGATTAAATTGAAGAACAAAAGGTGATGATTGATGAAGAAGGAAATTTAACATTTATCGGGAGTATGGGAGAATCAGTAAATGATCTCTGTGCTGTATCTCAAGATCTACTAGGATGTGTAGAGATGTTTAATGTCGAAGAAGCAATTTGGTCAGATCACATTCCAATAAAACTTACCATAAATCTTTGCACTTCTATAAATGAGTCAACTGAAAATAGATTTTTACCAAAACTAAAGTGGAGAGAGTTGCAGTACCAGAATAAGCTTAATTCTAACCTAGCTAGTTTAGTAGCTGACAAACCTTCCATTGGTCTTACGGATCTCACGAATATTATAATACTATCAACGACTGGTCAAAATATAGACCAGGGTCGATAATTTTTGAGACCAAAAAAAATTATAGTACGATGAAACAAATTGGAAGAGGTAGAAAATAAACCAAAAAAAAAAGGAAAAATAAATTACGGGCGATCTGAGGTCGGGAAGGGGGAGGGGGGAGTATTTAAGGGTAAAAAACGGTTAATCTCGATTTCCGGTAAAACTGCAAGTCTTAGGAAAAAAAGTTAAATGGCAAAGTTATAGGTAATAAAAGGATCTACAACGTTTGTAAAGACTTTTTTTCACATAACCTAAAAATGTATTTGAAAAATTCGAATAACTGAGTTTTTGGTTTTTTATTTTTATCTACGTACCCTTCGTGTTTCAACAAAATTTGTTAATTTTATTCAAGCCTTCTATGCCAACACTTACTCGGCTGTGCGGAATGGGAAAGAGATGTCGGAGTATTTCGAAACATTCAATGGAGTCAAACAAGAATGTCTGCTCTCACTCCTACTTTTTGCACTGTACATTAATGATCTGCATGAATGTTTAGGAGGAGGTCTCCAAATCGAGAATAATAATGTGAGACTGCTATTGAGACTGCAGATGATATGGTCATCCTTGCAGACGACATCCGAATCATGCAAAATATGATAGATCGACTATAGGAGTATTGCAACAATTGGTGTTTAGAAGTTAATATGGGAAAATCAGAAATAATGGTATTTCAAAATGGAGGTAGACTTTCTCACCAGGAAAAATGGACATTCAAAGGAGAGGAAGTAAGAATTACTTCTAACTATACATACTTGAGCGTTCTTCTTACTCCAAAGATGTCATTTAGTAAGCACGTGGAAGTTAGGAACATCTCAGCAAAAACAGCATAAACGCCACTTGGCAAAACTTTTTGGCAATGAGAAATATAAGTCTGAGTGCAAAATGGAAACTTTTTCAGGCGGTATGTAGGGCTATCCAAACATATGGGGCGCAAGTTTTGGGGTTTGGAATATTCGAAGAAGTAGATCAGCTACAACGCTATTTTATAAAACGAATATTAAAACTACCAGCGAACACACCAAACTACGCGCTTTCACTCGAAACTGGTGCTGAAGACGGCCATTTTTATACTCTGGATCTTACCCTATGTAAAGAAAACCCTATTTGATTTTAACAAAAGTAGACTACCACATCGACTCTCGAAAATTCTTTTACAGAGGAATCAATTTTGGGTAAAAGAGTTAAATGAAATCGGATCTGAATTCGGAATACATTGGGACGAACTTTTGGGGTCAGAGGAAGAATGGATCTTGAAAAGTGTTGCACTGTGTGGTTCTCTCAAGCTCAAAACATTTGAAGAAAATAAAACAAAAGCAGTAGCCAGCACCTCACGCATCTACAAGGTCTTATATCACTCAAAGGGTCTTAACTATATTACATCAGGGTTCAGTATTTCTAAAATAACCTGGATCTTCAAAGCGAGATGTGATTTAATCATTCTGAATGGAAGCAGATATAGCGGCAATGAATCATCTTTATGCAGCCTTTGCAACATGAGAGAGGAAGAAAATATTCAACACTTTTTGGGCCGATGCCTGGTACTGGGAGAATTCAGAGTCAGATACTTCAAAAAACCGACATTGGAAGAAAACGATATTATACGTGTGCTTAATGGCGAAGGTTTACTTGCCTGGGACCAATTGGTCAATTATCTCACGGAGGCCATAGCCTACAGAAAATTTCTTGTTGAAGAGTTTAATTAAGCAAATGAAATAAAGATCAAAAAATATTTTAATAATGTTGCAAATAAAATGGAATGCCTTTTTAAAATAACATAAATGAAAAATTTTAAGTTTAAAATTTTTGCTAGTAAATAAATTTTTTGTCATATCTTTTCATACTAAATGTAGATAAAATGTATAAATTCTATTTACAAATAACAATATTTTTAATGAAAATTATATAATAAATTACTCGACAGACGACTCGTAAGGTCATTGTCGTATGTTTGAAATTTTAACAATATTTAAAAACAAGGCAAATGAAAATCTTTGCATATATTTGAAATTTTAGTTAAAATAAAAACAATTTACTTATTTACTTAATATTAAGTTATGCAGTGAAGCTGCCTAGTAATTGCGAAATTATACAGATAGTATGACTTCACTAAGTTTATATCCGGTGAGCACTTCTACACCCACACACTTCACTTAAGACTCTTCTACTTTACTCGACTTGTTCTTTGTTTTTAATCTAGAAAAAGTTTTACTATTCAGTCAATTAAGCGGTCCCGGTACGAATAGTATGACTTCACTAAGTTTATATCCGTTGAACACTTCTACACCCACACGCTTCACTAAAGACTCTTCTACTTTACTCGACTTGTTCGTTGTTTCTCATCTAGAAAAAGTTTTACTATACCGTCAATTAAGCGGTCCCGGTTTCTCTCGTCCAGTGCAAGAGGCCTTAACCTTCAGTTTTAGGGATTATAAAAATATAAATTTGCAGCAGTTAGAAACTGACCTAAGATTGATTGATTGGTTTCAAATATATTCCATGCTTTCAGTTGATGATCAATTATGCAAACCAATATAAATAATCTTTTCTTTACACATGTGCCTCCTAAAACTATGCATAGCCAAAGCAAAAACCAATGTTTGTTTAATGCTAGTATGAATGCCCTTAGAACGCGATCGAGCTTACAAACGCTGGAAAGTAGTTAAATTCGATGTTATTTACATCTTATATAAAAAACTTAGAAATAAGGTGGTTTTTTCTATACGAGAAGCAAAATAACAATTTTATGCACCGAAGCTAGACCCCGCCCGCCTCGGTCTCGCCAAAAATTATCTTTGCAAAAATTTGAGAGAAATTGGTATAGGCAAAAAAACAGTATCAAAATAAACATTGATTGCGATGAGTTCAATAAAAAATTTGCAACATTGGACTGTCCTGATACTGGGGCATTTTTGGCACCACATGGCCCATATGAGGAGCGAGTCACTGGGGCATATGCATAAAAGAGAAGTACTTACTAGTAGTATAATGGTTATAGTATATACTAGTACTACCAGTAGAAGCTCAAACTTGGAGTATTTACTTCATTTGGTATGCATAAAATTAAGTTTATACTTGTAAGACTTTACTAGTAGTATATACTGGGTTCATCCAAGTTAATACTACCAAATTCATCGGAAATCGGTAGTATGCATATACGTGGTCTATAAAACTGTAATTTGCTTTTTCTACTTTACATATTTCTACTTGTTGATTTTTTTTATTTTTCGATCACTACGTTCCTATGGTTTTTTGCTCATTTTTAATTTTCATAGTTTTAGATTTTCAATTTTCTTCATTTTAAATTGTGTTTTCAATTAGTTGTGGTCGCAAATATATGCAAAATGCAATGTATGTCAAAAAAAGAAAATTCAACAGCTCTTGAGTTTGTTAAGTTACTTAAAACTTATAAGGTGCTTATGAGCAAGTCCCAACAGCCTCACATAAAAAAAGCGAAGGTTGAGTCTATACAATTATTTATTTGCGACTTTAAGGCCGAAACTGATGTTTTATTGACAGGGAAACAGTTAAAACAAAGAATAAATAATAATGGAAACTTTATCCAAGAACCACATTTACTAATAATTATATTTGCCACTTGATGCACAGTTCTGCAAACAGTACTCTGATGGAAGCCTGTGTCTTCTCCAACCCCAACTTGAAATCCTGGATCCCCAACAAATCTCAAAAAGATTCTCATCTTTTCATGAGGGGAAGTAGCTCCTGCTCTTTTTTCAGTTTGAGTACCTAAATGCTTATATTATTATTATTATTATTATTACTATTAATATTATTATTTTTCAACTACGAATAAATTAGTTGTTTCTTATTTCCATTAAATTTTAAATAAATTTTCTTACCGATAAAGTACTGGCTTAGCCACTCAACGTTTCCCTTTTCAAAACGGTAAAGCATTTTGAAATTGTTATCGCCGGGATCTCTGCGCTGTTTATAATTTTTTTCTGCGATTACTCGTAAAAAAGCGGCCATTCAAATTAAATAAGTCAACCGAATGCTTGGATATAGAACTGCCGACTAAAATGGACATTTAACACGAAAAAGTATTTACTAGCAAATGTTCAAGTTGGTTTTTAAAAGCTTGAAAAACTTCCAGTATAAACTTGAACAAAATAGTTTTTATGCATACCGATTAAAGTATTTACTGGTTTAATTCATCCGAAACCAGTAAATACTTTGTTTCCAAGTATATACTTTTTTTCCAGTATTTACTATGGTTTTATGCATACGTCAAATAGTATATACTACAGAAATTTGCCAGTAAAAGCATTTACTAGGCTTTATGCATATGCCCCACTGACTTCAATTTCACAGCCGTTGAGGAAACGGATGTCCTAGAAAACATCTTAGCAATAGAATCAAAATCAATTGAAATGTGTCGGTGTTGTTAACTTCCTTACGTTCTTAAATTTATCACTTATATATGTAATAATGTCTTCATGACAAATAATTTTGGAAACAAGCCAAAGTTATTCCTATTCCGAAAACCCGCAATTGTGATTAATTCCGACCAATTGCCATTTTGCCTCTTTTATCTAAAGTTTTGGAGAGAATTATGAATCATCAAATGCGTGCGTACCTTCATATGAATGACTTGATTGGCCCAAATCAATCAGGATTCCGACCTAAGCATAGTTGCACCACTGCTGTTTATTTATTTTTTTATTTATTCAAATATATATCTACTGTACAGTAAGAACAGATTCTTTAAGAAGTACAGTTTAGGTACATAATTTACTTAATTTAAAAGAATTTAAAAGAGAATTTGAGTACAAAAAAAAAAATAGTTACAAGAGTGGAAAAAAAGCACTAAAAAGAGAGAAAAAAAGAATATATTTATACTTATATAACAATTTAGAGATATAAATGAACGAGACATATCAATTTTCATTATGCAAATGTTTAAACAATATTAAATTAAAATCTTTCTGTTCGTCTTATTGCGAGTGGAAGGTCGTTCCATAAACTAACAGCATGTACGAAGAATTGTCTATGAGAAGTGAGGCAAGCATACACAGGAGGCCTTATAGTTATGCACCGAATTGATTGAGAAAAGTGAAGTTTGTCATATAGATACACTGTTATAAATGTTGTGGAAGAAATTCGTAAATAAATAGATAATAAAAATGTGTTAAAACACAAGCGGCAACACTATAATGTACATCTTATGAAAGGCGTTGCTTGTAAGTCAATGTGTGTGAGTGTAGAAATATACCAGGAGAAAAATGCTTGACAGCAAAAATACTGGAATGGGAGGCCATGTGGAACAAACTGGAACGCTCTAGATGTAATGTTATTCTATATAAATAGGCTGCTGAGGCAATCAGATGTCAGTTTTGATTATAGAGTGATAATGTTACAATGAGTTTGTTCAAATATGAACATAACCAATCTATAGATAGCCACATGTGTATGTGAAATAAGATAACACAGATCAACCTAAGCATACACTGACGGTTATCTACAGATAAACTATGTACATTAACCTAAGTAAACAACATAGACATTAAGAATAGAAAGATAAGAACATAGAAAATTGTATATACATAGAAGTAACATAGTGAAATAAATCAGTATCATTTCGACTTACAACCGAGGTCTTATTCAATCATTTGGTCTTTCGAGACGTGTATTAAAAATTCCCCCCGCCAGTGGTAAGAGATTTTTAATAAACGAACAAGTGAAAATTTAGCGTTATCAGAGCTACAAATACTGATAAAGTCAAAATTAGCGTTGTCAGAGCTTCAAATACTGACAAGTAAAAAAAAAGAGAATCTATACAGTGAAAAAGCGAGCTAAAATACTGACAAGTGAAAAAAAAAAAACAGATAAACAGATTCCATAATTCAAAAAAAAAAAACAACAAATTCAACAATGTCATCAGAGCATTTAAAAATAATTGAAAAACAGGTTGAAATATTAAAAAACCTTGAAAAGTTTTTGAAAGAAGGAGAAAGTGTAACAACGCGCAGCAGAAATCAAGAAATTCTTGTCTACGCTGAAAAGAATCTTCAAGCATTCAAGGAAAATGACAAGCTACTTCATAAGCTTGGTGTTATTGAGGTTCCCTTTTTTAAGCAACAATGGATGAAAGGAGCAGAGAACTACTTTCAGAAAATTCAAAATTTGCTGAAACACAAAGATCTGGACAGTGTAGAACAAGGCACAAGCGATGCAATGTTATCCAGCAAAATAGCAGAACTAAGAACTGTTAATCAGCAGCTAGCCACTAGACTAGACTTGCAGCAAAAACAAATGAATGAGATCATGATGAAAACAATAAAAAATCACTAAACTCATATAGATATAACGAAAATACGTACAATAATGGAGAGCTTAAAAAAACAATAGACGAGGCGAAACTAGAGTCAATTTCCCATCCTCATACCAAAAACATATGGATTGGAAAATTGAAACGATGGAATGACCGACTGCAAGTTGAGCTGTCTAAGATGGATCCAATACAAGAAGAGGCATTCAGAGAAGAACATTATATAATCGAGTTGGAAGAAGATGTGAAATTACTTCTTTCCAAGTTGGAAGAGAAACTTGAAAGCATAAAATCTGATCCACATGCAAATGTATTAACAAAAAGTCCTAAAATTGAACTGCCTAAATTCGATGGAAAAATTGCAGAGTGGAAGATATTTTCCGACCTGTTCATAGATTTGGTTCACAATAAGAATAATGTGCCAGATTCTGTGAAATTAAATTACTTGCGATCATGTATAACCGGCGAAGCTCGAACTTCAATTGCTAGCCTCATACAAGGATCGTCGGCAAACTATAATGAAACATGGAAGACTCTCGTCAGAAGGTACGAAAATAAAAGAATCAATTTTTCCACACAATTGAATTACTTACTGGACATGCCAATGATGAACGCTACATCACCTTCTAGTGTTAAAAAGCTTCACGATGCAGCAAAGGAATGTATTTACATCATCACAAAGACAATAGGCAAAGCTAAGAATGAAAACGATGAAATATTTGCTCACCTACTTCTTCGAAAATTTGACAAGGAGGGCTTAGAATTATATGAGCAACACATCAAAAAACCAAACCAAATACAAAAACTGGAGGATGTTATGGACTTTCTTGAGCAATTATTTCAAACCCTTGAATCTCAACAACAAACAATGACTAAGTTTATACGAAGCAGAGTAGCTGACATCAAGAGTCTAATGGATAATATCGATTGGCTGCACATAAATTCGAAAGACAACCCAGCCGATGTTGCATCACGTGGCATATGCCCTTCAAAAATTGCTGGTCACGAACTATGGTGGACAGGTCCGCAGTGGCTGAAACAATCAAAACACCATTGGCCGCAACAGCAACACCTGGCACCATCACGATTATCGAACATCAACAAAATTGAGAATAGTGTTGCATATGTGCTTCGTTTTATTCGGTGGTTTCGATACAAACAAATAACGCCAGGATCAATAACTGTATCCGAACTGTCGCAGGCGAGAATTCTGATCATCAAACAACAGCAAAAAATTCAATTTTGCAATGAATTACAAGAACAGCAAAATAATTCAAATGAAACCTTACCAAGATGAAGGAATCTTAAGAGTGGGTGGAAGACTTATGTATGCAAAGTTGCCTTTGAACCAGAAACACCCAATTATACTGGATAAATGCAAACTAGCCAGTTTGATCGATAAAGAAGCACATGCAGCTATACTACATGGGGGAAATTCGGTGATGGAAGCCTATATTAAAAGAAGATACTACATAATTGGTATCAAAACACTAATAAGAAGATGTTGTCGTAGTTGTCCAGTTTGCATTCGATACAACAGTAGCGGTGCGAACCAAATAATGGGAGACCTACCAAAGCAAAGAACTACAGTTTCTCCACCATTTCAACATGTTGGAGTCGACTATGCTGGACCAATATTGATGCGAACATCAAGAGGTCGAGGACAGAAAGCGTACAAGGGCTACATTGCAGTTTTTGTATGGTGTATGCAATGGCTACTAAAGCCATTCATTTAGAACCAGTGAGTGACCTTACAACAGAAGCATTCAGGGCAGCACTAAGAAGATTTTTTGCAAGACGTGGCAAAAGTGCTCATATATATTTAGACAATGGGTCTAGTTTCATTGGAGCGAATCGATGTTTAGATCAGAGATTCAAGAACGCCATCAAAAACAACGCGTCACTTGCTTCAAGGTTAGCTGAAGACAAGGTGGAATGGCATTTCATCCCACCAGCAAGTCCTCACTTTGGAGGGCCTTGGGAAGCAGCCGTCAAATCGATGAAACACCATTTGAAACGAATAACGGGAGAATCTAAATTAACATTTGAAGAGATGACAACATTGCTATGTCAGATAGAAGCAATACTAAACTCACGACCCTTGTGTGCGATGGGTAATGACATAGACAGCATTGATGTATTATCGCCTGGACATTTTTTGGTGGGACGTCCCTTATTGGATTCTCCTGAATCAGGGGAACTTGAAAAAATTGGGTCCTTAGATCGCTGGAAACTGGTGCAAAAATTAAAACGAGACTTTTGGCAAAAATGGAAGGACGAATACTTGGTGTCTCTTCAAAAACGTACCAAGTGGAAATCTGAAAAGAAGAATCTGGAGGAAGGTGCAATCGTTATTATAAAAAGCGAAAATACCCAACCGTCGAGGTGGCCCATGGAACGCGTCGTTGAAGTCGACAAAGGGTCAGACGGCAATGTACGAGCAGTTACAGTCAAAACAAAGGACGGACTCTACAAAAGACCAATACATAAATTATGGCCAATCGAGACGTCTGAAGAAGAATCGGAGAGTAACATTTCACAGCAAACATGCCAGCTCACCCGTTTAAAAGTATATAATGGATCAAAAAACACACAAATGAATGGAATTAAATTTTTGATGTTGATGTTATTGGTATTAATTGCACTTGGACGAGCAAAGAGTTCAGCAACCAATATGAGCACAACACCTGAGATGAGAAAGAATTAAAAACTAAGACGAAAATGTGGGAATTTACTCAGACCCAATCGGAAAAATGGATGTCGTGGCATCAAAATGGAGACTTGTAATTTACTACGACTTAGATTCATATATTGAAGAAACCAATAATATTTCAAGCTAAGTAACTAAACTACAAGACAAGTGTTCCAAAATGTTCTACTTCAGCGAGCAGTGCAGTTTAATAACAGCAAACTTAAAGAGAAGATATGAAGTACTGGCTGAAAATAACAAACTATTAATAATAACCAACAGGGTAAAAAGAGCTCCACTTGGATTTGTTGGTTCACTCTACCACATATTCACCCCCTATGAGTTGACCTTGTCGTGGGGGGTGCTTAAGGACATCTTCTCCAGCAATCCAGCTGCAGAACCTGACCAACCAACATAACTCAAAACAAAACCTCAATGTTAGAAAACTTGAAAATGAAACAAATGGAAAAAGTTAATAAAAGAAATAAGAAACAAACGGGGATATACGTTCAAAAGTCGGCAGGTGTCGCGACTGCCGGCGATGGCTTGGCCTCGAAAGAGGATAAGTCGCCAGTGACAAATTTACTAACGAAAAAGACACAAAAAGCGATTAGCGGAAGGACTGGGGAGCCGACTGCAGTTCGAGGGAGCCCTCATAAGCTGACCAAGAAATGTGGAGAGCCCTCTGGTTCTAACGCCCCTCCTAAGGAGGATGCCCAAACCAGTGGAAGGGTTTGCAGTGACTCTCTGTAGCACTTCCACTCATACTGTCCTTATTGAAGGAACCCCGGAGAAGACTATTGCAACAAGTAGATGGGCCGAGACTTTCGGTTCTAACGCAAACTGTGATATGTTGACAAAAGGGCTACCCTCAAAAACACTGCTCCAACTTCTCACCTCATCCCGTCCAATGTTAAAGGACTCAAGGCCGACCAACCCGGACTGTACGGGTGCCGAGACTATCGGCTCCGTGGCTGAAAGGGGAGGACCTCCTTTGAGCTCCGGAAACACTCCTTCCCTCCCCCAAGTTGTGGGCGAAACTGTGACTTACAGTGGGACAAACAACGAAAGGGTGTCCAATCCCCCTAACCCCAAAGTTGGAGATGAAACTGTGACTTACAGTGGAACTGAAAACGAAAGGATCGCCAATCCCCTTATCCCCCAAGTTGGAAGTGAAACTGTGACTTACAGTGGAACTGAAAACGAAAGGGTTTCCAATCCCCCTACCCCTTAAGTTGAAGGTGAAACTGTGTCTAACAGTGGAACGGAATACGAAGGGGATCCCAACCTCCCTACCTTCCCAAACCACAAAGTGAGGCGGAACGCGGAGAAAATTGCGAAGGTGTAAGGTGCGGTACCTAAACCTAAACTTGATTCAACGCAATCTGCCAAGCTTGAATGGGCAATGAAAATCATTGTCATAAACGAAAAAAACTGAGCAGACTCAACGTCTAAGCGCCAACGTTCGTTCGAGCAGTCAACCCCGAACGCCAAAAGGCCTAAGGTGCAAAAATCAAGCACCCTCAGCTCCAAAAAAGACATGTCGTACAGTGACACATTGAAGGACAAACCCACTTTCGCTGTCATTGACAGGAATAACGCGGATGGTGCGATCTCTTTCGATCAATGGGCGATCATCATGAACAAGCTCCAGGCCTCATACTGGACTCTTATGATGGAAAACCCAGGGGAACCAGCCATCTTTGAGGACGCAGGATGGTATCAGGGACGCGTCAGGTTAATCGCGTTTGATGGAGGAAGATCGCGCGATCTGTATAAACTCGCGATAAGCAGGTTAGAGGGACTCTGGCCTGGTGCTAAGCTTGACGTCGTGTCAAGGGAGAATATCCCTTGCAGGCCTAGGGCTCGCGCTAGAGCAAAGATACAATCATGAAAATGATTCAATTTGGCAATCTAACCCTGCCTACTCATGACTGAAAAGTTGCGAAGCTGGAAGAGCCAGAGGGTCACAATAGATCGGTTATAATAGTCATCAATAAGGACTCTCCTGCTCCCCTGGCTGTGACAAAAGGCGTGATTCGGTTCGGCTGGTCAAACATTGCCTTAAAAATATACAAAATAGATGAAGAACAGAACATCGTTCCATCTCCCGAAACGAAAAGTGCGGGAGATGAAATAAACCTTCCACATCCCACTTGGATGCCCAAAACGTCATCAAATTCTCCGACTTGGAGACTGATGACTCCGCTAACGAGGTTTCGCTCAGCGAGGATGACCTTCTTTGGTCAAACTCTGAGAGCGAAACAGACGGCGACCTCAACCAGACTGTGGTGGGGGTTAGTCTACTTAGTTGTTCCCAAGATGGTGCAGCTAACACAGATTAACCTCCAACACTCCAAGCAGGCTTCGGCCTCCCTTCTTCTCCGCCTAAACAAGAGAGGGGAAAATATTGTCCTTATCCAAGAGCCTTGGATCATCAAATCCATCGCTCATGGACTAAGGGCTCCTGGATATACTCTGCTGTATATGAAGGACAAAGGTGAACCAAGATCCTGCATATTGGTAAGAAGTAGCACTAATGTATTTTCACTCCCTAATTACAGCAATCGAGAAATAACCACAGTAAGATACCAGACCAGTGACAACACCTACTGGCTGGTATTTGCCTATCTCGGCCATGACCATCCTGGCCCTCCTCCAGGCGACTTTTTAAAAAGGATTGTCGCTGAAGCAGAACGGCAGAAGATCTGCCTCATCATTGGATGCGATGCTAATGCGCATCATACAGTATGGGGTAGTACTGACATAAATGAAAGGGGTGAGTAACTTTTTGATTTTATATTAAGTACTAACCTCATAGTAAGTAATATTGGCAATGAACCAACATTCATTACCAGAAACAGACAAGAAGTTTTAGATATCACTCTTGTCTCCGATTCGGTTCATCATAGGATAACTAATTGGAAAGTATCTACTGAACACTCCTTTTCTGATCATAGATACATTCAATTTAATCTCAGTGAGGAACCTCTTAAGCAACCAATCTTCCGAAACTATCGGAAAACTGACTGGGAAAAATATCGGGTAACTTTGAAAAAGTTTATTAAATCTGAACTTTTACAAAACCCTACAAACAAACATGATCTAGACAAAAAAGTCAATGATCTTACCACTGCTCTTAACCATTCACTGCAGAAATCCTGTCCTCTTATAAAAATAAGAGGAAAACAGAAACCACTGTGGTGGAGCTCGGGGCTAGAACCGCTCAGGAAGGAATGTAGAAAACTTTTCAACCGAGCTAAACAATTTAAAATTTTAATAGACTGGGACTCCAACAAGGAATCCCTCAAAACTTATAAATATCAACTGAAGAAAAATAAAAGAACTTCCTGGAGAAACTTCTGTGGAAAAATAGAAGATACTTCAGAAGCTTCTAGATTAAGAAAAATCCTCTCAAAAAGTCCGACCATGCCTAGCAGTCCGAAAACAGCTAATGGCTGGACAGAATCCTGCGAAGAAACGCTCAATCTGCTTCTGGACACTCACTTTCAAGGCAGCTCTAAGAACTTATGTAACTATGATTCCATAGAATCAGGTAGCACAGTAACTAACAACCCCGATATAATTACAAGGGAAAAACTAGTTTGGGCCATTAACAGCTTTGACCCATACAAATCCCCTGGACCTGGTGGTATAATTCCAGCCGAACTTCAAAAGGCCGCGGACATTATTATCCCTTCCTTGAAGTAATTCTCATCGGCTGTACCACCTTGAACTATATCCCCACTCAGTGGAGAGAGGTGTAGGTTGTTTTCATACCTAAGGCTGGGAAATCATCCCATGTAAACCCGAAAGATCTCCGACCAATAAGTCTCATCTTTCCTTCTCAAAACTTTAGAACGACTGATTGATATCCACCTGCGTAAAGCTATAGATCCAATGTTGTTTTCTACAGCACAACACGCCTACTGTAAGGGAAAATCTGTAGAAACGGCCTTACACACCTTGGTTCGTACTATAGAATATTCCCTCCATCACAAAGAATTCACTCTAGCCGCTTTCCTCGACATAGAGGGAGCCTTCAATAACGTCAGCAACTCTGCAATTACAAAGGCACTGACGAAGCTCAAAGTAGATGGTTCCATAGTGGAGTTGATAAATCTAATGCTAAAAAACAGGAGAACCAGCTCTACTCTAGGAAACTTCTCTGCAAAGAGATCTGTCAGTAGAGGAACACCGCAAGGCGGAGTCCTATCCCCTCTTCTATAGAATCTACTCGTCAATGAACTTCTAGTTGACTTAGAAGCTGAGGGATTCAAAGTGATTGCATATGCAGATGACGTCTCCATTGCGATATCTGGCAAACATGCTCACGTCCTTATGGATCTGATGCAGACTGCTCTAGATATACTAGTAAAATGGGCGGGAAAATGTGATCTAGGGGTCAACCCTAAGAAAACTGAGCTCGCTCTCTTCACCAGGAAATACAAAATTCCTCAACTAATCAGCCCTATCACAGATTCCATCGTACAAAACTTCCACACGGAAAGCTAAGTTACGAACTACGAAAATTTGTTATCACAAAACCCGAATGGAATCGAAGAAAGCATTTCCAGTTGCAACACTAAAAACCGCCATGTTGGTTTAGTAAATCAGCTATTTTACGCCAAATGTGCAAAAGGTCATTCACATTTTTCTGCAAACACAACTTCTTTCTTATAATAAGACGACAAATTAACATTCCACTAGGATTTGCTGATACCAAATCTACGAATTTCGAAATTCGTTCCACTTCGAATGGATTATGTGATAGTTACATCGGGAAACTTAGCCTTTTTTCGAGTACGATGGAATCTGTGATAGGGCTGAATAACTCCATCAATTAATGGAATCCCACTTCAACTTTCAAACGAAGCCAAATATCTAGGTATAATCCTAGACAAAAAGCTAAATTGGAAAGCCAATAAACAGGAAAGAATCAGGAAATCCACCGTAGCTTTGTTTTCATGCAAAAAAGCCATTGGCACTAAATGGGGTTTCTCCCCACAAATTACCCACTGGCTCTACACCGTGGTCATCAGACCAATACTCACATACGGAGTAGTGGTATGGTGGACAGCTCTTGATAAAAGGACCTATTGCGATAATCTCAGCAAGGTCCAACGAACAGCCTGTCTGTGTATAAGCGGAGCACTAAGATTATCACCCTCAGCTGCCCCAAATACAATCCTTAACCTCGCACCACTAGATATCTTCATGGCCGCCAGTGCAGCCATTCGTATGAGAGCTATCTCCCAATGGACCGTAAATAACATCGGTCACACTACAATCCTGAATTTATTCGGATCAATCCCCTGCCACTCCGACTACACCATCCCCCAAATTGGTTTTTAATAATAAGTTCCATGTCTCAATCCCAACGAGAACTGTAACGGGCTGGTTTTGGCTATTGGACCGATGCTGGCATGCATGTGCCTCTCCTTAGCTCGTCGGTGGGGTGGTTCTTGGTCCTTTACTTAACCCGGTTACAAAAAAAAAACCATGCCAGGCTTTGGCTACTTGATGGTATTAGCCTGCGAGATACGCTATCTCTACCCTCCCTACCTGACTACCTTACTCGCATAAGTAGTCCCTTAAATGGCATCAATTCCCTGCCTAAGTGATCATACTCACTTCCCTAGATTCTTCATCCTTTCAGACTTTGCGATTTAAACACACATGTTGTTATATTTCAATAGTTCAATATAAATTCAGTTTATTATGCATGGTATTAAGGTGTATATATGTTTGTATTAATTTATTTTTTAAAATGAATTTACCATTTACTCTTTTAATTAACAAAAAAAAAAAAGAGATCCGAAATTAACTTGAATACTTTAAAATAACAAAACAAAAATGGATTTAACTTCCTCTTTTGTCTAAAAAAAACTAACTCAAATAAGGTCCCCACTTACCCACCCATAGCATACTTATATACGTATAAATTCTAATAATTTAAATCAAAATAACAGGGAGATGACTCACCAATTTGTAGAAGAATCCAGTTGTTGTGGCCACAGCATCCAATTCCTACGCAGGTTCACCTGTTGTCGCACTAAATTTGGTCGCGCTTTCTCGCGAATGATTATTAAATTTTATAATTATATAAATATGCAAAACAAAAAAATTTACTCTAAGCAAATTCTTTAAAGTATTTACCATTAAATTCGCACTTCCTTTACAATAATTTAAAAATCTCTATTTTACTTTATGACAAAAAAAAATTAAGTAGTGCAAGGAAACTCAAGGTAATTTTATCGCACAAACGTAGCACTGTTATAACTGCTTCCGCTGCAACTCAAACCGGGAACCCAGGTTTATTAGCGGACGACGCTACTGTTAAGCAATCGTCGCTGAGGTTTATGGTTTATTGGGTTTATGTTTTTAAAATGTCTTTTCCACTAAGAAAAATTCCCGTGGCTGGATGGGAACTTTTCACAGCTTTTCCCTTGCAATTCGCAGCGAATGACTATATAACGAAAGCCCTACACGAAACAAAAGTTCAGACAACGTTCAGTTTGAGATTTAAAAAGAATTACCTTGTTACAGATGAACATATATATTTATATATATATGTACTGTGTTTCCTGCCTCCACGATTTTCAATAATGCACTTATTTTGTGTGTTTATACTTTGCATTAAACTATTTTTAACCGAAATTAAAATTAATCATTTAAATAAAATTAAATATTTAAAAACACCTACTTTATCCAAAGTTACACCTTTGTAACATATATATGAACTTCCTTGAGTAATTTTAAAACAACTGCACGGTTTAAATATCCAAGAAACAATGAAATGTATCAGAAACATTCAGTCTCCCCTTCGCCGTTGTTCCAAATTACATAAACTCCTAACGTTTTCTACATACACAGCCTAACGTTGTTTTCTTTTTCTAGCAACGTTTAGAACATTTATTTTCTCCTACCAGCAACCTTTTTAACGCTTAGATGGAAACAAGCCTTTGTTTATCCTATGCAACAACCTAAATCAAAACATAGAACTTTCCTATTGTGACCTTGTCCTAATTCTTTCTAGGGAATTTTCTTCCTGTCAAAAATGACATCGATTTCAATTGTCAGATAAACGCTGTTTGTTGATCGTCGCGGAAAAGATTCCTTGTGCGCGATTGAAATTTTATTTTAAAATAAAGCTATTTTATTCATTTCCTAACAGGGCTTCGCTTATTTTGGATGAAAAGAACATCCAAAACATGCAAATGAACCCACGATCCGAGCGCGAAGTGAAAGTGTTTTCTATACAAGTAGTGTATTTGTGTATTCACAAAGAAAAAGGCCGACAGGCTAAGAAATCAAACCTACGGCATTGGCTAGTGATAAAAGTGTTAGCTATAGTGAAAAATGCAATTGGTGTGGTGTGAAAATGAAAAAAAAGAAAGCATAAAAAAAAATTAAGTGAGTAATGTTTAGAGTTACAAAGAAAAAAAAACATGCTTAAAGTACCATAACCTGCAATTGCAATTCAAGGTACAGTGAGTGCGATATCCAATCGGGCAGATTTTAATACTAGATTTTGTTAAACCCAAAAAAAATTAAGTTTCAACAAAAAAAAAATTGTTTTTCAAAACTGCACAAAGCAAAGCTGACGGAGAATTTTACAAATCGTGAAGCTAACGTGGATGCCGAACCTACCTATTTAGCCGGGCCATCTTTTAACGTCAGATAAGTACATTTTATTATTTCTTTACCTGATCTCGGTACTTTGTGGTGCTTTTGATTTTCTATTACAGACTCAATCACTGACGAATGTCCTTGGCATGATAGATGCCTATTAATTTACCACCAAGGGTCTCCAGCTCATACATACAATTGCCAATAACTCGACGAACCCGAGATTTAACAAACTTTGGAAGAAGTTTGGCATTTATACCCTTCTCAAAACTGCTTTAACTGAAGTTTCTATGAAATACTTCTTGGCCAACCTTGAATGACACCGGATTAGAACGTAAGTTATATAGGACTTAACGTGTGCCCTGAGTAGGTTCTCCGACAACTTTTGTCTGGCAATGGCTGTCTTAGCCGCGTTAGGGACAACCAATACTTCCGGATCAGTCAAGGCGTGTAATTCTCTAAGTAAACGGTAGGAAGAGCCATGTGATATCATCGTTAGTCCCAATAGTGCAAAGTATGGCTGACATCCTATGGACTCATGCACATCGGATCGCAAAGCACAAGCTATACTTGACAGATGAATATCCCAATCATTCTGCTCTTTGGATATGAGCACCCTTAGTTTTTTGAGAAGATTACGGTTGACTCTTTCGGAATTATTTCCTTGCGGCGAATATAAAGCTGTACGGACATGTGTAATGCCATAGTTTGCCAATAAGTTTTTAAACTCATTAGACGCAAACTGATATCCGTTGTCGGAATGAATAAACTCAGGGGTGCCGAAAGTATATGAAAAACCTCACATTCTAAATATTGTCCTATTCGGGTGGCGGTAGCTTTCGGTAAAGCTTTCAAGAACGTGAATTTTGTGTAATGGTCTAAACTCTAAAGCGATAAAGACATATATGTTTCCTCGTTTCGTTCTCGGGTATGGTCCTAAGAGGTCAATGAATAGGCGTTGCATCGGTCTTTCCGAAACAACCTGCTTGACAATGGGAGGACGAAGAATTGTATTAGGCGCCTTTACAGACTTGCACGTTTCACACTCACTCACAAATGTTTTGATATCTAGTGCCATTTTCGGCCAATAATATTTCTCACGTATCCGGGCATATGTTTTGGCTAAGCCACTATGACACGTCAACTTGGTATTGTGAGACATTTCAATGCATTTTTGTGTGTGTTGAGTGCGTCCGGTACCCAAAGTCGCCACAACGAATCCTCATCGTTCACTTCATCATTCTCCTCTACCTAACTCTTTTGAATATATATTTTCCCGATACAACTAGGTCCGGAAGTGCAGATTGTTCCTAATTGACCTTTTCTCTCAGCTGGGAATATTGCGCCGAATCGATCTGATCCGAATCAAGGTCCACCTCTAAACCTAATGGTGTCAAAGAAAGCTCATCCATATCCGTTCGCGATAGAATGTCAGGAACGACGTTTAGGGATCCCTTTCGGTGTTCTTTATTTATCAATATAATGAGCGAATTGGTTGATGGCACAAATTAGACTGGCTCGCGTTGTAAGTCTACTTGCATACAGTAGCGAGTGTCAAAGTAGTTGGGTCGCATAACAGAGTTACCATATGCGTTTATACGCTACAACATCCCCCGTAATTCGCTTATTTTATATTATATATAATTTTTAAAAATGTTTATCTATTACAAAATGAAAAGTTATTATAATTTTAGTATTAAATCAGGCAATAAATTCATTTATATGAGTATTGTATATAAACTTCAAATTTCATGTTATTTTAAATCAAATATATTATTTATAAAATTGAATATAAATAAATAATTTTGTCTTAAATACAACGTAGATAAGTTATTTTTCAGAATTAATACGAGATCTTATAGGATATCTATCTTTAATTTGAGTTGCTGACCAGTCTTTTCTAGGTCTGCTACTTACAGCATTTGTATTTGTATTAACATTTATTTCGTTCTGATTAGCCATAGCTAAATCTGTATTTTTTACAGGAATTTTTATACAAGGATCATTTACAATATTAGGAACGTACATATTACATTTATTTAAGCAAAATCTGATTTGATTTATGTGACGTTTCCAAACAACATTATTTTTTGAAGTGATTTCAACCAAATAATATCTTTTACCTATAATACGAACAATTTTTCCTTTAATCCATTGAACTTTCCCTGGTATAGTGAAATCTTTCACCATAACTGAATCATCAATCATCAATTTCCTTTCTTTTTTACCGATGTAATTTTTTCTTTGGTTATTTTGTGTTTTTAAGACATTTTGTTTTAATTTGTCTGCAATACTTTTATTTGTGTTTTTAAAAGGGTTAAGTAAATCAAACCTTGTTCTTAAGTCTCTATTGAACATTAAGTGAGCTGGTGAAAAACCAGTTGTCCCGTGGATGGAATTCCTATAGTCCAACAAAAATGAGTCTAACAATTTGTTAAAATTGCAGTTTGTATTTTTCGAGTTCAATGCCTTTTTAGCCCTGTTTTTACAATTTTTACGCTATTTTCAGCTTGCCCATTTGAAGCGGGATGGCCTACAGGGGATGTCAAATGTGTAATGCCGTTTTGGCGCAGAAAATTTTCAAATTCGTTTGATATAAATGATTTACCATTGTCGGTCACAATAGTTTTCGGTAAACCGAAACGCGCAAAAATTGACCTGACCTGATCAATTGTTTTAGAGCTAGTGATGTTATTATTCATATTTATGCATTCTAACCATTTGCTGTGGGCGTCAACTATAATCAAAAAGCAGTTTCCAAAAAAAGGCCCCATGAAGTCTAGATGCAATCTTTCCCATGGCTTTTCTGGCCAATTCCAATTTACGAGAGGGCTTTTTGGAGGGCTATTTTTAAATGGTAAACATTGATCACAGGAGTTTGAAACTTCTTCCAAATGTTTGTCGATGGAAGGCCACCATACATAAGCTCTTGCTAACCCTTTCATTTTCACAATACCTAAATGGGACTTATGCAATTCTTTTAATACGCATTTTCTAAAAGACTCTGGTATAATGATTCTATAGCCCCAAAAAATTGCATTTGATTCAATTGACAATTCGTTTCTTTTGTTAAAGTAAGGAGATAAATCCGCTTTAGGGCATTGGTTAGGCCAACCGTTTTGAATGTATTGACGCACCTGTGTCAAAGTTAAATCTTTTAAGGTTTCTCTTTGAATATCTTCAAAGTTTAGCATTGGACCGCTTCCTTCTTTCAAATAATTTACAAACACATCGTTTGCCCAAAGACCATGTCGGTTTTTAATTTCTTCAGGAATAACATTTTCCACCGCTCGAGAGAAATAATCTGCTATATTTGCTTTTGATTTAATGTATTGAACCTGATATCTGTATCCCAACAAAAATAAAGCATATCTTTGCAACCTATTTGCTGAAAGCGCTGGGATACCTTTCTTATTCCCAAAAATAGAAACTAAGGGCTTATTATCTGTCACCAGTATGAACTTATTACCAAAAAGGTATTGATGATATTTATCCACTCCGTATACTATCGCCAGCGCTTCTTTTTCTAACTGTGAATATTTCATTTCAGTAGCTGTAAGCCTCTTTGAGGCAAATGAAATTGGTCTTTCAACACCGTTTTCGTATACATGTACTAATGCCGCACCTAAACCAACTGGACTTGCGTCGACAATTAATTTTAGTTTTAAATTTGGATTGTAATGGGCTAAGCAATTTTTTTTAGATAATTTAGCTTTGACATCATCAAACGCCATTTGCTGTTTAACACCCCATTCAAACTTATCTGGTAACATTATAAAACTGAAGCTGCTGTTGCCATATTTGCCATAAACTGTCTATGAAAATTTACTACACCTAAAAAAGATTGAAGCTCTGAGATATTTTTTGGTGCAGACAAATTTAAAATAGTTTCAATTTTTTTCTCATCTTTATGCAAACCATTTTGATCAATGACGTGTCCGAGGTAATTAATAGAAGACTTGAAAAACTCACACTTATTTTTAGACACTTTAAGGCATGCATCTTTTAGTTTTGAAAAAACAATTTCTAGCCTTCCTATGTGTTCTTCTCGAGTTTTTCCGTATATAATAATGTCATCTACAAAAACTTTGACCCCTTTAATGCCTAGAAAAAGGCTATCTATAGTTTTTTGGAAAATGGCAGGTGCACTTGCCACACCATACACCATTCTAGTGTATCTAAATAAACCGATGGTAGTTGAAATAGTCGTGAGCTCTCTTGAGTCTTCGTGTAGAACTAATTGCTGATAGGCCATAGCCAAGTCAATTTTCGAAAACACAGTAGAACCATCGATTTCGGATAATATTTCTTCTAATTTTGGAGGAGGGTGGTGTGGAACCAGCAATTCGGGGTTTAATGTGACTTTATAATCACCACAAATTCTTACCGAGCCATCTTTTTTTAATATGGGTACAATAGGAGTACCCCATTCACTATATGAAACTGGCTCCAAAATATTTAAAGCTACCAGTTTTCTTAACTCATTTTCGACTTTATCTTTTAATGAAAAAGGTAACTTACGCGGTCTAAAAAATTTTGGCTTAGCACCCTCTTTTAAATTCAATGTTACTTTATTTTTGTTAAAACAACCTAATCCTCCATCAAAAATATCTGAGTAACTTTTAAATAAAGTCTTAAGGATACTATCTGAATTTTGAATGTGATTAATTTCTCGTACTATAATATTAAATGCATGCATCCAATTACGACCTAATAATGGAGGCCCACCATCTTCAATAACATGCACTTCTATAGACTTTGTCATATTTTTATAACAAATTTCAAAACTACCAACACCAACTAGTTTTAAATAACTTCCATTATAGGTTCTCAAATGCACATTTGATTTTTTAAGCATTAAATTTGAAAAATGTTTATCAAAAACTTCCTTTGAAATGGCAGAAATTGCAGCACCGCTGTCAATTTCCATAACCAAAGGAATTCCATTCACGGATACGCTGGCTGTTATTGGACATAGATTGGAATTTGTTTTAAAATAGAAAATTGATAATTCATGTTCATTTTCAATATCATTATCCTCATACTGATCAGTATAGTTACTAATGTAATTACTAGTACTAGGCATAATATAATCATTTCTAATATAATTGTTACTATTATAATTTCTACTTCTATTACTACGCATGATACACATTTGTCTAAGATGACCTTTTTTGTTACATATTTTGCATATATAATCTTTAAAACGGCACTGATCGGTTGAGTGATTTTTGTAACCGCATACTTTGCACTGCATACCGGTACCTGTTGATGCCGTTAAGTCTGCTACCGCTTTGTGTTGTGTTTGATTTTTTTCGGTAGCTTTGACGTCACGTTTTGGTTCTGCTCCCTGCATTCTATACACCCCCTTTACGTCTGTTTCATGAATATTTTCCATCTTGTATTGTTGTCTGACACATTCTACTGACTGAGCTATTTTAAGGCACTTTTCTAAAGTGAGGTTAATATCAGTGGGACTCTCTAGAAAAAGTTTATCTTTTTCTGCGCTTTTCTCTAACCCCATGACAAACTTGTCACGTAGAAGCATGTCTAAATGAGTTCCAAAATCACACCCAGTAGCTAGACTTCTTACACGTGCTGCCCATTGTATCAAAGATTCTGCCTCTTCTTTGTTCGATGTATAAAATTTATGTCGTTCAGCGAAACCAGAAAGAGCAGGCTTAAAATGATTCTCCAATTTCGAAATAAGTGTGACGTATTCAGTGTTCTCAGGCAAAGAGGGATGGATTAAGTTTTTTAGGAGCTTTAGAGTATCATCGTGGAGAGATATGAGAAGCAATGATCGCTTTTGAGCACTTTCTGTTACGTTGTTTCCAATAAAAAACTGTTCTATTTTACACTTATAAATGCTAAATTCATTCACTTCGTGATTGTACTTTGGTAGTTCACCTATTAAAGACATTTTTGCTATTGGTTTTTTATTAACTGGATCGATAAATTGTTTTTGTTCTTCTGTATCAGTAAAATGATCTGAGTCTTCGCCGTCAGTCATTACAAGTAGGTTATTATCACACGTGGTCTGTTAGAGTTTTTTTATTACGATTTCTCGTCGCCAATTGTGGTGTATCCACATAAATGATAACACGTTCTTACTTTATAACACATTCTTTATTTATCAATATAATGAGCGAATTGGTTGATGGCACAAATTAGACTGGCTCGCGTTGTAAGTCTACTTGCATACAGTAGCGAGTGTCAAAGTAGTTGGGTCGCATAACAGAGTTACCATATGCGTTTATACGCTACAATTGACATAAGCCACTTGAGACTTGAATGATCGGTGATGATTGTAAAAGGAAACCCGTCCACGTACGCTCTGAACTTCCTTACACTCAATATCGCAGCAAGACATTCCAATTCGGTTACAGTGTAATTCTTTTGAGCCTTGTTAAGTTTCTTAGACATGTAGGCGATCGGTTTTTCATTCGAATTCTCATCCAACTGAAAGAGAACACCGCCCACTCCCTCCGAGGATGCATCACACTGAATCGTAAATGGCTTTGTGAAATTTTGTTGCGACAACACTGGAGCCGAGGAAAGTGCGTTCTTCAGTTTGTTAAACCCTTCTAAAGCTTCGGGTGTGAGCTCAAATTTACTTTTTTTCTTGAGGTCATCAGTAAGAGGAGCTGCTAGGTCAGAGTAATTTTGAATAAACCGACGATACCAACCGGTTAAACCTATGAATCTACGAACTTGCCGTTGAGTTTTAGGAATGGGAAAATTAACCATTGCTTCGATCTTAGAAGGATCGGTCTTTAGGGTGCCTTGGCCGATAATGTATCCCAGATACTTAATCTCCCGCATGCAGAACTTGCTTTTATCGATGTTAATGGTAAGGTTCGCTTTGCGGAGACATGCAGCTTCTTCAGTAAGGATTCGAATATGGGTTTCGAAATCCGCCGTACATATGAGGAGATCGTCCAAATAGACGAACACATTTTCTCTAAGGGACTGTGGAAGCATTTTATCAATGACTCGAGACATAGTGGATCCTGCATTGCTTAGACCAAATGGCATGACCTTAAATTGGTACAGTGGTCTACCCGGTACAGCAAATGCGATCTTTTCTCTTGACTTTTTGTCCAATGGGATTTGCCAGTAAGCGTCTTTTAAGTCGAGTCCAGTAATAAAGTGTGTGTCGCTTATTCTACTCAGCAATCCCTCAATATGTGGTTACGGATACGCTTCTTTTACGGTTACTGCATTTACCTTCCTAAAGTCTAAACAGAGACGAACCTTACCGGGTTTTCTAACTAAAACCACTGGGCAACACCACGGTGAGTTACTCACTTCGATGACACCAAGTTCCAACATGCGGTCCGATTCCTTGAAAGCCTCCTCTTGTCGCACTGGCGATAAGGGATAATGGCGAGATTTTATTGGAACTGCATTACCTGTGTCGATGGTGTGACCACCCAAAGTCGATTTGCCCAAACCTAAAACGACAGAATTCGGGAATAGTTTCTTAGTAGATTCTAACAGATTCTTCTAGAGTCTAACGGATTGTTCTAGAGTCAACGCTTTCAACTCGGCTTCATCCTTGAGATTCACGTCTCCCTCATTTGCCCAAACATCGGTTTAGATTTCGCTTATTTCCGGCATAAGATGGAACTCTATCCAAAAATTCATCCCGAGGTAGACCTTTTGAGTAAGGTTCGGAATCAGATAATAAGAAATGGGTTTAGTGACGCCCTTGTACTTGGTCTGTATTTGGCAGTGACCAACAATGGCATGGGACTTCCCATCGGCTGTACGTACAACATTTTTGTACGACTTCACTTCAACTCCAATTCTTTTTACCAGATCCCAACACTCACTACCTAGCACAGAGATAGAAGCTACGCTGTCCAGTAAACCAAAAACTGACTCGTTGTTCAAATGAACGTTAGCGTACATTCTACCATCTGCGTCCGACGAAATGATTGAGTCCAAAATTTCCTTGCGAATTTTTTTTACGATTCCTATACCGATGACGACATTTTTGAATCTGAGAGCTAGCTGCATTACTATCAGTTCCCATAATCCGAGAACGAACCTTATTACTATCAGTTCCCATAATCCGAGAACGAACCTTATAATAATAATTAAGCTTGCGCTCGTGAAGAGATTTCAACGGAACACAATCAGCCGCGTTAGATTCTAAAACTAAAGGTTCTTTTCTTTTTAAAATTTCGGTTGGTAGGTTTTTAGACGGTGTTGGTATTGTATTTATTGTGGTTCGGGGTGATTCGAGGGTTCTTTCGACGGACGAAAGTCCCCGCTCTTCCTTTCGCCCCTCTGGAAGTTTCCCGAGTGTTTGGTGCATTCAGGAGTGCTTACTCCCTTAGCTCCACAAGTGAAACAAAACAATTTCCTTACATGTGATGGGCAAAGATGGAAACTATGCCCTTTTTCATCACAGTTCCAGCAAACGAAAGTGGAGGCAGTATTAGGCCTTCTAAAGGTATTCATGGCCGCGATTTCCTCACCAGTCAGATCTACCGTATCTTGATCTTCCTCGACGGAGATCTCAAGCACGGTTCTTTTGGGAAGAATATCGCTTCGCCAGAAACCTCTCTGCTTCTCGAGCTTTGTTTCGCAATTGCTCTAGACATTTGCAGTCAGCTGACATCAAGATTTCTTTAAGTCTGTCCTTAGCATTGTTTCGTAAAACATCGACCAGTTTCTTCTCGTCAAACGGCTCCTTAAGACGGTCGTTAAGACCAACGACTGAATTGTAGAAATCGTCAAACGATTCCTTGCACCCCTGCCTACGAGTAAGTATGCGCATGTACACATCTACATCGTTCTCCAACCGCCCAAACTCCTTTTTCATTGCCCTCTTCACTTCCGCAAACTGAACTTCAGGGTTCCTTTTTAAATAGGCCCAAAACCAACTGTTGGCTCTTCCATTTAACAGCGTATGGAAGTTTGAAGTCAGTTGCTCATCTATTGCTTAAATAGAAAATCGCTAACGTTTTCGGTGCCATCATACTTGATGTTCCAGCGGTCTAATCGACACTTATTCGTAACACTGGAAAACGTATTCGACAATGAACTTCGGGGTCTGGGGGTAGGTTGGAGACCGCGGGATGTGTTAGCCTCTGCACCTGTGCAGGTCTGGCTGCTTCTCGCAGCATCAAGGGCACTTGGAATCGAACCTGGTCTACTAACTTCTTCCATTTTACTAATAATGTTAACCATGAATTGGTCCATTTGTTGGAAAAACCGTATTTGATTGGTCATCAAACTCCGATCAATCTGAGACGCCAAATTAGCAACTGAAACTTGCTCATTTACACGAGATTGCTCTCCTACTCCCGCTACTTGATGATTTTCATCATTGCTGGTATTTCCTTGTGGGGAATTATTGTTTTCCATCTCACTTGTTTGATCGGTCACTGTCGAATTTAAACTTGAAAAGCTAAACGAGTTGTCTAAATTGAACCGATCAATAGTGGTGTGAAACCTCCGATAAAATCTTTCAAACTCTTCGTTCGACTGCGCTTGGAAACCTTCAAAATCGTCTGCAAATGAAAATCTACTATCTGAGTTCATATCTCGAAAGAACACAAAAAAAAATAAAACGCCGATGATCGCCAAACAAACTACTAAAACTGATCAAAAATAACTCAATCAAGTCGCTTCAACAGAAGAAAACTACTCAGAAAAGCACCAAAAACAAAATCAATCAGCCAACCTGAACGTTTTCAATACAAACAAAAAACAGATCTAAACCTATCAAACTACACAGCAAAACGACTTTCAAAACCAAAATTAAACTTTTCAAAGTCAAACAAAACTCACTCAAAACTAAAATTTAATAGTCCACATTATACCACACGTTTTGTTCGAGTATTTTGTAAGCAACTTTTTTTTGACAGAAAACTCTCTCCGTGAGAGAGTAAACAATTTCCCCATGCTACACATTCTAGCCCAAGAAATTTCTATGAGCAGAAATGTGTGCACACATTTTTTTGAAATTTCATAGTTTCTGTGCGTTGTGATTAATTTTGTTTTCAGTAGTTGCTAATAATTTAACTAAAATCTTAGTTTCAATTGAACAAATTATATCTAAGTTTTAGGAATACTGTTCAATAGTTTTAACTTTTTAGTGCATATCGGATTTCGTATTTAAGTTGATACGTAACATCAACAAGACAAAAACCTAAATATACCACAAGCACGTTCTCTTGCAAGTTAATCAACCAAATACTTAAGCAATGGTAAGTTAAATTAGAATATTTAACCAGAAACTTGTAAAAATTCTCATAAAAACCTGTAATCCGTCTATTTGGTATCTAGGACGTTTTACATACATAGACCGGCTGAAGAGTTTGAAAACGATGGCCTTGTCGAAGAAATGTGGGCTATGAAAGCCATGGAACATGCGAAAGTGTACTCAAATGTAATTTTTTTTTCAAAATAATTCTAGGTTCCAATGTCTAATGTTTACTTTTTCTTAGTTGCAGCTTGTCTCCAACATTGATCTAAAAAGTGTAGGACTGTAGGGGAGTATCATATAAGCATCTGTTGGCAAAAACCAATCCAGCCCTTTAGTTGAACAGAAGCCAACTGAATGACTCGCGAATGATTATTAAATTTTATAATTATATAAATATGCAAAACAAAAAAATTTACTCTAAGCAAATTCTTTAAAGTATTTACCATTAAATTCGCACTTCCTTTACAATAATTTAAAAATCTCTATTTTACATTTACATTTATTTTGCAAGTTAGATATCTTTGTGTTCAATTTAATTGACTTTTAAAATGAATTTACCATTTAGTCTTTTAATTAACAAAAAAAAAATAAACGAAACTAAGAGATCCGAAATTAACTTGAATACTTTAAAATAACAAAACAAAAATGGATTTAACTTCCTCTTTTGTCTAAAAAAAACTAACTCAAATAAGGTCCCCACTTACCCACCCATAGCATACTTATATACGTATAAATTCTAATAATTTAAATCAAAATAACAGGGAGATGACTCACCAATTTGTAGAAGAATCCAGTTGTTGTGGCCACAGCATCCAATTCCTACGCAGGTTCACCTGTTGTCGCACTTTCTCGCGAATGATTATTAAATTTTATAATTATATAAATATGCAAAACAAAAAAATTTACTCTAAGCAAATTCTTTAAAGTATTTACCATTAAATTCGCACTTCCTTTACAATAATTTAAAAATCTCTATTTTACTTTATGACAAAAAAAAATTAAGTAGTGCAAGGAAACTCAAGGTAATTTTATCGCACAAACGTAGCACTGTTATAACTGCTTCCGCTGCAACTCAAACCGGGAACCCAGGTTTATTAGCGGACGACGCTACTGTTAAGCAATCGTCGCTGAGGTTTATGGTTTATTGGGTTTATGTTATTAAAATGTCTTTTCCACTAAGAAAAATTCCCGTGGCTGGATGGGAACTTTTCACAGCTTTTCCCTTGCAATTCGCAGCGAATGACTATATAACGAAAGCCCTACACGAAACAAAAGTTCAGACAACGTTCAGTTTGAGCTTTAAAAAGAATTACCTTGTTACAGATGAACATATATATATATATGTACTGTGTTTCCTGCCTCCACGATTTTCAATAATGCACTTATTTTGTGTGTTTATACTTTGCATTAAACTATTTTTAACCGAAATTAAAATTAATCATTTAAATAAAATTAAATACTTAAAAACACCTACTTTATCCAAAGTTACACCTTTGTAACATATATATGAACTTCCTTGAGTAATTTTAAAACAACTGCACGGTTTAAATATCCAAGAAACAATGAAATGTATCAGAAACATTCAGTCTCCCCTTCGCCGTTGTTCCAAATTACATAAACTCCTAACGTTTTCTACATACACAGCCTAACGTTGTTTTCTTTTTCTAGCAACGTTTAGAACATTTATTTTTTATTTTCTCCTACCAGCAACCTTTTTAACGCTTAGATGGAAACAAGCCTTAGTTTATACTATGCAACAACCTAAATCAAAACATAGAACTTTCCTATTGTGACCTTGTCCTAATTCTTTCTAGGGAATTTTCTTCCTGTCAAAAATGACATCGATTTCAACTGTCATATAAACGCTGTTTGTTTGTTGATCGTCGCGGAAAAGATTCCTTGTGCGCGATTGAAATTATTTTAAATAAAGCTATTTTATTCATTTCGTTACAGAACGACCTGGGAGGACGAAGAATTTTTGAGAGATGATTCAATTCATTTCTATACAGATGGTTCAAAAACCGAAGAAGGGGTAGGCTGCGGGGTGTACTCAAACCGACTTAACGTAAGTCTCTCGTTCCGCCTTCCAAACCACTGTAGCGTTTTCCAAGCGGAAATTCTGGCGATCAAAGAGGTCCTATAATGGCTAAAAGAAAACATGATATCCTGATATGAACTACGCAATACGACACTTCAAGCTCATAATGCATACAAAGCAGGAATTATAGTTCAGTTATGATGTGCAAAATGGCAGTTATAAGCATCCTCATTGATGATCACCATATAAATCCGTTATTATTAAAACCGTCCCAACTACAAGAAGAGATTCACAAAATTCGGAATAAAATCTTAGGGAAGTTTCGTTTACCTGGCTATGGTACTAAAAATGAATTGAAAGAAACATTTCGCCAAATGAAAGCGAGGGGATTTATACTTGGCCGGCGTTTAGTAATAGACGTGGAGATTCCACTACTTCACTCAGAAGCATCGGACGTTTTTCGGGTAATTGACGTGCCAATACGTCAGGGAGATATTATTGTGACACCAAAAATATACACCGAAATACTTGTGTTCAACTTCCAATTAGACGCATACAATCTAATGAGTCAGGCACAACTAAATCTCAGTGTAAAAAACGAAGAAACGCACTATATTTGCCGTCGTAATTGGCCATGGAAAACTGCAGCAGATGGTTCATGTGAGATATCACCAATAAAGAAAACGAAAACAACAAGCTGTCATTTTGAACGAGTGAGTCAGCAAGACAAATAGATTCAGTTGACTAAACCAAATACATGGTTGTTTAAGCAATTTACTATATACACTATATACTATAATATACCATATTCATGTAAGCTGTGGAAACTCGGAGCACAAATTGGTTAAACTTCCAGCACATGGGCTGCTAACATTAAGGCCACAATGCACTGTTAGATACAACGGAGGTTTCCTTACATCACCGCAACAAGTCAAATCTGAAACCATCAGCCATTTCGATGAACAGATGATATGGACGAAGGCACTGGACGAAGTTGCAGAGGAAAGAATCAAACCTATACAGGCAACTATAATAAACAACAAGAATGAACTACTCAAAATTCAACCGGACTTGGAAAAGTTCAAGAAGGAAAACATTCACCTTAAGGCCTTGGACATTCACCACATAAGCGGTCACAGCGGATTAATGTTAAGTTGCATTTTGGTTATTATTTTAGTAATTTATATAATACGAGGCATAATATTCAGAAAAAAGAATTTTAGCACTTTCTGTTGGCCCGCAGAATGTTCAAACATGAACATAACCAATCTATAGATAGCCACATGTGTATGTGAAATAAGATAACATAGATCGACCTAAGCATACACTGACGGTTATCTACAGATAAACTATGTACATTAACCTAAGTAAACAACATAGACATTAAGAATAGAAAGCAGTGTTACCGCGGGCTCAAATTTTGACGAGTCCCAGTGGCTGAAAAAATGAGTCCTTTTGAAAAAAAATGAGTCCCTTCTGTTTTTTTTTTAAGTTCATTTTAATAATACAAAAAACCTATATATTTACATATATAGTAAGTAGACATAAATAATAAAAATAAAATAAATTAAATTCATAAAAAAAAACAAAAAATACAATTCACATTGTGCTTACAAAAATATCACAATAAACATCTTAAAAAATTTTTTTTTAATTGAGTCTCTTGTTTTAGTTTTTAAGTTCATTTTAATAATAGATACAAATAATTAATATACTGAATGTGTGCGGGTCAAAAATCAAAATTAAATACAGCACACGGATGTAAGCAAGAATATAAGAAAAATATAAAAAAGATGACAAAGACAATTGACAAAGAAAATATTGTTTTTGCTTTCACTCAAACAAAGCGCCCCTATGAGTGAATCAAAGAAAATGTTTGAATGCTGACACAGCGTTCAGGTGTTCAGGAGTGAAATAAAAGCTACGTTTACACTATGCATTCTTCTCAAAATTAGTTTTGTCTACAAAATTTAACAAAGCTTTTGAAAATATTAATTAACGTTGACTTCAGAGTAAAGATGAATGATTTGTATAGAGGTAACTTGGATTCGTAAAAAAATGAGCCAAATCTAAATTTTGTGAGTCCCCGAGCCAAGTTAAAAAAAATGAGTCCCTTTTGGCACTATAGTGTCCCCGCGGTAACACTGATAGAAAGATAAGAACATAAAAAATTGTATATATATAGAAGTAACATAGTGAAATAAATCAGTATCATTTCGACTTACAACCGAGGTCTTATTCAATCAGAGTTTTTGCTTACAAGTTATAGTAAAAAGATTGAGTTGAGATCGAATAAAGTAGAGATCGAATAAAAGTAGTAAGAATTAAACTGAAAGGAAAAGTTTTATAATTGCGAACTAAGCGCACTTTACATTGGTGTCAAAAGTGTAAATAAAACTTATTTGATTAAAAGTTTGACTAGTGGAAAAAAAAAATTACAGTGAAAATGGGTTAGTTGTTAGAAGAGCTCAACTGCATTGAGCTTAAAAGTGAGCTAGGTAAGAGAAATCTTTCTAGAGCGGGATCGAAAAATGAGCTCGTCCTGCGCTTGCGCAACTATTTGGAACAGCAAGGGGAAAACGTAAACACTTTTGTTTTTGAAACATAAGAGTAACAGGAAGAGGAAGTAAGTGAAAGTGTAGATTTTTCTAGTATAATGAAGCTTTTATTAGAACAAAAGACGGAACAGCAGAAGGTTCTCGAACAACTTGTAGCACAACGAAACCAGCAAGAGAAGCTGGTTGAAGAACAACGAAGCGAACAAAAGAAGGAACAGCAGAATGTTCTTGAACAACTTGAAGCACAATGAAACGAACAAAAGAAGGAACAACAGAACATTCTCCAAAGACTTGAGGCGCAACAGAGTGTTTTAGAAGGTCAGAAAAACATTCTAGAAGGTAAATTGTGTATTATTGAGAAAATGTATGTGCCCTAAAAAAACGCGTTGAAAGCTGTTGAAAGTTGAGATTTGATACTTTGTTTTTAAATACTTTGTTTATTTTATTGTTATCAAATTGTTCTAATTTTTATATGTTTGATTTATTGAAAATAAATATTAATACTGTTCAGAATCTTAAAACATCAGGTTATGGGCCTTATCACGAACTAAATACAAAATAATAAGGAAATTTGTATTGGGAAAAGATGTCTGGAACGAAATTCAGTATTGAAAAGCTTCGGGGAAGCGAAAACTTCGAAGACTGGAAATTTTCCGTTGAAGCTTATTTCCAAATGAAAGGACTTTGGACGGCTGTTGATCGATTATCAAGAAACATTTTCTCCCGTCGTAAGGTACACGTCCATAAGGGTACTTTTAAGTTTGGCTGTACGATATGATTTGGATATCGATCAAATGGATGTTGTGACTGCTTTCCTGCAAAGTGAACTTAACGAAGAGATTTACATGAATCTTCCTGAAGGTTTTGATAATGTTCAAAATAAAGTATGTAAACTCAAGAAATCACTGTACGGCCTCAAACAAGCTAGCAGAGTTTGGAATAAGAAATTGGATGAAACTTTAAAGAAAATTGGACTTAAACAATCCAAAACCGATCCGTGTATTTATTACAAGACAAACAGCACAGATAAGACTTTCGTCGCTATTTACGTAGACGACATACTGATTTTTACAAACAACAAAGATGAAAAAAGAATTATCAAAGAAAATTTGGCTAAATCATTCGAGATGAAAGATTTTGGAGAAGCTAAATTTGTGCTTGGTATGCAAATAACTCGCGATCGAGAAAAGGGAAAGTTATGGATAGACCAACGGACATACTTAAAGAATATTCTCAAGCGATTTAATATGGAGGATTGTAATCCGGTATCCACACCCTTAGATATTAACCAAAAGCTTATAAAAGAAACACATCAACAAAGCAAAGACGAAACTGACTACATGAAAACTGTTCCATATCAAGAAGCTATTGGAAGTATTTTATATGCAGCACAAGTAAGTCGCCCAGATTTATCCTTTGCAGTGGGGGCTTTATCAAGATTTAACAATAATCCTTCAAAATCTCACTGGATAGCGGTTAAACGACTTTTCCGTTATATTAAAGGAACAATAGACTACAAGCTAGAATACACTCGAGACATTGAAGGACGTTTAGAAGGATTTTCGGATGCTGACTGGGCTAGTGACTCAGATGACAGAAAATCAACTACAGGTTATGTCTTTAAATACCAAGGAGGACCTATTTCGTGGAATTCAAAGAAACAACCTACTGTCGCTCTCTCCACCACAGAGGCTGAGTATATGGCTTTAGCCTCAACATCTCAAGAAGCACTTTGGCTTCAATCTTTATTGCAAGAACTAATTCATTGGAATCAACAACTTATATTGCAATGCGATAACAAGAGTGCAATAAACATATCTAAAAACAACGTTTATCACGCACGTTCAAAGCACATCGATATAAGGCATCATTTCATTCGAGATCTTATAGAAGAAAGTAAATTAGAAGTATTATATTTGAAAACTGAAGAGATGCCTGCTGATGTTCTAACTAAAGGACTCCCTGCTACAAAACATAACAACTGTTGTACTCTTATTGGCATAAAAGTATAAAAATCTAGTGGGGGTGTTGAAAGTTGAGATTTGATACTTTGTTTTTAAATACTTTGTTTATTTTATTGTTATCAAATTGTTCTAATTTTTATATGTTTGATTTATTGAAAATAAATATTAATACTGTTCAGAATCTTAAAACATCAAAAGCTGATGCGATAAACAGTTCTCTGTTCTGTCCAAGGAATTAGACTAGATCCGGAAAATCAAAATTCGAGAAACTGCTGGAGAGTGTGCAAAAAAAAGGAAATGCAACCGCCAACATTTGATGGAAAATCTTCTTGGCCAGTCTACAAGAGACAATTTGAGGAAGCCGCGACAACAAATGGCTGGGATGACGAAGACAAGTACATAGCACTGACTCTTGCTCTTAGAGGACCAGCAGCTGAATTACTTCAAACAGATCCAGCTGGTAAGAGCGGTGATTTCAGTTCTCTCGTGGCAGCTATAGATAAACGCTTTGGCGATAGCCACTTGAAAGAAGTCTTCCGAGTCCAACTCAATAACAGAGTCCAGAAAAGGGGTGAAAGTCTACAGCAGCTCCAAGCAGACGTCGAAAGACTGGTTCACTTGGCATACCCGGATGCTGGAGAAGAAATCATCAACCAGCTCGCTGTTGAGTCCTTCGTTCGTGCCATTTCCGATATACATCTTCAGAGGTCTGTGCGAACTGCTAGAACACGTACTCTTTCTGAAACTTTAGCATTCGCTTTGAGAATTGAAGCAGCAGAACAGGCTTCTCATGGAGTACATCGACTTAGAGATGCCATAGTCGAAGAATGCTCGTGCCTAGGAACTGAAATACAAAAGAACAAGCGGCGGAGCGGACTTGCAAGATGTTGGAACAGCAACAAGCCCAGGCACTTACAGCGTCAATGCGTGACTACCACCAAATAAAGCCGCTTGTCTCTTGTGGAAGCAAGAGATCCAACCCAGAGCAAGGTAACAACAACACCAGCGTTGCCTATCAGCCCGTTTCCCATTAGGGAAACGAGTAAGAACAAACTTCGAGGGGCAGAGGCTGGTTTTTTGTATCGATGGCCCCAGAACCACCATCCAGGTCACTCAGACCAAACGAAACAACAAAAGTCTGACTGTGGAGACAACTAATAACGGAAACAAACATGTGGCTACCATCGACGTCGAGACCTGGTAAAGATGACGTGGCTTCATAACACCAATAGCTAGCTACCGTCTAAGAACCGCAACGGGAGAAGCAGCAAGAGTTTATGGAGAAGTGTGACTTAAGATCCGACTGGCCGATCTAGTGTTTACTCATCAATTTCTGTTGGCAGATATATGTGACGAGTGCATCATTGGAATCGACTTTATTAAACAGCACAGAGTTATTTTGGACGTCGGTAACCAAGTTTTGAATTACCAAAATAAAGAAATTCCAATGACCTATTCGAATGAAATTACGTCAACACTGAGGGCTGTCATCACGGAAGATCTGACTCTGCCTCCTTCTTCTGAAGTGTGCGTGTGGACAAAACTGGAAGGTGAGTTTGGAAGCCTTCGATACCTCATGGTGGAACCAGGCCGAGAGTGTTCCTGCCAAAGCGTCATCATTGGGAAAACACTGGTAGCACCGAAAAACAAAATGGTCTCCGTACAATTCATGGGTGTAGCCAAATTTATCAACATCAATGATATTTCAATAACGCCTCTTCCTTATTGACTTTCCATATTTTATTACCATTTTCCAAAACCGAATCGATCGTCTATCATTGATCATCATCGGCTATCAAAATGATTCGATCTTTGCATCGATAGATTATCGTTATAGAATGGGACAAAGAAAAGGCTTATTTAAAGAATTTTCTCTTCGAAATTGCCAATGTCGGTTTTTTTTAGTTAAATTTTCCTGTCCTGATTTTAAGCATTCCGTTTACATTTTATGTCTGTGGCGGGATAAAAATGTTGTTAACGGGTCCTCTCCTTGTCCTAAGCTACACCCCACCAATTTTCAGCCAAATCGGTTCAGCCGTTCTTGATTTATAAAATTCCAAAGAACTTTTGAAATTGGTCAAATAGTTTCATAAGGTTCCCGTTGTCTTTCCCGTTTCTGTTCCTACAGGAATAGGGAGTATTGTAGCATCCTAATGTTAAAAGAATTTATGAACAGTAGTTTCTAAGTTTGCGTTCCCATTCACATTCGCGTACTGTGAAGGGATCACACTAGCGACCACGTCATTATACATTTAATTCCGGTCATTGACGTTAATCCACATTACGCTTCACGATAGCCAACCTTGAACTCATATTTCATTCATGGTCATGAGTATCAACCTCATGCACTAAATTATTAAGTAATAATTTCAATGCCACTGACGATGACGGGACGCGACGCTTCAGATTACTTTTGTCAAGTGTATCTATCTACTCACTAAGGTTCAATGTACTGCATACTGTGTAGTGCATATGGCTGGACGTATTTGGATACATTTGTGCATTGTATTAGACGGGCTATGCATATTGGCATGTGCTATTCATTTGATGACATAGCAAGTATGCTACCGGGTTCCGTTGTTCGTTTATTTCCCACAGAATTCGGAATCCCAAAGATTTCTATGTGTTAGTTATAATATGTATATTTGATATTGGTTTAAGATGTTAGTGTGTAAGTTGATTATTTTGTATAAATAGCTTAAGTTCAGTGTAATAAATTCACTTTTAAGTTTGAAGTAGAACGGAACACTTTGGCTCTTCAGCCTCTATTCTTATTTCCAACAGATAGGCTCTCTAGCCATCAACACAATTCGGCTTGGGGAAGCCATCTAATATCCCCCATAGATTAGTAGGTGAGGTAGTACTAGGCCCCTCGTTACATGGCGATCTTGCCAGTTCTTACAATTTGTAACTGGTACCTCTAAAGTGCCTTTGCAAGGTTTTTCAGCACTTGAGGGGATGAACGGGATACAAAAGTTCCAAATACATCGAGATGATAGGTCCACGGACCGGTTGCCCTGTGCTCATACATGTTTCAACCAACTGGATCTTCCACTTTATAAGTCATTTGAAAAGCTGCGAATATGTTTAACAAAAGCCATTCACGAATGTTCTGAAGGATTTGGATTCGCTTAAACATTTTTGCTGATGCAAAAAAAACATTAAGAGGAGGCATCAAAACCATTTTTTTCATTAAGTATTGTTGTTTATCTTCCCGAGTATCTACATCAAATCATTGAAAATACTGTGCGCAATATCTTTACACTCATTCAAATAACTATTTGGGAAAAAAAAAAACAAAAAAAATACATTTATAAACACTAAATACTAAACTAAATAATTACGTATATTAAAAATAAAAATATTAAATTAAGGGAAACCTAGAAAAGAAAAAAAAAATTTTTACAAAATAACTGTAAAAAGTAAATTAAATTTTTAGTTCATTCAAAAAAAAAAATTTAAAATGGGAGGAAAATCTTCCAAAGAAGAAGTTGTAACAAATAATAATAATAATAATAATGTATTAAGTTCAAACCTTGTTATCATGGACATTGTCATTATAATTTTGATAATACAATGTATAGTTTATTTAGCAACAAAAATTTTTAAATTTTATTTTAAACAAAATGTCCAGAAAATTATTACTAATGAAATTAAAAATGTAGCAGTTTAAAATTTTTACAAAAAAAAAAATTTTTTTCAATGTACAAACAATGTAAAAAAAAAAAAAATATATATAAATAAATAATTAAAATTATGTTAAACATAATAAAAAACACTAAAAGAAAAACTTCCGTTGAAATACTTGCAAACTTCAATAAAACCCCAAAAAGAAAATATTCCGAATAAAATATAGGTATTACTAAAAACAGAACTTCTGAAACCACCCGAAAGTGGACTTAAAGTTATTGAATTAAAAATCGTTGACAATTTTACGGAAGATTTAGTTAATTTCAAGGACGACATAATTATAGGACCAAACAAAGTTTTGGCGTATATTCCAAAAGAGAATAGTTTACTCCTAAAGAAGCCCAAGGACAGCACTACAACCCAATCGACATTATTTGGCAAAATATTGTCGAGGGATGTGCAAAAATTCTGCGGGCCCAAATCAATTAAGAGAATATATATTACTAAAAATGAAATAAAGAAACTCTCGGACGGCCGTCGAGAATATAAAATTAATGAATTAAAAAATATATTAGGAGAAATGTTTAAAGAAAGTAATATAAAGGTATACCTCATAGATAATGTTATTGAAATTACCGATCCTTGTAAGAAGAAATTAATACTAAACGACTTTCACATACTTCCAACCAGTGGACATGCAGGTATAAACCGTATGATCCAAAATATAAAGAAAAAATACTTTTGGACAGGAATGCAAAACGATGTGACGACATTCGTTAAGCACTGCCCAGTATGCCAACGAAACAAATATAACCAACCGAAGAAACAACCAATGACTATCACATCAACAGCCGAATCAGGTTTTGACAAAATATTTATAGACCTAGTAGGACCTTTAGAAGAATCTGAAGATGGATCTAAATACATACTCACCATTCAAGATGAGCTTACCAAGTTTATCGAAGTTATACCACTCCCAAATAAAGAATCAGGCACGGTAGCTAAAGCTCTAGTAGAAGGTTTTATTCTAAGGTACGGAGTACCACATACAATAGCATCTGATCAGGGAACCGAATTTCTAAACCAGGTTTTCAAAAGTATCTGTAAGCTTTTGAGAATAGAACAATTGCAATCTACAGCGTACCATCATGAGAGCATAGGAGCTTTAGAAAATTCACATAAGGTTTTAGGAGCATATCTTAGAAGTTACGTCTGAGAAAAACACACGGACTGGAGCACTTGGTTGCCATATTACGTTTTCTGTTATAACACTTCCATACACTCAGAAACGGGTTACACTCCATTCGAATTGATATTCAGAAAGCAATGTAGCTTACCCAACAATCTGACAAAACAAATGGAACCGGTGTACAACTATGACAATTACGTAATTGACCTTAAACATAAATTACAAGTTGCCCATAGAGATGCCCGAGAAACGCTTATAAAGAAGAAAAATGTTAGGAAAGATAGGTATGATAAAGAGGGACGAACAAAGAGTAGTAATTTTGAAAAAGGAAGTTTAGTTTTACTAAGAAACGAAGCCAGTAAAAAATTAGATTCAATATTTATAGGACCATACGAAGTTTTGTCTCAAAATGGTGTAAATTGTGATATCAAATACGATAACAAAACAATGACAGTACACAAGAATAGACTAAAACCATTTTACATGTATTTAACTTTTATATAATCGCTAATTAAATCAAAATCAAAAAAAAAAAGGGAAGAGAATGTAAATAATATTATATGCATATATATATACATACAAGATAACTACTTCATTTAATTGATTAACTTAATTTTTAATAAGAGTAAATTATACTGTTGTGCACAACTAGAATATAAGAAAAATAAGTTACTTGTATGAATGAAAATGAAAAATCAAAAATTATATTTAAAAAACACAACTAGAATATAAGAAAAATAAGTTACTTGTATGAATGAAAATGAAAAATGAAAAATTATATTTAAAAAACACAACTAGAATATAACAAAAATAAGTTACTTGTATGAATGAAAATGAAAAATGAAAAATTATATTTAAAAAACACAACTAGAATATAAGAAAAATAAGTTACTTGTATGAATGAAAATGAGAAATGAAAAATTATATTTAAAAAACACAACTAGAATATAAGAAAAATAAGTTACTTGTATGAATGAAAATGAAAAATGAAAAATTATATTATATTATATGCGTAAGTAATACACACTGAGTATAAAAGAAAATAAATAGAATATGAGAAAATAAAGTTACTTGTATGAATGAAAAAAAAATTATATTATATTATATGCGTAAGTAATGATACACACTAAGATTGTACTATGTCAATTAATATAAAAGAAAATAATGTTAAAAAAAAAAAAAAAAATATATATACATATATATATTGGGATTCCGAAGAAAAAGAAAAACAAGTTAGTGAGTGTCGCTTAAAAGAAGAAATCAAGATATGTCATGATTTCTCCTTTTCCCCAGGAAGGGTGGTGTGAAGGGATCACACTAGCGACCACGTCATTATACATTTAATTCCGGTCATTGACGTTAATCCACATTACGCTTCACGATAGCCAACCTTGAACTCATATTTCATTCATGGTCATGAGTATCAACCTCATGCACTAAATTATTAAGTAATAATTTCAATGCCACTGACGATGACGGGACGCGACGCTTCAGATTACTTTTGTCAAGTGTATCTATCTACTCACTAAGGTTCAATGTACTGCATACTGTGTAGTGCATATGGCTGGACGTATTTGGATACATTTGTGCATTGTATTAGACGGGCTATGCATATTGGCATGTGCTATTCATTTGATGACATAGCAAGTATGCTACCGGGTTCCGTTGTTCGTTTATTTCCCACAGAATTCGGAATCCCAAAGATTTCTATGTGTTAGTTATAATATGTATATTTGATATTGGTTTAAGATGTTAGTGTGTAAGTTGATTATTTTGTATAAATAGCTTAAGTTCAGTGTAATAAATTCACTTTTAAGTTTGAAGTAGAACGGAACACTTTGGCTCTTCAGCCTCTATTCTTATTTCCAACAGATAGGCTCTCTAGCCATCAACACAATTCGGCTTGGGGAAGCCATCTAATATCCCCCATAGATTAGTAGGTGAGGTAGTACTTAGGCCAATCGTTACAGTACCATCCTAAATTCGAAAGAATTTTTGAAATCGGTCAAGTAGTTTTGAGGTTCATGTTTTCGTCCCCGGATAAAAAAATATATAGCTGAGCATCCGGCGGCGGCGCGGCGTTGCCCGGGTTCCGAGGGACTATGAGGATGAAATAATTTATGTTAATGAGGGATAATGTACCATCTTAAAGTTTTGTGGTTTTAAGGTACGAAGGAGCAGTTACAAAAGTGAGATGCCCAGCTGGAGTCACCGAAGAATTCCAAATAACAGTAGGTGTACATCAGGGAAGTGTCTTGAGTCCACTGCTCTTTATTGCTGTTCTGGATTATTTGCTCGAAGGAAAAGTAACGGACAATAAAGTACAACAATTATTCTTTGCTGACGATGGAGCCATCATAAGCGAGGATCCTACATCCCTGCAACGAGCACTTGACGTTTGGATTGATGTTCTGGAAGGAAATGGGTACCGTATTAGCGCTAAAAAGACTGAATACCTGTGCTGCCCTTTTTCTGATCAAGACAAGCCTATTCCAGACATTTATTTGAATGGAAATGTGCTTCCCAAGTGTGAAAATCTTAAATATCTGGGATCTATGATCAATAGTTCTGTCATTTGTTCTGTCAAAGTTAAATTTGAAAATTTTATAGAGCTCTGTTTAAAAGTCTTTGAAAAAATTGTAAAAGTGCTAGAAAGTCAATTGAGTTTAGTCAAAAAAATTCTTAAGTGACCGCTCTATAAGGTGATAGCAAAATCCTATGTAAGTTCTAGCATTTAAGCTTAATACATATCAAAGAACTTTTTTGCTGGAAGCTAACCTCACTAAATGAACAAGAGGGTGTTGAGTGAAACCTCCCCCGACCAATCAAGAGAGTTAAAACGACCGCAACTTAAAATGGACCCTCCTGCATTACTTACCAACGAGGCCCTAATACAAATATTGCGCAACAATAATAAAGAGCTTTGTCAAGAGCTTCCATCGAAGTCAGATTTTCAAGTGCTGCACGCAGAACTGGCTGGGCTAAAATCGAAATACGATGATGTTTCTGCCAAAGTTGTTGAGTTAGAAAGGCGAAACAATGTTCTGGAAGACCAAATGGACAGACTGCTGCAAAAAAGTATGGAAACAAATGTCGTAGTGCATTTGCCCGTTGAAGAAAAGGAGGATGTGACTGAAAAGGCAAAAGCTGTTTGCACTAGCCTGCTTAAAGCGTCAGATGCTTCTGAAATTGAACATGCGCATCCGATAACTTCTAGGGGAGCGCGAACCCAAAGTAAAACTGCGATGGTTATTGTCAAAATGAAAACACGAACTGCTGCGTGGACAGTACTCAGAAACACAAGAGATTTGAAGGGTTCACAAATTTATATACATAAGGATCTGCCGTACAACGTTCGACAAAGAAAAAGCAAATTACTTCCCATTGCCAAATTCCTCAGGGAGAAGTTTCCACGGATTAAACCACAATTAAAGGACGATAAGCTTTATATTTTAGACAAACTCTTTACTTGGGATTTGTCGTTTGGTCTGAAATGTGGCTTAAAAGATCCTATGGAAGCATTGCGGACAATTTATGGTAGTAATTTTGTATTTCTTACATCTTTGCAAAATTTTATGAATGAAGTGGATCGAGCTGTCACTATCGTAAATAATGTCAAAACTAAAACGTCAACTGTAACTGAAGTTGGCCGTGGTTCGTTGGAGCAATTGTCACCGCGAGCCGCTGTAAGCACTTTGGGTGTGCACACAAGGTCGCTTCGAAAAGAAGATGTAGTGACTCGCTCGCTTCCATCTGAATGAGGCGAGTTTGTCTACCAGAAACAAATAAAAACAATAGATTTAAGAATATTAGGGTATAACGTATCAGGACTCAAAAATAAACTTATTACAATGAATTTCTTTAATTATGTTAAAAGTTTTGATATATTTATACTTAATGAAACTCATGTATTGCAATGGGAAAAGGAGATATTTGATGGAATGTTTAAAAATTATGAACTAAAATGGATCCCAGCTGTGATCCAATTGATGACAAATACTTATGGAAGAGGAAGTGGATGAGAACTTTATGGCTATCGCAAGTGTCTCGAAGGAGTTGTTATGAATTTCAAACAAGTGGAAGAAATGATAGTTATGGAGGTAAAGGTCAACGGCTGTGTGCTTTTCATCATCCCAATTTACCTAAATTGTAATCACTGGAAAAGAGATTACGACAAACTTTGCGACGTACTTCAGTGCCTTGGGTCATTGGATCTATTGCTTGTGGGCGATTTCAATGCGAGAATAGGCTTGTCGCAGAATAATTTTTTAGGTGGGACCGCTTCAAATGTTATAAATTTAACCCGCAGGTCAAAGGATGAAGTATCTGATGCAAAAGGCGAAAGGATACTGGAGATTGCAGACTCATTCGATGCAAAAGTTTTAAATGGAAATTGTGAAGGAGATCCTAATGGGGAATACACGTTTATTCGGGGAACGGCATGCTCGGTAATTGATTATTGCTTTGTATCAGGAACATGGAACTCAAACTTAAGGAACTTCAAGATAAATGAACAAATTTTTTCGGACAACATGCCGTTGGAGATTGCGTGTATATTTTCTGGAACTGAAGGAGCACCGCATACAAAGAGACTGGAACTTTTGCCGAAGTTAAAATGGAAAGATAGTTTTATGCCTATATATCAAGATAATTTGAACGAAGAGCTTGATAAGCGACAGGCAGCGGGCGAACCACTGCATATGGAAAAACTTACACAAATTATTAGAGACTCTGTTCCAGTTAGTACTCAATGGAGATGTAAGAATAATTTTAAACAACAATGGTTTGATACGGAGTGTCTTAAAGCAAAAAAGAAATCATTTTTACTTCTGAGGCTTTTGAGAAAATACAATTCGGTACTCTATAAAGACATGTATGCAGCAGCTAATAAGGAGTTCAAGAAAATTTGCTTTGATAAAAGAAAAAAATTTGAACAACAAAGTTTAGCTCTCGTAAACAATGCAAGATCCTCGGCAGATTTCTGGAAAGCTGCAAAAACTATAAACGGAAGATTTAATAGGATTGGCTTATCTCTTCAAGCATTTGAACTGCGGGACTACTTTTACAATCTGCTTAATACTCAGCTATTTTCTCCGCTTCCGCAATACGCTGCTCCATTTTTCACGGATGAGCTTCTCGATTCACCATTTACGCCTTTCGAAGTTATGAATGTAATTCAACATGCTAAAGAGGGAAAAGCTCCAGGGGATGACCGAATACCTGTGGAGTTTTATAAGAACTGTTCAACAGTATTTATCGATGCACTGACTGAGGAATTCAATAGAATATTTGAGACAGCAAACGTTCCCGGAAGCTTCAAAAAAGCAATAATATATCCTCTCCACAAAAAAGGTAGTTATAACAACCCAGAGAACTATAGGGGAATTTCATTTCTGAACACATCAGTTAAACTATTTAGCTCGTTGATATTTAACAGACTGACACAGTGGATTGACAAGAAAAAAATACTTAATGAGTTCCAAGCTGGGTTTAGAAAAACCACTCGACATTAGACCAGATTTTCGTCCTTTTTAATATTGCAGATAGTTTCAAAAAGAAGAACAAGAAGCTTTATGCTTTTTTCGTGGACTTCCGTGCAGCTTTTGATTCTATTCCTCGAGAGGCGCTTTTCTATAAACTGTATGTGATGGGGATTTCAACTAAAGTTGTTACTGTTCTTAAAGCGATGTATGAAAACAACGTGTCTTATGTTTGGGATGGAGAATTCATTTCGGAAGACTTTGCCACTCAAATGGGAGTCAAACAAGGGTGTGTGTTGAGTACCTTACTTTTCATCCTATTTATAAACGATATTATGGATTCAATCGGAGGAGGAATAGATTATGGACGAGTGCGAATACCAGGCCTTGTTTTCGCTGATGACATCGTTTTTCTGGCGGAGACTGTAGATGGCATGCAGCGAATGATTAACCGGCTCGAAAGATACTGTGATCTTTGGAACCTATCCGTTAATACTGCAAAATCCAAAATGATGATCTTCAGAGATGGTGGTGGGAGATATTCCAGAAATGAAACGTGGAAGTATAAAGGAGAAATTTTAACGATTGTACGTGAATACAAGTATCTAGGTGTGTTAATAACTTCGAACCTCAACTTTAAAAAGCATTTTCTGTTGAAGCTAGCCGAGGCGAAAAGAGCTATTTCATCAGTATGGGGACGTTGCATGAACAGTAAGTTTTTCGATCATAGTGCAAAGATGAAGCTATTTCGTTCAACTGCAGCCTCAATATTGCTGTACGGTGCACAAGTGTGGGGATACTGCAAATATGATGAAGTGGAAAGGTTTTTAAGGTACTTCCTCAAGCGAATTTTTCGATTGCCGGCATGTACACCAAATTATATGCTTCATTTGGAAACTTCTGTGCCTCCACTTTTTTTAGACACCCTCAAACTACACTTTGATTACATATTAAAAGTGTTTGAGATGGAAGAAGGACGGCTTCCTAAGCTTGTGCTCAAAAATATTATGTTATCTAGAGGTAACCTTGTTAAAAAGTGGGAGGAGTTAGACGGGGAAACCGTTAGTATTCATGCGGATATTAGTGTCGTTGACTTAAAGTGCTACTTTGGAAAGTTGTTAGCAAACGAGAGCCGCTCTGCATTTGAGGGATATACGACCGAAGCTCAATCTTCTCAATATAGGATGATATATAGTCAACTTAACTTAAATCTTCAAGAAGAAACGTACCTACTAAATCGGTTTCCTATTGAAATGATAAATTTAATTTTTAAAGCAAGAGGTGAAATAATAAAATTGAACTACATACCGCATCGGCCGGACCTGCCGATTTTGTGCGACCTTTGCAACCTAAAGGAAAGAGAGGATGTATACCATTTTATTGCCATATGCCCGATTTTAAGAGAGTTCAGAGTGAGTTACTTTGGTAAAATATCGTTGGATATGAACGAAGTGATATTTATTCTAAATGGTGGTCTTGGATGGGAAATTTTATATAAATATTTAACCATAGCACTAAGATATAGAACCCAAATTATTGAAGAAGACTTTTAAAATGAAAAAAAAAACCAAACTAGTTAAATACCTATAAATTCAATAATAATAAAAAAAAAAAAAAAAAAAAATGTATGTTAAAATATTGTCAATCTGGACGGCCTTTGGCCAAACCATATTAAACTTTAGTATATCCAAATTGTTTACTTTTATAATATACAAATGAATTCAAATAAAGTTTCTTAAACTTAATCTTAGCTTGATCAATAGTGAAGCATCTTGTGATGACGACATCAATCATCGAGTAAGCGTTGGGTGGATGAAGTGGCGAGAAAACTCCGCTATCTTCTGTGATCGAAAAATGCCCCCTAAGCTGAAAGGAAGACTCTACACAGCAGTTGTCCGTCCAGCTCTGACATACGGTTCACAATGTTGGACAATGTACAAAAAGTATGAGAGCAAATTGACGGCAGCCGAAATGAAGATGCTTCGGATGACAGCAGGAGTAACAAAGCTTGATCGAATTAGAAGTACTAAGATCCGTGGAAGCCTTCATGTCAAAAGTACCATCTTTGACAAAATTCAGCACGACCGGCTCAGTTGGTATTGTCATGTTCAAAGGAGAGATCCGCAGAACCCCGTCAAAAAGGCAATATCGTACAACGTTTCAACAAATTCGCGACGAAAAAGAAAAGGCAGGCCAAAACACTCCTGGTACAAGCAAATGCAAAAACAGCAGCATTTGGTTGGCCTCAGACATGGAACAATCCAAAACCGGGAGGCTTGCCGACGATTTCTGAGGTCAACGCGGCGTACCCCACAGGCGGATCACTAGTGTGAAGCAGAAAAGTGGGAGAGTTGTGATCGCTTCAAGATCACTACTCGTAACGCCGAAAATGAAAAAGAAGAAGAAGAAGAAGGTTCCCGTTCTAGTTCCCGTTTCTGTTCCCATGGGAAAATATGGATGAAATATAGTTTATGTTACTGAGGGATAATGTAGCATCCTAGAGCAGAAAGAATTTTTGAAATCTGTCGTTTCTAAGTTTGCGTTCCCAATCCCGTTCCCGTAGGAATATGGGGATGAACTAAAGTTTATTTTACTCGGTGATAGTGTAGCATTCTAACGGTAAAAGAATTTTAGAAATCAGTTTAGTAGCTTCTAGCCTCCCGTTTACTTTCCCGTTCCCATAGGAATGTACTGACAAAAAGTATCATATGTCCGTCTCCTGGTCCTAAACTAACTCCCCACCAATTTTCAGACAAATCCGTTCAGCCGTTCTTGAGTTATAAATAGTGTAACTAACACGACTTTTTTTTATATATAGATTTTTTTTGTCAATAAATCTTTCAGCAAGATCTTAAAACATGTAAAAAAAAAATCGTCAGGATTCTTTTTCGAATTGCGAAACAAAACATTAGCATGTCTGTCTTTATATTTGATATTTAGTTAATACTATCCTATTCCCAGCGGCTAATCGAGAAAGCGCTTTTCATGGCAATGAATTTATTATCGGAGGATTTGACAGTTCCTCGCGAAAGGTGATAACAATAGAAACACATTTTTGATTTCTGTAAGGGCTTGAACAACGAACCGCCCGCATAAAAGGAAGACATGCTATGGACATGACATGCATACCATTACACCACGGGCGCCACAAAGTTTAACTTGCTTTGAAAAACAAGTTCAATACTTACCAAACCTCTTTCAATTGGCCACAAAAGAAAAAGCTGACATATTTCACATGCCGTGGGTATATTAATTATTGTGAGTTGAAAAGTATGCCCTGCGGATGAAAAATTATATTAAGTATTAAATTGAATAAATATTGAGTTATTTTAAGTACCGTGATAGTTTGTGTGATCCTCAACTTTTCTTTTCTTTTCCTTTTTTCTCTTAGCCTTTGGTTTTTCCGTTTCTCTTGAATTCATGAACTCGTTCATAAAGCCACGAAATGCATTTACTCCCATTGTCAATGGGAAGTCATTCTGTTTGCCACAGCACGTTTCCATAACTTGTCCGAAATTATCGATTAGATCTCTATACTTGATGTTTAATGAATCGGAGTTTTGTTTGTGTGCCACACTATATTGCGTCACTAGATTGTCCTTGAAGGCTCGCAATGCTTGTTTAAATACTTTATCAACTTCTGACGATTTTTCTCCTTCGCTTTCATCCATTTTATAAATCTTTTGAGTAATAAAATCTTGCATTAAGTTTAATTCCTTAGCATCGCTAATGATTCTGTCCGTCGAATCAGTATACTCTCTAGCAGAATATTTAGAGTTTGGTGTCATGCATTTTTCGTTGCCTTTCCGAATTCTTTTAGATCTTTTAGCTTCGCATATTAATGTCTTCACTCCACCATTTTGAATACATTTAGTGTGCACTAAAACTTTGCAGTCCAAGCAACGGTATCCTTCATTTACGAAAGCATCACTCTCCTGGCAACTGGCACACTTCTCGGCCTTTCCAATCCGTGCAGCTTTTCTAAATCTGTGTCCAGCAATATTGATTTGAGTTGATGATTGGTACATGTCGTTGCCTCGATTAACTTCTAGAAGCGAAATTTTATTGTTACTGGGATCTGAGTTGCGACGACGAAGTCTCTCACTAGTTGGTTCACATGATTTTTGGATGTGTGGTGCGATGACATTAGCCGAATTTATTTCGTCACTAAAATTCGATTTGGCTCGACGGCTTTTCGTATGCTTGTTCAACCGACTGCTCATAGTATACTGAGCTTGATCTTCTGATATCGACCCCAAAAGCACCGCGGCTTTACCTTTAGGCTCTGTAACATCGGTTGCTTTTGGATTCACAGGACTTGATGATTCTATCCCATCATAATTGTAACATAAACTTCCTCGATGAGAGGTTGTATTAAGCTGATAGTTTGATTGTGTCGTAGGTAAGGTGTTTACGATTTGATAGTGCTTCGCATAATTGAAATTGATTTCCGAATGGCTCAAATCGGGTAGAAAGGAGTTTTGTAAAGCACTCATGTGATGCCGGTCGAGTTGCTGGTGAGCCATGTTCGGATATTCTAACTTTTGTGAACAAACTTCAGTTGAATTTATTTTCGATGAAATGTTGAATTCTTTGTAGCCCTTAGTATAGTGGTTAGTTGGGCCGGAATCTGTTCTTGTCACCGGAGTGTTGCTTGTATCGAGCCTGTAATATTAAAATTTCAAATGATAATTGATTGAAACAAAAACTATTCAGTTCTATTATGGTAACAGCTCGGAACGAAATTCTTTCCGATTCGTACGAAACGTATAGTGGAGGGCCGTTAGACATAAAAACGACAAAACCTAGGAATCCAGGGCCAGTCCATGGATTTTCATTAAATAGAAAAAAGTTAAAAAAAAAAAAAATTTCACCGCTCACAAGTTTTTTATTATTTTTAAAATTAATTATTAACTTTTAGAGTTTTCTTTTATGTATTTATTTAGTGTGTTTTAGATACGGTTTCCAAAGGCTCAGGATGGATAGATTTGTTCAGTACAAAAAAAATTGTATATCCCTCCGTGTAGGCGCGAGGGGAAATTTTACATCAAAATTACTCAATTTTTTAAAAAAATATTAAAAATCAACTAAGCCAATTACTTTCTCATGCTTTAGTGTTTTAGAAAGCTATTGCTTTGTTCTTTAATAAAAATTTTAACTTGAGTTTACTTAATGAAAAGTTTTTGAGAGAGCAAGCCTTAAATTCAAAATTTTGAAAAAAAGAGAGCATTTTTTCTTAATTATTTTTTTTTTTACATATTTTTTCGCCATTAAGGGCCATTTTTTCTTACCATTAATAAATTTACCATTAATAAATTTTTACTCAAAAGAAAAAATTCGAACAAAAAAATTTTCCTTGGTTTAAGAAAAATTAAAAAAAAAACCAAAGATACTTTTTCCAGAAAACAAAATGTCGTTAATTTTCCGCTAATTGAACTTTATTCCCGGAAGTGAAATATGAACTGTGTTTGAAATAGCATATAAAAAAAGTTAAAAAAAAAATTTCATGTGATCTTATTTTTAATATAGATTATAAATATTTATTAAATTTTAGAGTTAACTTTTAATTATATTAGTTTTATGTTAAATTTTAAAACTAAAACCTATTACAAACTTGAACCTTGGTCTCAAAAGACAGCACATGTACTGATTTGTGCCCCAAATGCTATTTCCGGTCAAACAAGTCGATGAAATAAAAAAAAATATGGTTTTTTGCCAAATTTACAATTTTCAACCAATCAAAGAGATCTAAATCAGTTAAATTAACGGCTCGAAGCTATTTTCTTAGGTGGAAAGTATGCTGATGTAGTGTCCTTTCTTTTAAATAAGAATTGATGCATCCCTTATTGATATATGTTTGTTTGCATACTGAATGCACATAGAAAAATTCGCGAGTATTTATTTGGCAGAAGAAGAACCATATTTTTTCGGATTCATAAACTCGTTTGACCGGAAAGGGCATTTGGCAATTTTTTTGTTCGGTTTTTGCTTTTGAGTAAAAATTAATAAAACAATTGAATTAGTAAGAAAAAATGGCCCTTAATGGGGAAAAAATATGTAAAAAAAATAATTAAGAAAAAAATGCTATCATCAAAATTTTGAATTTAAGGCTTGCTCTCTCAAAAACTTTTCATTAAGTAAACTCAAATTAAAATTTGTATTAAAGAACAAAGCAATAGCTTTCTAAAACACTAAAGCATGAGAAAGTAATTGGCTTAGTTGATTTTTAATAATTTTTTAAAAAATTGAGTAATTTTGATGTAAAATTTCCCCTCGCGCCTACACGGAGGGATATAGACCTCCCCTCTTATACAATTTTTTTTTGTACTGACCAAATCTATCCATCCTGAGCCTTTGGACACCGTATCTAAAACACACTAAATAAATAAAAGAAAACTCTAAAAGTTGATAATTAATTTTAAAAATAATAAAAAACTTGTGAGCGGTGAAATTTTTTTTTTTAACTTTTTTCTATACGCCATTCAAAACATAATTCCGAAAATTTCATGAAAATCCATGGACTGGCCCTGGATTCCTAGGTAAAAAGCTTACGGTCCTCCAATAGTAAGATATTTGTATTATGGTGACGTTTCCGAATGCTTAATCGGACATACATCCGAAAAGAACGAAACAATACGATGAAAATGTCAAACTTACATGCATGGCGATTGAATGTGAAAATGGTTGGATGGCATTCGGAATACCTGCGATGCATGCCGATTTTTTGGTTTTCTGTTCTATCCGATGTCTCCGACAGCAAAGTAGTCGGAAGAGTTGTGCGTAAACAAAAGAAAAAAATCATGAATTCTGAGGAGAGGACAGAAACAGAACAGTGTAAACATTTTCATTCATTTTTTCTGTTATTATTTCTTTCAGAAAAAAAAAAAAAAACAAACTCAGTGCCATATCAAAGGTTGGTCGAGTTAATGCAAACCAAAACCGATATTGCCAGAAATTTCACAAACCGGCCACCTTGAGGAGACAAACGTCGTAACGCGTCAGTGTTTACTTTACGAATGGATACCATAAACAAAACAAATGTTACGATCGGAACTTCTCTACGATCGGTTGTTTCTCCGATCTGTTACGATCATAGGGCTGAATATTTAGTAAACAAACCAAGCAAAGTGTCTGCATCATTAAAATTATGTGACTAACAATATAGTAACTCTAAGATTGTGAAAAACTTAAATTTTATTATCATTTTACAACGTAGTTTAAATTTTCAACCTCCCCGTGCAGTGTCGGGTTAGAATAGCACTGCAGCGCCTCCCCACTTGTCGTAAAATGCGATTAAAGGAACAATCATATCTATACGACTAACATCAAAGTGAGTCTAGCGACACACATACCACCTGAAAACTCTTCCCAAGTATGCATGCAGATCCCGGGGTTTACACGACTGGAGATCACCGGTGTAGTAAAAGGGAAATCAAACTCATTAACTGGAGCATGCATGTGTCGAAAAGGATGAAAGGAAAATTTTTGAAAAATTTTGAGCATTATGGAAGTACTTGCAAACATAAGAAGCACTACCCCGCCAGGCAGTTCCATTGCTATGTATGGAGCTGATCCTGGACCTAGCAGCAATGTTCGGGTCAGAGCTATACGGATTCCGGGGGCTAGCAAAGTAGTGCGACGAGTTGGACGTAAATTTAGAGCCGCGAGTTGGAACGTTGGCAGTATGACTATGGTAGAAGTCTCGAACTCGAAGAGATGATGAGAAGGAGGCGAGTGGACATCTTGTGTGTTCAGGAAACGAAATGGCGAAACACAGCAAACAAAGCCCGTTTCTTAGATGCAAAGACCAAGGCTTACTAGGCGTTCTACTATGGAGTAGGCCTGGGTAAATCAATCATTTTTGATGATCGAATCGATCAAGTATCGGTTTGCTGAATGATTCGATCATTTGAATCGATCGATCATTCAATCATTTTTATTTTCTCGTTCTGTTTCGATTTCAATCATTTTAGTTCGTACGATTCGAATTGAACCAAATGAAATAGGTATGTATGCGTCAAACCAACTCAACCGAAGGCGTGGTTTGGTGTTGTGGAGGCATAGGCAACAATGTATTTTTTCAAGCAACATTTGCTCGGGAAGATTTATCTTTCAACTTGAAAAATTGCTCACACTGAAATAGTTAACAAACATACATGTGTGTATGTACATTCAATTCAAATAGTAGTGCATCCTACATCTACTCAACATTATTCCGATAAGCTATACCCTTATGTCCCGAAGTCATCACACACCGCTAGAAATGCTTGACGCATACATACCTACATACTTCACTTAGTCAATTTCGAATCGTTTTCACTAAAAATATTAAATACTAATATGTACAAACATCCATTAAAATTATTTCTCATCTACCCAACATCAACATCATTCCTACACTGCTTATGACTCCACCCTTCACTGCACCATGATAGAGAGAGCAACGTAAAGTTTTCGTACTTACACATTCAAATGATTGAATAAGATGGAGTCAAAAAGATCGAAATCGAGACTAAATGGAAATGAAATATCGAATCAAAATGCATAGAATAAGATGGAGTCAAAAAGATCGAAATCGAGACTAAATGGAAATGAAATATCGAATCAAAATGCATAGAATAATGAAATTGAGATTGAATATCGAGATTGATTGAGATCGATTGATTCGGACTGGAATGATTTCGATCATCAATACTTTTGAATGATCGAATCAAAAAGATCGAATCGATCATAATTTACACAGGCCTACTATGGAGCAGAACAAGGTAGGAACGGAGTCGGTATCATCCTTGAACAAAGTTTATGTAACAGCGTGTTGACCATTTTGAAGTCCAGTGACCGTTTGATGTCTCTTAAGTTGGTGATGGAAGGAAAGGTCTGGAATATAATCAGTGCATATGCTCCCCAAATAGGGTGTGAGCAGGAGGAAAAAGATGCATTCTGGCTTGATTTTCATAACCTACTTAAGAACATCCCAAAAGAAGAGTATTTGTTTGTTGGAGGAGATTTGAATGGACATGTCGGGAAGACAAACGAGGATTATGAAGACTGCCATGGAGGAACACTCCTGGTGAAGATATTCTAAATATGTGCAAGTCATACGGTCTAATCGTACTAAATACCATGTTCATCAAACAAGACCGACACCTTATCACTTACAGCAGTGGAGGAAATGAAACCCAGATTGATTACCATTTGGTAACCAATTGCATGAAATCTCGGGTGAAAGACTGCAAAGGGATATTAGGAGAAGCTGCCGCTCAACGACACCGTCTTCTTTTAACAGAATTTTTTACGGATGCGGTGAAAGAAGTCAAACAAACAAAGGCTCCTAGGAGAATCAAGTGGTACAATCTGGAGAAAACCAAAGGACATCAATTAATTTCGTATATGCAAAGTCAGCTGTGTAATACCATCGACGCAGTTTCAAATGCAAATGCACGGCACAAAATATGTGGGATCGCCTACAACGAACCTGCTTAGAGAGAGCCAAATCACTGTTAGGAGTCTCAAAAGGACACCACCAACAAGCTAAAGAAACCTGGTGGTGGGATGATGAAGCTAAAGCAGTGATTAGAAAGAAGAAAGCAGCTTTCCAAGCTTGGTCGAAGTGCCCCTCAAGAAATACAAATGAAAAAGCACATTTCAAAATGGAATACAAGAGCTGCAGAAAAGAAGCGAAGAAAAAGTGCGCCCAACTTCAAGTAAAAAGCACGGAGGGCCTGTATCGTGAGCTGGAAGAGATTTCTGCCCCAGCTGCTGAAGCAAATCAGGCAATCCAAGAGCTAAGACAAAACAACTTGAATAAGGGAGCAACCATTTTCAAAAAAGCCGCTCAGAGAAGGAGAAATGCGCAGGAGATTCGTTCGCCGAAGTTCATCAATGATGCTCAAGGACTGCTACTTGCGGATGACGACAAAATTCTTTACAGGTGGCGATAGTATTGTGATGATCTTTTGAAAGAACAGTTTCCTCGGCGCCACTTTCCAACAGCTGCACCTAACTTTACGGAAGTATCCGACGTCACAGTCGAAGAAGTTAGGGAGGCAGTTAAGAACTCCAAAAAAGGAAAAGCGATTGGGCCAGACGAGGTACCATATGAGTTTTGGAAAAATATGGGAGACATCGGGTTGAGATGGCTCACGATTCTCATCTCCAAACTTATAAGAGGTGACAGTTTGCCTAATCAATGGAGGGAAAGTTTTCTTCTTCCAATGTACAAGGGAAAGGGAGATACCAGAAGCTGTGACAACCATCGTTCGATCAAGTTGATGTCCCACAATATGAAGATCGTTGAGCGGGTTTTGGATAGCCAACTGCGGAAAATAATAAGGCTGTCTGATGACAAATGCAGGTTTGTCGTGGGTAAGTCAACTACAGACGCAATCCAAAGTATAAGGATCATTAAGGAAAAACACCGAGATGCCTTAGAGGATTTGCGTATTGTGTTGGTTGACATCGAAAAAGCATTCGATCGAAAACCACGAGATCTGATATGGGTGGCCCTCAGACACCGAGGAGTTCCTGAAGCTTATGTGCGAATATTTATGGACATGTACGAGGGAGCAGTTACAAAAGTGAGATGCCCAGCTGGAGTCACCGAAGAATTCCAAATAACAGTAGGTGTACATCAGTGGTCAACGAGAGCTTTCGTGTAAATGTCCCAGCGGATGAATTCGATGGACAGAATCAACTGTGGACTTCAGCAGCCATAAAAGCAGAAACCCCTGAAAGAGCTACTCCAACATATTTGGTTTAAAGGTCTTTTGGGGTCTTTCAATACTAGGACAGGGTATTGAAGTAGAGATGGTGGCGGACGAGCTCCTGGTGAGCCAACGGCAGCACTCACACCCCTGCAGCAGGGTACAGACTCTGGATATTCCAGCCCTTTGTGCCCGAAAGGATCCAAAAGGACCTGGCCCTCCAGGTTGGGGACTGTGCGTAGGGTTAACTACCCAACCACGGAAAAAAATATGGTTCCGAAACAACCAAAAGCCTCGGGTAACGATAATGATTTCAAAGTTGACGACCCAAGCAAACGAAAAAAGGACAATGACCTCCGGATCTGCACGTGGAACGTAAGATCTCTTAACGGACTACGTGCAGCTGGAGAATTTGCGGACGCCCTAGACTGCTGCAAAGCAGACATAACCGCCATCCAAGAAGTGCGATGGAGTGGGCCGGGCATAAAGAAGATGAAAAACTGTGACATCTACTATGGCGACTGCTACAGACAACAGAAACAGCGCTTATTTGGGTGCGGATTTGTAGTTAGAGGAAGACTCAGGGATAAGGTGACCAGCCAAAATCCAGTCAATGAGCGTATAATGACCATCCGCATCAGGGCTAAATTCGCCAACATTAGCCTTATATGCGCTCACGCCCCACAGATGAGAAAGACGACGATTCCAAAGACTGTTTCTACGAGCTCCTCGAAGAAACATATGAGCAGTGCCCTAGACACAACTTGAAAATCGTTCTTGGCGATTTCAACGCAAAACTAGGGAAGGAGGACATCTTTGGAAACACAATCGGTAAGCATAGCCTCAACGACAAAACCTCCGAAAGCGAACTGAGGCTAATCGATTTTGCTGCGGGGCTAAATCTTGTTGTGAGTAGTACACGCTTCCCGCATCTCGAAATTCATAAAGGTACATGGCGATCCCCAGATCAATTAACCGTCAAACAAATTGACCATGTTGCGATCGACGCAAGGCACTCTTCCAGTGTGCTAGATGTCCGAACTTTCCGAGGGGCCAACTTTGACTCGGACTACTACCATGTTGTAGCCAAGGTACAAATGAGGATATCTCGTTCACGACCAGCACGAACTAACGCGGTGAAGAGATATGACGTCGGAAAGCTACAATCGCAAGAGATTGCCAATGCCTTTTCCAATCGAGTGTCCCTTCAATTATCCTTGAATCCCATGCCGCCAGCATTAAACATTGAAGACCAGTGGCAGCAATGCCAAGAAGCCATCAGAACCGCTGCCTCTGAGGTTCTGAGTTTCACTCGGCCACCAAAACGAAACCCGTGGTTCGATGAAGAATGCAGGCAGGCAAATGCAGTTAAGCAAAGAGCACGACAAATGCTGATGCAAACACGAACGAGGGCTGCTTATGATCAGTATAACGAGATTTACAAGGAGAGAAGAAGGGAAGAACACCGACTTCTCAAAAAGAAAAAGAAGCAAAATAGTGTTCGGGACTTGGGAGGACGTCACCAAAGTAATAAAATTGTTCCTGAAGCTGATATATTAGCAGCACATTTTAAAGCTCTCTTGACAGCGGAAGAGAGTTCTAACACCTTTTGCTATGTACTTCAAGACGTAAGAGTGTCTGAACTAGACTCCTCTATATCTTTGAGCGAATTGCAAACATGTTTACTGCTTATGAAGAACAACAAGGCTCCAGGTAGTGATGGAATCCCAGTTGAGTTTTTTAAAAACTCAACTTTGCAACTTCAGAGTTACATCGTGGAGTTCTTTAACTTAATGTACGACAATGCATATATTCCAGCTGGTTTCACTAAAGCCCTAATATTTTCAATTTTTAATTTAAGATGCAAGTCGTGCCGAAAACTATAGAGGAATATCTTTGCTAAACTCACTAAAAAAGATTTTTGCTACGATTTTGTATAGAAGGATTTCTAATTGGATAGAAGAAAACAATCTTCTTAGCATTTTTCAGGCTGGTTTTCGTTCTGGATATTCAACCATAGATCCTATGTTTGCGGTGACTAGTAAAGCTAGAAAATATATTGTAAAAAAAAAAAACTCTATGCATGTTTTGTAGACTTCAAAGCAGGATTTGATACTGTCAACAAGCAAGCTTTGACATATAAACCTGAAATGCTTGGAGTGTCGGGAAAATTTTTATTAATGCACTTCAAATTTTGTCTACCGTTTGAGATGGATCCAAGCTGCAGGAATTGTTTGATACGTCTGCTGGTGTTCCACAAGGATGCATTTTTAGCCCTATTCTATTCGCTTTATTCATCGATGGTATATGTGATGTTCTTCCTGGTGGTGTAACTTTTGCCGAAAGTGTCATAAAAGTTCTACTTTACGCTGACGACTTAGTGCTATTAGCTGAAAATCCTCATGCTCTTCAATTACAAATTAATAAATTGCAATCATACTGCGCAACTTGGGATCTTCACATCAATGTGCAGAAAACAAAGGTTATGATCTTCGAAAGCCTACAGAGAAGAAGACAACGTGAGGAAACTTGGCGACTTAATAACCAGCAAATAGATGTAGTAAGTGAGTTCAAGTACTTAGGTGTATTGTTGACATCAAACTTAAACTTTGGCAAACACTCCAAAGAAAAAAGCAGGGCGCTCAATTTGATGTGGCCGAAATTCTTCGCAAATCAAAATATTGATCATTCATCAAAATACCAAGTGTTTAAAGCAACGGTTAACACCTGCTTGTGTTATGGAGTGCAGGTTTTCGGAGTCAACCCGTTAGAAGAATCCGAAGCTGTTCAAAGATTTTTCTTTAAGCGACTACTTCGATTACAAAGCGCAACACCGACCTATGCTATACATGTAGAGTCTGGTTTACCACCCATTTACATCCAAAACCTCAAAATCCACTCAGGCTACTTAACTAGAGTGATGAATTATATTTATGTAGTATTACTTGCCGGCAATACTGTATTTTAGTACACTTGAATATGCAAGTGTTTAGGTAATTCTCATATTGTCATCTCTCATCATCATTAATCTTCTCTTATCTCTAGTATGTAAGCATGTACCTAGTCAGTATACGTAGTATAAGAATAAAGTCAGTCTTCAACGGAACGTAGTCGTGGTTTCATTAATCGCCACTCCTTATATAATCGCATATACGAAATTGGCGACGAGGATAACAGAAATTTTTTGTTTGAAGATAAGAAGTTTTTTGTTCTGTATTAATGTCAAGTGAAGAAGAAGAACAAAGCAAAGTCATACTTGAAGAAAAAAATAAAACCGAAATTTTAAGCGGCACAGTTAGAATGTCGAGTTTCATTTTACGCATTGAATACTTCAATGCAGGTGATAATTTCAATAGCTACATTGAGCGACTTAACCATTTATTGAAGCTCAACAAAATCACGGCAGGTGAGGAGACATGGTGTCTTTTTGATTGGAGTTGGAGTTGGAGATTTGTACAGTATCTCCAAGACATTGGTTGCGCCGAAAAGTCCAGATGTACTGAAGTATTCGGAGTTGGAGTCAAAGCTGAAAGTACATTTTCAAACCAAAAGAAATACGACGCGACGCACAGTGCGGCGGAATCCCCAAAGTGCGGCCAAAACTCGAAAACTTTAACGATCGACCTGAAATCTTGTACTTGGGGGTTTTTGGGGTCGCTGATTACGAATCCATTGTCAGAGTTACGAAATTCAAGATGGTGGGTCCAATATAGCATCATATTGCCACACCTAATACAGCCAAAAATGGAGGAATTAAAAAAAACCATCTGTGTGTACACTATACTGGGCCAAAAATAAAAATTTGATATTGAAAATATTGTTTGGGATTGCTAAAAAAAATTCCAAAAAAGTTTGAGCTCAAAAAGTATTTATAGGTCTATCAATCGTATTTTATATTTCTTAGACCTAACCATACTTGACCGTCAAAACTGTTCAATTATTTTGAGCCCAACAAATTCAACGACAAATTTTTTTGTAGAAATTTAAATTTCCTTTAAAAAAAGTCTTTTAGAAATTTTTTCTCAGACTAACCGTTTCCGAGTAATCAAGCTTTGAAAAATGGTATGTTTTTTTGATTTTGCTCTTTTATTTTGGAGTTTTTTAACTCACGTACAAATCAATATGTGAAAAATTGTAAACATTTTTCTTAAAGGAAATTTAATTTTCTAAAAAAAAGGTCTTCTTACACTATTTCACAAAGTGCTTCCTTCAGAAGTTAGTCCCGATTAAAGTTGAAAAAATAAAACGTTCTCGTTTTTTTTTTCATTGTTTTTTTTTTTTTCATTTTTTTTACTCAATGTAGGAAACTGATAATTGGTAGGCTAATTATATTACATTAAGAAATTGGTTTCGTAGGAATCCGCATCTACGTCAGCTTCTGATTCTAAGGCAGAGGAAGTGGATCAATTTTCCGGTTCTTTTTCATCGTCAGGTACAGATGCAGCTCACTATCAATTTGATTTCGAAAAAACGGTATAAAATTTGAATAGGCAGCTCTTGGCAGGTGAATCTTTTTTTATTTGGTAGACAATACATACAATTATCATTTAAATATGGTTTCAAAGCAGCGTTTTGCAGCGTTTTAATGCAGTATCATTTGAAAAGTTAAATTTACGGAAAAATTACGTGAAAAAATGACACTATTGTTTATGTTTTCCCTGATTCACTACTTAACAATTGATAATTAGTACTTTTTTTTACATATTCTACTCACCTTCAGAATTGGATTCCATTTTGTCTTTTTTGATTTTCTTTAAAACACACAATTTTACACCTTTTTAACCACTCACAGTATATTAACTTTATTGAGAAGCTAGAGCGAAGGCCACATTCCAACTGAGCTTAAAGGAGGGGCATGACGAATTAGTCATCACTATGAACGGTTTTAGTTTCTTGAAGCATCAGTGCAGCCAACACAAGGGAAAAAAAACCCTAAACAGAAACTTTTTTTTTTTTGACTTTTGGCCGCACTTTGGGGATTCGGCCGCACTGTGCGACGGCAGAACGATTTAAGTTTTTAAACCATAATCAGAATATGGACGAATATGTGTCAGATTACATTGTGGCGATAAAGCAGTTGGCAGGTGGTGGCCAGGGTCATAAGACCCAGGAACAGGTGAAGCGCAATAAAAGTCTGGTATTCCATGAAACTCTAGCCTCTCCCTTTTCAAGACCGTTATGCGTTAGCAAATAACATCCTGCTCGAGGTGCCACTGCAACTTGCTTACGCAATAACCGAACATAACGGATCTAGACCAGTAAAGGTCGATAAACAATCCTCAAGCCAGTGGTTGAACAGCGACGCCGAGGGCTGAATGGCTAAGGAGTTCTTAGTCGCTAGTTGCGAACTCTGGATACCTAGGCAAATCCAGTTTAAATTATAAGTCCTTTACGTTGGCATAGGGCTCTGCCAATGGTGACCTCCTTTCCCTATTACTCGTGGGTACAAAATAGATATTTTTAATGTAAATCTTAAAGAGAGTGATGCTGCTCTAAGTGCATCCACACCAATGGAGACAGGTCTTGACGACCTTCCACCTATTGGTTCTTTGGAGGAGGCGAAGCTTCTTAACGAGGCTGCCCCTACAACACACACTGATCAAACGATCAAATCTACCCAAAAAGCGCGCGTCAAGCTTTGTGGAGCTGCTCGCAAACGCTTTAAATTCCTTCTGGCTAGCGGCCTTAACGAAGCCGAAGCCAGGGATAGAGCCAGAACGGCTGTTCCAAAGGGAGAAAAAAGGAATCGCTCTGAATCCTTCCCTAGGGACACAAATCGTGCCAAAATAGCAAAACCCAACATTGCTCACAAGCAGAGGTCTGTTGATGTGCCCATCACATCAAATCCGCCTCCAAATCAACAAAAAATAGAGCAAAAAAATTTTAAGCAAGCGCTGGAGAGTTACAAAATAGGTATCCTTGCCTCTGACTTCCCGGAAACGCTACTTAACACTGACCAAATGACAGTAGTGCAAGACACCATCTTTGGTTTGATCTGCAGCCAAAAGACAGGGGATATCAGCCCAATTTCAGACCAGGATGGCTTGTCTTCAACTGCAAAAACAAGGTCACGGCTGACTGGCTAAAAGGCGAAATTCCAAAATTAAAGCCTTGGGAGAATGCCTCACTGAAGGCGGTTGAAGAGGAAGAAATTCCCAAAAACCAAATTCTGATCGGCCATTTCCCCGTTGGTCCCACCTGCACGAACGAGCAGATCCTCACGGCAATCAAGGTCCAGAATGAGGGTCTCCCCGTTCCTGAATGGAGGATCATAAGAAGAGAAGCCAAAGGTGCCGCCTCTATTCTTACCTTTTCGGTGGACCACAAATCTGCGGCTCTACTGAAAACCAGAAAAGACATCATAGACTTTAGGTTTGGCGATGTTCAACTCCGCCATCCTAAAGCCCCTCACAAAACTGGTGCCCCCAAACCCCCACCTAACTCCCCTGTCAAGACAGCCTGTATTACTCTGACGACAGGTAATAGTGCTCCACAGCCTTCACCAACGTCAGATCTAAAAAACAGGCTGACAGCTCCAGTAAACCTAGTTCCTCCCCCCCTCAGTTGCTAATGCCACACATACCTCATCAAAGGAGTCAGCCGTTAGGCCCTCCTCACCAAAAGGTACTTCTGGTAATGCAACAACAACCCCCCCCCCCCCTCCCTGCTCAACAACCGTCGCCAAAACAACGCCAAAAGGCGTAAATGCAACACCAGCTGCAAGAAGCAGCTCAGCCAAATTAATGGCTCCAAAACGGGACCCCAGGCCCAAAGGTAAAGCTCGGCAGGCTATTAAAAGCACCAGCGAGCTTTACCTCAACCCCAAAAACAAAATGAATTACGCCACCCTAAAATTCCTGCAGATAAATCTTATGCACGCCAAAGCTGCCTCAGCTGTGGCAAGCAGAGAATTTGTCAAGCAGGATCTGGACTGCTTACTAGTCCAGGAACCATGGGTGGTAAGAGGCCAAATAAAAGGCCTTCCAACACAATCGTGTAAGTTAATATACGACAACACGCAACTCCAACCAAGAGCTGCGCTTCTTATCCATAAAAGAACTAACTTTCTTCCCATTCCAGAATTCATCACAAATGATCTCGTTGCGGTACTAGCTGAGATCCCCACGGCAAGAGGCTTACAAAATATTGTAATAGCCTCAGCCTACTACCCGGGGGATACTACCTCCGCACCACCTGAAGAGGTAGGAAAACTTGTTAGATACTGCAACGCAAGGGGAAGACAGCTACTACTTGGTTGTGATGCCAACTCCCATCACACCATATGGGGTAGTACAGACATCAACAAAAGAGGTGAGTCACTTTAGATTTTCTTATGCACTCAAACTTAGATATTCTAAACAAGGGAAATGAACCTACTTTTGTCACCTCCACTAGGAAAGAAGTGTTGGATATGACAGTGGCAAGTTTTGCCATAGCCAACAACATTCTCAATTGGCATGTCTCGAAAGAGATATCATTCTCGGACCACCGGCACATCAGATTTGATCTGTCAAGGCCGAATCCCAACAATATAGAAAACAATAGGGTACCAAGACACACGGACTGGAATCTCTACACAGAGACACTTCGTTGTGAATTTGAACCATCCTATCCAAACATTGACTCTCCTTATCAACTTGAAAGGGAAGCAACACGCTTAAGCTCACAAATCACAAGCGCATACGAGTCCAGCTGTCACATTAGACAGATCAACTCAAATCGCGATGTTCCCTGGTGGAACAGTGAGTTGGAGAAGTTAAAAAGAAAGCTTCGAAAGTTGTTCGACAAAGCTAAACCAACCAATTCGTGGAGCGAATATCGAACAACTCTAACGACTTACAACTCGATGATAAGAAGGCAAAAACGACTTACCTGGAAAAACTTCTGTGAAAGTATCGATAACTTGCCTTCTTCAATTAGAGTTCAAAAAGCCTTAGCTAAAGATCATAACAATGGTATTGGTCTCTTAAAAAATCGGATGGTAGTTTTACCCAAAGTTACAATGAAACTCTGAGCCTACTTTTGGCCACTCATTTTCCTGACTGTATACATACCACTGATCAATCTCTAACCACAAATGTGAGTTACACTACACCTAACAGCACAACAAGAAGTCTAGCTAGAAAAATTTTTAACGAAGACTCCATTAAATGGGCAATATCCTCCCAAGAGCCTTTCAAGGCGCCCGGGGAAGATGGTATCTTTCCTGCTCTCTTGCAATATGGAATTGATACCATAATCTGCTCACTTATACTTATCTATAGATCCAGTTTTGAATTAAGCTACATCCCTCAAACTTGGAGAAAGGTGAGAGTAGTATTCATACCAAAAGCTGGCAATAGATCAAACTCAGACCCAAAATCCTTCAGACCAATCAGTCTCACATCCTTCTTTCTAAAGGTCATGGAAAAAGTGATTGATTTACACATTCGCAGTACGGCCTTAATAGCAAATCCTCTCAATGCTAACCAATTCGCTTACCAAACGGGTAAATCCACTGTTACAGCTCTCCATCAGCTGGTAAGCAAAATTGAGACTGCGTTTGCTAAGAAAGACATCATACTCTGCTCTTTTCTTGATATTTCTGGCGCCTTTGACAATACTACGTATTTGTCAATTCAAACCGCTGCAACTGTCAAAGGAATTGACACACCAACCATTAAATGGATTGACTCTATGTTAAGTGGCAGAATCATCTCCACCACACTAGGTCAAACATCAATAACAGTTAATGCTGTTAAAGGCTGTCCCCAAGGGGGTGTTTTATCTCCCCTGCTCTGGTCAATTGTAATAGATCAGCTCTTGGATGACCTTAATAAGCTGGGCCTTGATACACAAGGCTACGCTGATGAGTTAGTCATCTCTATTCAAGGCAATCAAGAAGCACAGGTCACAAACCGTATGCAAAGTGCCCTGAACAAAGTTAATGACTGGTGCAATAAAGAAGGGCTTAAGGTCAACCCCACCAAAACAGTCATCATTCCATTCACCAGGAGACGTAAAATCGATCTCCAAACACTATCCCTAAATAGTGTTCAAATTAATTTTTCCAAAGAGGTCAAATATCTAGGAGTAACCCTGGATAATAAACTCAATTGGAAACCACATCTAGACAAAACCATAGCAAAAGCAACAAATGCTTTCTGGGCCTGTTCTAGACTTTTTGGTAAAAAGTGGGGACTTAGGCCAAAAATGATTTACTGGACTTACCTCACTATTATCACACCCATCATAACCTATGCTTCGCTGGTCTGGTGGCAAAAAACAGAACAAGTTTATGCCCGCAAATCTTTGCAAAAGTTACAAAGACTAACCTGTGTAGGTATCGCAGGTGCAATGCGCACCTGCCCAACTTTAGCGTTAGAAAGTTTATTAAATTTTCCTCCGCTACATCAAAGAGTAAAGAAGACTGCTGCACTAAGCGGACTAAAGCTTCATCTCACTAACTACTCAAGAAAGGAAAACTTACAAGGACATATGAGTATTCTGCAGGTGCTCCCAATACTGAAATCGCCTGCAGCACACTCCTCGGACTTTATGCCTAAACGCATAATGTTACACCACCCCTTTGAAGTAATCTTTCCAAACCGCTCAGCATGGAAGAACCCTGTAATTCTTACAAATAACTTCCAATACATCTGGTATACTGACGGTTCAAAAACAAACAACGGTGTAGGTGCAGGGATTTACGGTCCCAATTTTAAATCATCTACATCCCTTGGTAACACAACTACTATCTTTCAGGCAGAGGTAATGGCTATAGAATTCTGTATTAGAGAATGCATTAGAAGAAACTTCCGAAGATCAAGCATCCTAATCTGCTCTGACAGTCAGGCAGCACTAAAGGCTCTGTCCTCGACAAAAATCGAATCCAAATTAGTTTGGAACTGCCTGACTTGTTTACTTCAATTAGCTCCTCACAATAAAATAACTCTTTCATGGGTGCCTGGTCATGAAGGCGTACCGGGTAACGAAGTGGCTGACCGACTTGCTAGACTTGGCTCTCAGTCCCAATTCAAAGGCCCTGAACCCTACTGTGGTCTCCCAATAAGTAGCCTAAAAAACGAATTAGCTACCTGGGAACGACAGAACATGATCAGCACCTGGAACAACTCAAATGGCCATCGTCAGTCAAAACTATTCATTGACTTATCCCACAAACGTATGAAAGAAATTCTTGACATGAGCAAACGTGACGCAAAGTTACTTACGGACTTCTTCACGGGACACTGCTCTCTCAAGTATCATCTTAAAAACATGGGCATCAGCCAAGATGACACCTGTCGTCTCTGTCTTGAAGACATAGAAACAGCTGAACACATTTTATGTGAATGCCCTGCTTTAGCTAGATCCAGGCTCAAAATATTCAATAAAGGGTTCCCCTGTCCCCTTGATATCAGAAACACCTCTTCCTCGAAGATTCTTAGGTTCTTACATGACCTCAGCTTCGAATGAACAAACCTATACACTACGTGTAATTAAACCTAAGGGAACAGCACAAAAGATCTTTCAGGTCGACGTGCTTGTAAAGGTAATTTTCACCTTCACCCTATAAATTAAAAAAAAAAAAAAAAAAAAAGCAGTTGGCAGATAACTGCAAATATGGGGATTTTTTAGAAGATTCTCTTAAAGACAGGTTGCTAATGGGCATAAATAACGAAAAGATACAATCCAAACTTATCGACATTGGGGATTTAACTTTCGAGAAGGCGTGTGGATCTGCATCAAATATGGAGATGATTGAACTTGAAATGGTTCACACGGGTGGAACATCAGCATCGGGGCTTTGAATTCCATGATATGCTAGATATGCGAATGAGGCAGCATCAGGAGCGCGTTCGAAGAGTCAGCCGAATTTAAGGAAACAAGGTCAGAGTAGAGGCTATGTCAGTGGAGGCCATGTCTCGAGGTCAAGGTGGTCAAATTTATCGGAAGTTCAGTCTAATTTTTGCAAAAAATGGGGCCATGTGCAAAAATACTGTTATTTGAAAAATAATAGTAGAGGCAAATCGAAGAGCAGATCGAAATCGAAAAAAGAAAAACAGCTATCACAGTTATAACGGAAGCAGAGGTAATAGACTTAGTAGTAATGATTACGAGCCAAATGATTTAGGTTATATTAATAATTTAAAAACAGAAAATAGACATTTACTTTTTAATTTAATTTGTAATGGTGTGTGTATAAAGATGGAACTGGATTCAGGAGCCTGTACTTCTGTCAACGTTGAAATTTTAAAAATTAATCGGTCCTTAAACGTGATTTTAGGTGACAAGGTTAAGATTGTTGGTTGTATTGAGGCGTTGGTCAATTTAACACGTGAAAGTGAGTCGTTTAGTTTGGAATTGGTCATAATGGAAGGCCTAAAGGTGTTTGTACCGCAGCTTGGAAGGTTGTAGCTTTATAAAATGCTACATAATTGGAGAAATACGTTCGTTAGTGAAATTAGGTGCGAAAGTTTAAAGGGTTCAAGTTATGTTTCTGAATCAGTTGAGTTTTATAAAAACGTGTTTCACGGTGATAAAAAAGGTTGCGTTCGTCATTTTAAAGCCAACATTTTTTTGGAACAAAAAGATGTTCCTGATCTTTCTCTCCCTCTCTCTCGTGTGCTTAGTGAGTGGCTGTGTTTTGTATTCGCTCCAGAAAATTCATTCGCAAATTTCATAAAGAGTGTAACAATTTAAACAACTTGTGGCAGTTATCATATTTATAAGAGTGTGGCAACCATATGAAAACTGAAAAAAGCTACATCTACCATAAAATTCTAAGCACAAAATTATTAAAACCCATTAACTGGGTCACAAAACAATTGGAAAAAACAGCCTTTGAGTGCTTTTAAATTCTCTCCACCAGTAAACGGCAGCGTGAATAATTGTGTGAGTATATCGTATTTAAGTAGTTGTTACATGTTCACATTCATCAAATAATTCACCGCAAGAGTAACTAGCTGAAATCAAGATCAACTGTGATCTATACTCCCCCTCTATGTACTCTTGTTCTACGTCTGATCATCTCATTCGAAAGCTTGAACCTTAAGCTTTCATTATTCAGCAAATCAGCACATGTATCAACCACAGCTGTACTTTAACAAAAGCTTAAAAGATCGTGCATTGTAGTCAGTATCACAGCCTTTTTGTCTAGCAAATACAACCACCAGCACCAATTCACCACATGAGTGTAAATTCAAATTTGAATTCAAAAAGGCAGTTACGCGAGACATCTCCTGAATTTGGATTAATTTATGTAAAGAAAAACTGCTCAAACACTGCCATACCTAACCATCCTTCAATGGAGTCAATCATATCGAAAATGGATGCGCTTTTAGATAAAAAGTTGAAAGATATTGCAACAAAGAAGGATATAAGCGTTTTTTTTTTAGCAGGTTGCTGCACTTGAAGAGGAGAATAAGCATTTAAAAGAAGACATAGAGAACCTCAAAAGCAGTGAATCAGTGTTGGAAAAAAGAGTCGAAGAAGCTGAAAAGTACTCTAAAAGACTGAATGTCTGACTGTGCAGATGATGCCAAACAGGAGTTTCAGCAATTATGCAACACTACTCTACAAGTATCTGCAACCATGAACAACGTTAAACAAATTGGCCCTGTTAATCACAGCAATTCATCATACGTTTTTGAACTTTCCAATATGAGTGACGTTAAATCTGTTTTATCTTCATCTATACGATTAAAAAATACATCAATTTCTATAAATAAAGACCTTACGCAAAGCGAACGGGCCGAAAGTTACTATCTTCGTCAGTTAAAGAGATGCCTGCTTAAAGCTGATTCCAATTTGCGCATAGAAATCAAACAGTGCACCCTTTCGGTTGATGGACGTCGCTATAAATGCAACAAGGAGGGTGTAATATCTACATTCAATGAAGCTGATAGTGTATTTATTGTTAATTTTTTGCATAAAACCGATTCAAACTTTACTGTCGAGTTAAAATCATTAAATAGTAAGAAAATTAATTGGCAATCACATGCCTGTCAGGTATAATATTGCTGGTCTCGCTAATAAATCATTGTTATGTAACTTTTTTAAATATATTTGTAAATATGAAATTTTCTTTCTTTTTGAAACCTTTGTTCTTGCTGAAAACTTTAAAAAATTTGAAAAATTCCTTTCCGATTTCAAGCTGAAATGGATCTTGTCAACACAAATAAATATCTTTGGGAAGCCAAGCGGAGGCTGTGTTTTTGGCTACAGAAAAGACATCGAATCTCTATATAAACTTAAGTTTTCAATTCTGGATGACATGGTAATTCTGCAGGGGGGACTTCGCTGGGAGTCTTTTGAGCTTTGTACTACTGTATTTAAACTGTAGTCATTGGAACAGAGATTTTGTAGCACTAAAAAACTTTATCTCAACATTCAACTTGCAAAACTTTATTCTTGGTGGCGACTTTAACGTAAGAACTGGCACAAAGGGCACCATAGAATGCAACTCAATTTCTCCAGCTACTGTGGAAGAAGTGCGATGCTCTAAGGATTCTACGTGTGATAGCAACTGCAACGCCTTCATTGAATTTCTGGAAGATATTGGTGCATTTATTCTTAATGGAAGAGGATTTAACGACAAAACAGGCGAATTTACGTTCGTTAGCACGAGGGGATCATCGGTTATTGATTACTGCTGTCTTTCATACGCTACGTCACATATGGCAGATGATTTTTTTGTTGGTTGCGAGACCTTCTCCGACCACATGCCCATTATCTGCTCTATAAAATCTGCTGATCCGAACATGCCTAAAAATGATATGCGTACACTACCGCGAATAAAATGGTCAGATAATAAATGTATGTCCTACAAGACACGTCTTGAGTTACTTGTACCTTCAAATATAGTTCATACTAATAGTATTGAAGAACGCTGTATTGGCATCAGAAACTGCATTTATAAAAAAACGGTGTACCTGCTGCACAAAAAATCAGGTTCGAGCCCAAGAAACCTAGGTTCGGCTAGCTTGTTATTTGGCCAGGAAAACTGCGTTTAAACACCTCAAAGCTTTTAGAAAATTGAACCGTGATACCTGTAGAAATAATTACAACGCTGCTAATAAGAAATTCCGGAATTTATGTAAAACGAAAAAGGAATTGTATGTTCAAAATCTCGTAAACAGTTTAAAAAATGTAAACACAGCCAGAGAGTGGTGGAAGATTGCCAGAGATATACGCGGAGTCACTTTTAATACGACAGCTCAATTATCAGCCGCTGAATTCAAAATTGATTTCCAAAATCTGCTGTCCTCATCGCCAAACTATAGTTCCATCAGTTCCTGTTCACCTCTAGTCCTTACGCCTCAATTAGACCGCAGCATTGAGCTTAGTGAAGTTTATTCTTCAATATCGTCCTCGATATCGATCATAAGGCGGGTATGGATGGAATACCATTTGAATTCTATAAGAATGCAAGCCCGTCTCTTGTCATAGCAATTCATAAGCTATTTGAACTGCAATTGTTCCAAACTCGTTTAAAAAATCGATCATATATCCACTGTTTAAGAGAGGAGATACAAATGTGGTGCCTTTATAGAGGAATGTCTATCCTCGACACGCTCTATAAATTATTTACCGCTGCTGTCTGGGATGGTATCTATAAAATCAAAGCACTTTATTTGGATACTTCCGCTGCTGTCTGGGATGGGAAAGTTTTGTCCGATTTTTTCGCTACTAAAAAAGCAGTAAAACAAGGATGCGTCCTGAGTGCTCTGCTCTTTGTTCTGTATTTGAATGACTTGCATGATAATCTACACTCATTGACTGCTTTACAGTATATTGTAACAATTGGAACCTTAAGTCAATCTTGGTAAGTCCGAAATAGTTATTTTTCGAAACGGAGGACGCAGAGCTGCTTGCGAGAAATGGTTTTATAATGACACAGAAGTAACGGTATCGAACCAATATAATTATCTTTGTGTTGTGTTCAACTACAACATGTCCTCCATAAACGCTACTTGGTGCAAGCTGCTCGGAAATAAATCAGTTCAACACTCAGCAAAATTTAAAATCCACGATGATGCTACGCGATCAATTATGTTGTACTGCGCTCAAGTGTGGGGATATAGCGAACATATACAAGTCGAAAAGTTACAAAGATATTTTAACAAAAGATGTTTTCTCCTACCAGATACAAAGCCCAACTATGCCTTACATATCGAGACCGGACTTCCTAAAGCGTTCCTAACAACCATGGAGTTACATTTTTCTTATATATACGGAAAACACTGCATCATTCCAACGGTAGGCTATCCAGAATACTGTCGAAAGCAATTATTAGAAAAAAATCTTCTGGGCTAATGAATAATTAGATCTTTTCCATGAAACGTCAATAGACTTTGCGTTCACCATAAACGTAAATGAGTGGAAAGGATTGCATAACATAATTTTGTCGAAGCTTAAGGAAAAACATTGGAATGGATTTGTCAGCAATGCGAAGCAATCCCAATTTCACGATGACTACTGTATGTAATGTGCTCTACACCGAAGTTCCAAACTACTGTAATGACGCCAACCCACGTGATATGATCTGCCATTTATTAAAAACTCGCTGTGGACTCCTCAATCTGAAACACCAAAGAGCTTTCCAAAGAAACACCAATGGCTTATGCGCACTCTGTAACTTGGATGCCTCTGAAAATACTTTTCACTTCGTTGGAGTATGCCCGATCTTTGGAAGCTAAAGAAGAACATTTCTTGGTAATGACGTACTCTCCCGAACACAATTTTTCAATGTTTTGAATCGCAGCTGCTACTCTAATCTCTATAAGTTTTTGAAGTCTTCACTAAAATATCGAAATCTGATTCTAAATGAATTTTCTAAATTTATATTACTCACTAAGCTACATTCTTTATTGTTACTTTTTAACTTTATGTTATTGTCAAAATTAATTTTATACCAGCATATACAATGTTTTTGTTATACCTTTTTTATGGAAATAAAATTATATATCTATCTATCTATCTATCTGTACCTGTGTTTTTCAAACCGTACACGGTTCCTTTTGGTGTTAGAGACAAGGTGGAGAATGAGCTGAAGAAAATGATTTCCGAGGGAATCATATATCCTGTGCGTTATAGTGATTGGGCTTCTCCCGTAGTGGTTGTTGTGAAACCTAATGGCGATATTCGACTGTGTGTCGATTGTAAAAGGACTATTAACCCTTGGGTTCGCACAGATCATTCTCCTATGCCATTATCTGAAGACATTTTTGCGAGTTTGCATGGTTCGTCGAGTTTTTGTGTCCTAGACTTAGAAGGAGCCTACTAACAGGTTGAAGTAGAGGAAAATTGTCAAGAGTTTCTCACCATTAATACCCATGTGGGTCTTTTCCGTTTTAGACGTTTAATTTTAGGTTTGAAGTCAGCTCCTGCCGCGTTCCAATCAATAATGGATGAGATTTTAAAAGACAGTCCAAGGTAAAGTGTTATATTGATAATATTATAATCGGTGGGTCGGATGAAAACGAATGTAAAAAGAATCTGATAGAGGTTTTAGAAAGGCTTAAAAAGTATAATGTTAGGATCAAATATGAAAAGTGTCAGTTTTTCAAAAAAGAAATTTTGTATGAAGGTCATGTGGTGAATGGTGACGGTATTAAACCTAGTCCGAAAAAGCTCGAAGCTATTCGCAATGCACCAAGACCAGAAAATGTTACTCAACTAAAGTCGTTTCTAGAACTGCATCGAGAAGCATTGGCTATTATTTTTACTGTGAAGAAGTAAAGTATATTTATGGAAAAACTTTTATCATATACTCAGATCACCAGCCATTTAGAGAAATTTTTAATCCCAATAAGTCAACACCAGCTGTTGCTGCGGCAAGGTTTAATCGTTGGCCAGTGATTTTGAGTATGTATGATTATAAGATTGTGTATAAAAAAGGTTCACACATGGCAAATGCTGATTGCCTCTCGCGACTTCCTTTATCATATCCTACTGATGTAGAAGAAGATAGTATAAAGTCCATTGATTGCAATAACTACCTCAATGTAATGTTCTCAGATATAGCCGAAGAATCGGAGAAGGATTGTAAAATCAGAAGCGTTTTAAACATGATCCAGTCAGGTTGGCCGAGTAGCGTACCTGACAATTTGAAAAAGTTTTTTTTATAAGCGGTTGTTGTTGTCTGAAGATGAGTGTTGTTTGTTTTATGCTGAGCGGTTGGTTGAATTCTGTTCAGAATTCCATCTTAGAACTCCTTCATGAGTCTCATGTGGGAGTTGTTCGAATGAAAATTTTTGCGCGAAAGTATATTTGGTGGCCAAGGATTGATGCTGACATCGAAGCATTTGTTTTAGAGTGTAGGTCATGTAATCTGTGTCATAAAAAACCCCATTACAAATCAACATGTATCGTGGCCAGAATCGAAAGTATTTTTTGAGCTGAATATGCTCAGATTTTTTTTATTTGAAAGGTTGCACTTATTTGATTGTTGTTGATAGCTATGCCAAGTGGACAGATGTTAGTCATGAAAAATACTAACGTTGAAAGTTTGATTGCTATTTTATGACCTATTTTTACATATTTTAGTTTACCGTCTGTTTTGGTAACAGACAATGGTCCGCCGTTTAATTCAGCATCGTTTGAAGTTTTTTGCAAGGATAACAATATAAAGAGTATCAAAAGTCCGCCGTTTAATTCAGCATCGTTTGAAGTTTTTTGCAAGGATAACAATATAAAGTGTATCAAAAGTCCGCCATATCATCCACAATCAAATGGAGCGGCAGAAAGGGGAGTACAAACTGTCAAAAACTCTCTTAAAAAATTACTCTTGGATATCCAGTATGAAAATATCCCGATGGAAGGGCTTATTTTCAATTTTCTTTTAAAATATCGTTCCACTCCATCAACTACAACTATGGTTTGTCCGAATGAGCTCATATTTAAGGTAAAACCGAAGACTCTTCTCGATAATGTTAACCCTAAAGCCCGCGAACGTGATGCACATACAAAAACAATTATAAAGGTTGAAAATTCTAAAGTTCCACCATTATGCATAAATCAAAGAACTTTAAAATCATCTGATTTTGGTGAAAAAGTTTTATATAAAATGAAACACAATCAATTGTACACTTGGATTCCTGGAATCATAGTCAAGAAAATAGGAAAAGTTGTATATTCAGTAATTCATAAAATGGCTCAAGTTTCTCAATTAAAAAAATGTAAATTTAAAGAATTGGTTTATGCACCGTCAAATATAAAAAGCAAAAGACGAGGAAGATTAAATGTTTCACGTTTCCACGTAGGAAAAGAAGATCAATTTCTCTATCAGAACTTCCGAGAAGATCGGCAAGATTAAAGTTTATGAAAAGTTAGCATTTGAGATATTTAATTTTGTTCTATATTATCAAATTAATTCGAACAATTCTACAATCTGAATTCTAAAATTTAAAGTAAATCAGTTTTGAATTATACAATCTAAAATTGTAAACAGAAATACTTATGTTTCAAGAAAAGTAAAACAAAAAATATTATGCAATGTTAATGATTTCATTGAATTGAATTAGAATATGAAAAAAATTGAATATTATGTTATATTATATGAATTTAAAGTGTTTATTAAGTTTGGAGGAGTGATATATAAGTAGTATTACTTGCCAGCACCACTGTATTTTAGTAAATTTGAACATGCAAGGTAATTCTCATATTGTCATCTCTCATTATCATTATCTTCTCTTATCTCTAGTATGTAAGCATGTACCTAGTCAGTATACGTAGTATAAAAATAAAGTCAGTCTTCAACGGAACATAGTCGTGGTTTCATTTCTCTCCACTCCTTACATAATCGTATATACGAAAATGATGAGAAGTAGCTCTAGTCTCCATAAAAGAATCATGAACAGATTACTGCTCACAAACGCTTCCCCATTCAGAGAATGGCACCAGCTAGCGGTATCTCATGACCTAGCCTTATCACTGACAGAGAACAACGTTTGTGAGTGGACGGATATATTTGCCAGGATCATATCTAGAATAGAGGTGGGCAAAATCGTATCGTTACCTCCCCGCGGTGCCAGCTGGATAGCCGAAAGGTGAACTAACGACGAGCGTTGTATCCATCGGATCCATTGGTCGCCGGTCATGAAAGGGAAAATAAAAGTGATGAAAAATAAAAGATATGCCTCGGATGACCAAACCAAAAACGTTGGCAGGGAGGACATCTTTTGTAAGACGATCGGAAAGCATAGCCTGCACGACACCACTTCCGATAACGGACTTAGGCTCATCGATTTTGCAGCGGGAAAAAACATGGTAATAAGTAGCACGCGATTCCCACGTCCCGACATCCACAAGTGCACATGGCGATCCCCAGATGATCGAACCTGCAACCAAATCGAGCATGTTGCGATTGACGGAAGACACTCCTCCAGCATCCTGAATGTCCGTACCTTCCGAGGAGCAAACATCGACTCGGACCACTACTTAGTTGGTGCAAAACTCAGAGTACGGATCTCGATGGAAGCTCTTAAGCGATCACCAACTACGCCGAGGAAATTAAATGTTGGACGACTTCAATCGATAGAGACCGCCGCTGCCTATGCCGACGGCGTATCCCTTGAGCTTGCGAGGAATCCTTCGACTGATGACATGAACCCGGAAGACCAATGGCAGCTATGTCAACAAGCCATAAGAAGTGCTGCGTCAGAGGTATTAGGTTTCTCACAGCCACCCCCTAGAAACCCTTGGTTCGACTCCGAATGTGCTCAGGCAAACAAAAGCAAAAACGGAGGCATACAAATCATGGCTCCAGAGAGATACTAGAGCGTCCAGAAATCTCTACGTTGAGCGAAGGAAAGAGGAAAAACGCTTGCTCAGGAGGAAGAAAAAGGAACACCAAAAACGCGAAGTCGAGGAGATGCAGAGATGTTTTAGTAGGAAAGAGGTGCGAAACTTCTATAGAAGAGTGAGACAATCAACATCGGGTTTCACAAGTCGCCCTGGACCCTGCAAAGATCAGGATGGAAACACCATAGTGGAAACGCAGGCGATGTTAACCATCTGGAGAGACTACTTTAACCAGTTGCTAAATGGCGATGACAGCCAAAATCCCGCCCAAGATCAACTTGTACCAGTTAATCTTGATGACGACCACGAACTGCAGCCGCCCGACCAAAATGAGATCAAAGTAGCCATCACCAGACTAAAGATGAACAAAGCAGCTGGATGTGATGGTCTACAAGCGGAGCTTTTTAAACACGCTGGCATACACCAAATAATCTGCAAAATATGGTCGGAGGAAAGTATGCCCGAGGAGTGGAACCTCAGTACCATCTGCCCGATCCACAAAAAAGGAGACCGCCTACTCTGCGCCAATTATAGAGGCATTAGTCTTCTAAACATCGCCTATAAGATCCTTTCGAGCGTTTTATGTGAACGTCTCAAGCCGTTTGCTGATGATTTAATAGGTCCTAATCAATGCGGCTTCAGACCTGGAAAATCTACCACCGACCAAATATTCACATTGCGCGCCAAATCCTGGAGAAAACCCAAGAGTACAACATCGACACCCACCACCTGTTCGTCGACTTTAGAGCAGCGTACGATAGTGTTAACAGAGTTGAAATGTATCGTGCTATGTCTAACTTTAGAATCCCTGCTAAACTGATACGCCTTATCAGGATGACGTTGGAGAACGCTAGCTGTTCCGTCAAAGTTGGTAGAGACTCTACTGAAACCTTCGAAACCACCAGAGGGCTTAGACTAGGCGACGCACTGTCATGCAGCTGTTTTAACATTGTGCTTGAAAATGTAATACGTAGCACCCCTGCCAGTACATCGGGCACCATTTTCAATAAATCAACACAATTACTTGGGTTTGCAGACGACATAGACGTGATAGGAAGAACAAAGCGAGCAGTAACTGGTGCATTCACTACTATGGAGTCAGCAGCAAGCCAAATGGGGCTGAAAATAAACGAGGAAAAGACGAAGTATATGCTCTCATCAACAAAAGTCCAATCCCACCACCGACTTGGTCAAAATATCACAGTTGACAGGTATAACTTCGAGGTAGTCAGTGAATTTGTCTACCTGGGCACTGCTGTAAACTCAGCCAACAACATCAGCGCTGAAATCAAACGCAGACTAACTCTTGCTAATCGCTGTTTTTTTGGGTTAAATAAGCAATTGAGGAATAAAGCCCTATCGAGAAGAACCAAGGAGACACTATACAAAACACTCATCATCCCCGTCCTGCTATATGGTGCAGAAGCATGGACCCTCTCCCAATCGGATGAAAAGTCACTTGGAGTCTTCGAGAGAAAAGTTCTGCGTACGATTTATGGTCCTGTTTGCGTTAATCGAGAAGACAACGTTTGGCGAAGAAGATACAACGACGAACTATACGAGCTGTACAGCGACATAAGCTTAGCCAGAAAAATTAGAGTCCAACGACTAAGATGGCTGGGCCATGTAGAGCGAATGGACATCAACGCTCCAGAGCATAAAGTCTTCAACGCCAAACCAGAGGGAGTCAGAAGCCAAGGTAGACCTCATCTTCGATGGAGCGACCAGGTAGAAGGAGATCTCCGCCAACTTGGAGTGCAAAATTGGAGACGGCAGGCTAGAGATCAAGCCGGCTGGAGGGGCATATTGGACAAGGCCTAGGAGCACCACGCTCTAGTTGAGCCACCTAAAGTAAGTAAGTATATCTAGAATAGATGACAAATTATATGATCAATGTTTAACAAGAGCTTCAACATCAGATTCTAGATTAATTTATAAGAATCTTAATCATGGATAATTAACCGAAGAAAGCTTTTTCGTTTTCAAATACTCTTCAGAAGTTATAAGCACCATCTTCAGAGCTAGGGTTGAAATTCTAAATCTGAATTTCATTCCACACAGAAATGATCTTCAGCAATCTTTTAATCTATGCAACAGAAGATAACCTGAAAATATTTTTCAATTTATTGCAGTGTGTCCAATTTTACAAGAAATTCGTCGTTTATATTTTCGGTTAAGTTGCCTGTCCCTAAATAGGATCTAAGAAGTCTTGAATGGAAAGAGGGGCTAATTGTGTTTGTTCAAATATTGTAAACATGGATTAACTTATCGTAATAGTTTATAGAAAAAAACTCCTCTACCAGTTATTGCATTAAATCAATCACCCTTCAAGTTTGAAATCAAGCCTATATGTGGGTTGCAAATTATTCAAATTGTAGAAGATCTCAGAACCTCGCTTTCTCATTTCGGCCAATTTTAGAAATTGTACTTGTCTTTTCAATTTTAGTTACTTTACTGTTCAACGTAATTTTTTCATTATGTACATTGTACATCAAATAATAACTCCACTTCTTTTTATTTCAATCATAGTAAACGTTTCTCAATTTTTTTTTCGCTTCAATCGAAAGTTTTTTTTATCTAAATATCATGAAATTATCATTAAAATTGTTAATTAATCAAAATTTTCGTAGCTCTTTAAAATACAAATTCTTTTATGTATATAATTTATTTTTACAAGTTAGTAATTCTATTTTATACTTTAAAGCGGGGAACACACGATACAATTAACGCACCGATAATCGTACATCGCATGGGATGATTGTATCGTGTGTGTGCATGAAGTGAACCGCTGTACCGATGTCGCAATGTCTAATGCCTTGAACTCAAAACCAAACTCGATCGTATTGTATCGTGTATTCCCCGCTTAACATTTGTATCTTTTTTATGGAATGTCTTTCCGGCAGACGGCAAAATTGCCATGTTCGTATTCTTAAGACAAAAATATTGTAATTTAACATTAAATAAAGAATCTATCTATCTATCTATCTATTTGAATCTATATATAAAGAATAGTAATGTAACAATCAGCAAAATCAACGAAGCAATCAATGAAATCAATAAAGCCAATTGAAAAGAAGCCAGCCTTAATAGAACAGTTATTCCAATACAAAACCAATATTTTGATGAAATAGCAAGCAAAGTTAACCATAAATTGATGCAATTAGAGATTGAAAGTCGAACAGATCGTAGATAGTTTCTTATTCATTCAAGCAGGAATTCTTCACCCAAGAATTAATTATCGGACCTATAAATTTACTAAATGATTTACGTGAATTAAAACACCATGCATATTTGGCAATACAACCTATATTATAGAGAATTATTCAGAAATACTTAAAATAATAAGTATCTTACTTATTGATTGGACAATCTGGAAATTTAGACCTAACGGAAGAACAAGTAAAGCACTATTTAATAAGTGTTTTAATAGGAAGCATCGAACTAATCCGGAAATGATAGTGACAGTCCAAGAAGACAGCGGTTTATGTACTTCAGCAGAAGCACTGGAACTAAAATCACCTAAGACCAATCTCAGGATGAAGTATTCTTAGATGTGTCTAAAAGGGGGACGTGTTATTTTTCACTATCAGAACAGCTTATTTCAAGTTTGTGAAACAATGTATCTTTTTTCCAATAGTTTTTTTCACCCTTAAGGACTCAGAAATATGTGTCACTGTCATCATTTAGCGAGGTGTTAGTTGTTAGTATGCAAAAATTAAGTCTAACACACTCAAGACAACAGAGCTAAAAAATATTACAAAATTATTGATAAACATATACAAAAACAAATTAGATAGCTACATATAAACGTAAAATTAATTATTAAATATGACAATTATAAAGATATAAGAAACATAAAAAAAACATAGTCAAGAGAGTGAAGCTCTGGTTCGAATTAAGGACTTATTATTAGTTTTACTAATATGAAAATCTATTAAATTTGAGTTTAGGTTTAAAACTTTTATCATGCGAGTAATAGGCTCATTCAATCCATAATTAGTTCTATGATAAGGACAGTGAAGTAAGTCCAAGTTGCGCAGTTGGTATGAGCCTCCCCGGTAGTTAAAACTTATGCATGCGAGCAAGTCAGGAGCATCAATTTGTCCTGTTATGAGCTGGTGAATAAAGACTTAATCATTATTTATTCGCCGATGCGAAAGCAGTTGCATATGCAAAAGTTGAATACGATGCTCATGCGGTGGAAGGTCATAAGGATCAGTCCAAGGAAGTCCCTTGAGAGCAAATCTAATAAATCTTCGCTGTATACTTTCTATTCTTGAATTGTGGACTGCATAATAAGGAGACCATACTTGAGAAGCATATTCTAGATGGGGTCGAACATGACAGTTATACAGCGAAAGAGTGACGTAGGGGTCCGTAAACTCCTTAGCCCATCTTTTAATAAAGCCTAGCATTGAGTTTCCTTTACTAACAATGTAATGGATATGCGATGTAAATTCTAAATTGGAACTAAAGTAAACACCGAGGTCCTTAATACTGGACACCTTGCATAATATTTGATGAGAAATCGAGTAATTATGCAAAGCCGGTGTACGTTTCTTCGAAAAAGTTATACTTTGACATTTGCTTGGATTGAGAATCAATCCATTTTTATCGCACCATGTGGCAAAATTTTCAACATCAGATTGTAAAATAAGACGATCGGCTGCGCAGTCTATTTTCTTGAAAATTTTCATATCATCCGCGAAGATCAAAATTTCACTCGATGACAAGGTAAAAGTAACATCATTAATGGCTAGAATAAAGAGGATAGGGCCAAGGTGACTACCTTGTGGTACTCCTGAATGCGCCTTAAAGGAGTCTGAAAGAATGCTTCTAAATTTTACCACATATGATCTATCAGTTAGGTACGACCTGATCCAATCGACGAAGGTCGAAGGGAATCCATATGCATTTAGTTTGAACAATATAATATCGTGAGATAGTTTATCGAAAGCCTTTGAAAAGTCAGTATATATACAATCTAACTCTTGCCCGCTTTCAAGCGCGTTTGAACATTTATGAAGGAAGTATACAAGGTTTGTTACTGTTGATCTTTTCTGTACAAAACCATGCTGCTGTTTGCAAATTATATTTTTAATATCGAAAGTTAAGCTTTCACAAACAAGCTGTTCAAATAATTTGGGGATACACGAAAGCTTAGATATGGGTCTGTAGTTAAGGATATCTGATTTAATACCTTTTTTAAATACAGGTGTAATAAAAGATCTTTTCCACAGTAAAGGGAATCGACCAGAATCTAACGATAATGAAAACAAGTAATGAAGGGGAAATGCAATTTGGGACTTACACTTTTTTTAAATTATTGGAGGGATGCCATCAGGGCCAGCAGAGTAATCATCGTTCAAAGATGAAATATTGTGAAGGACTCTTTCTAGGTTAATTGGAACATTATTAAAATTAACTTGAGGACATTTACGTAGAAACTCGAAATAAATACGATCTATATCAACAATAGAATCAGAGAAGGAATTACAAAAATGGTGAGCAAAAGCGTTGCAAATGTCGGATGTTTTTGTCAAAGTGACATTACCATATGTAAAGTTATCTGGGTATCCATCCGAATCTTTCTTTGAATTTACAAAGTTCCAGAAACTTTTTGGATCATCCCTTAATGAGTTGCCCATTCTATGAACATAACTTGAGTACAGAGTTTTTGATAGTGATTTAAATTCATCAAAAAAATAGATGTAAGAAAGGTTATCAGATTCAGAACGCGTCTTAATGTAGGTCCGCCAAGCACTATTTCTTTTGTTGCGAAGCTTTTTTAGTTCCTTAGTGTACCATGGGTGATTAGAGCTCACATTCTTTGAAATTTTGAGGGGTATAACTTTGTTCATGCAGTCGTTAAGAATAAAATAAAAGTAACTAACTGCTTCGTCAATATTGGTGAAAGCTGATTTATTATTAATATTAGATATACTTAGTTCATCAGAAAGCATTTGAAAGTTTGTCTTTCGATAGTCGAATATATGCGAGCAATCATATGAATTACTATAACTATGAATATGACCGCTTAGGTCAAGGAAAATGTCAAGAGGAGGGTGATAGTCATCTACATTAGTAATGCCGGAATTAGATTTAAGAACGACAGTACTAACAGCGTCAGAGGTAAAGACTAAATCGAGATTTCGATTCAAAAAGTTTTTAATACAGCTCACTTGCTGTAAGTCAGTAGAAATTAGATAATCCAATAAGATAAGCTCTTGTTGAGAGGATGTCAAGGAAGCTTTCTGAAATGAACAGTCAATTGAAGGAGACCAATCTATATAAGATAGATTAAAGTCACCCAGCAGTAAAATATTTATATCTAAAGAAGAAAGATTGTTTCAATAATCTAACACTAAAGCCACTTCATTGTAGGCAGGGGCAGAACTTTTTGGGGGAATGTATGTGCCAATTACATAGACTGTCTTAGGGCCGGTCTGTTCAAGTGTGGTTAAATCTGTGGTTTGGTTACCAGAGATTTTGCTTAACCCGTGGTTATGGATCTATGGTTAAGGAATTGCGTCTTTTCACTATTTTTTCGGCCTTGGTTAACAAACCGTAGGTTATCGAGAAATTCCAATATTTTTCCAGTCTATCTGTCAAATTAATCACTAATCCCAATCAATGGTTATCTTTTTTGGTGACATTTGTTTATTGTCGGCAGTTCATAGTGAGTTATTTTATAATTATTCATGTTTTTTTTATGTTATTCATAATTTTTGTTATTTTTGAAGAAAATGTCACAATCAAAGCAACGACCTGCGAATTTCTCCAAAAGTGAAGAAGAAAAACTTGTAGCTTTGGTGTTAGAAAAAAAGAACATTTTCGAAAACAAGAAAACTGACCAATAATTCCTCGTCATCACTAACGCCACTACCATCAGAACTCCACAAATCCCAAACACAATTTCCACGTGAACTAAATTTGTAAATGAAACAGTATTTTATAAAAAAGAACTATAACAAGAATAATATTGGAGATAAATATAATGAAAAATTAAAAACAAACGCACTCCATGACACTGAATTGTTGTTTAGCCAAATGATGAGTCAAAAATAATGCGTGAAGACAGATTAACCAAACGTGAAAAGACGAAATTCCAGTAAATCGATGGTTATATAGCGTTAACCGACCAAAATCGACTGGTTAACAATTTCTCTGGTTAGTTAACCAAACCATTAATTTGTTAACCAAACCAAGGTTGAAAAGACGCATTCTATGGTAACCACTGGAAATTAACCAAACTTGAACAGACCGGCCCTTAGACTCAAAAGTAACTTCAATGCAAATTAAATCTATTGTTAAAATAAAAGGAAAAGTGATACTAGACGACAAAAAACTATTGCGACAAGCTATGAGAACACCCCCTCCTACGTCTGCGTCTACATGAGAATGGCGGTCCTTTCTAAATAATTGAAATTCTGAGTTAAAAAGTTCTGTATCCAGAATGCCTGAATGAAGCCAGGTTTCTGTAAGAACAAAAATATCATGGGCAAAAGCTTGAGAATTAATAAAAAAATCAGTAGTTTTACTACGAAGCCCCCTTACATTCTGGTAAAATAGGGAGAGTCTTATTAGTTTTTGAAACATTATTGACGGTACTATTTTCAACACGTTTCTTCTTGGAAGAACCAACAAATTCTTTTAAAAGAGTGCCTGAAGGCCAGAAATTCGGGCTGCAAAGATAATCAAATTGTGACGGAGGGACAACAATTTTAAAGGACGAAACAAAACTGTTAGGTTTACTTATTTTCGTACATCTTATAATTAAGTCATTAGATATGTTGTGGTTCAAAGTTAGATGGGATATAATATCCTTGGCTGTTAAATCAGGCTTTAGGCGGGATAAAAAATTTGTTTAGGCTTGGGAACTGATTCTACTTGTTTGGGAATTGGAAATGGTTCAATAGGAGGATAATTCACATTAATGGTTTCGGGAACTGATTCTACTTGTTTGGGGATATGAGGTAGTTCGGTAATTTGATTATCAACATTAGAAGGCCTACTAGAAACAACAGCTAAATCGACAATTGTCGTTTCATTGTTATTATTTGTAGGACCAACACAGCTCCTAAGACATAAACGTTTTTCGGAAGAGTGAGTATCTTGCTTTTTCTTTTTAGACTTATTAGGTTTAGAAATATCTGAAGTAGACTGCACTAATAGGTCGATTGTTTTTGATGAGACATTAGGCAGAGGAGTATGCGGCTCTTCCGAATCATCAGTTGAGGTTGATATGTCAACCGAAAACTTGGGGGCTGAAAAGTTATTAAGGTTTGAAACCGCATCATTAAAATTATTACAGAGTTCATCTAATCCTTTCTTGATTTTGGTAATATCAGTCTTGAATGACGACATTTTAAATGCAAGTTGGGATAGAGAGATTTTCCTGCAATCAGGACAGTACCATACTGCAATTTTTGATGCGTCAACCTTTTCTATAAATAAGGTGGTTGACCCAACGCATTTAGCATGGTAAAACTTCCCACAAGGGCCGCAACATGCAAAAAGGCATGCATTAGGGGAAGAGTCCAGACATTTCACATTTTAATTAAAGAATTTGAAAAAAAAGTAAAAAAAGATAAATAAAAACGGAGAGATTGAGAATAAAAGTTTAGTTGTAATTAAATTAAAAAAAAAAAAAAATAGAAAAAAAAGTTTACTTGGATAGTACGAGATTTGAACCTGAGATGCTTGACACAACTATCTTCGCTCTAACCAACTACGCCGTGGAGCAATTTAAAAATTGCACTACAAAAATAATAATTTAAAACACAAAAACTATGATTATAAAACACAAAAAAAAGCTTTCATGCAGTAATTATGATAATTCAAGCAAAGTGCTCAAGAGACTTGCACTTGAATTATTATCACTCAATTAAGGTTACGGATTTTTTTTTTTTTGAACGAGAGAACTTCACCGCTTACCAAAGCTAAACACAATTAATTGGCAAAAATTTAGATATTTAACACAATTTCACTGTATACACTGTTATCAACTAAGGATATGGACTTAAAAGCACGCAAATAAACTATGAGACACAAATAAATCACAGTAGAAATTGTAAAAAATAGAGAAAATTTAAGGAGTATTATGACACACAACCAACACTATGGTAACCAGAGCTGCCACACGCAAATATCTTGCATCATACATAATACCTAAACAACACCAACAACAAAGACACCGAGTCAGCAAAAACCAAACACGAGCATCGAAATCAACAATCAGATCAGTAGTTATTACAAAAAATTTGTTCAAAAGCTATTATACTCTACTTTTTTTTTTTTGATAAAAACCATAGGAAACGGCTTAAGAAGTGAAATTTCTTCACAAAAATATTTTATTAAGAAAAAAATAATACAGCTTTGTGATAAATTTAATTTTTTAATTTAATAAATTCAATTTCAACTTTAGCCGAAGATCTCTGATTCTGGTCGAAAGCTACTTGGGAGGAAGATCTCAACACGTCTGCACTGACTCTGGTGTTTCGTCGTTTATGAGAGTCTTAAGTGGGGTTCCTCAAGGATCCATTTTAGGTCCGCTCCTCTTTTCAACTTTTATTAACGATTTTCCAGATGTTTAACATGATGTCACGATGGATCTCTATGCAGATGATGCTCAGATAAAACTTTCAAGACCTATCGATCTAATAGAAGATTGTGTTGTTAGGATGAATGAAGATTTAGAGCGCATTGACAACTCGGCTTTCCTTAATAAATTGCAACTCAACCCACTCAAATCAGAAGCAATAATCATTTCTAAAAACCTTATTGCTACTTCTAGCATACCCGTATTAATTCTGAAAAACAATACTGTACCGTATGTAGATGAAGTCAACAATTTCGGTATTTATATCAACCGCACGTTATCATGTGATAACCATATAAATTTTATTGAAAAAAAAGAAAAATAATAAAAGAATTTATTGTTTTCTTGTGGAGTGTTGATTTTTAAAAATCAAAATGAAAAGCTCAAGTGACCTTCACTCCTTATGCGTTTCGCCCAGGTACAACAGTGGGCTCATCAGTTAGATGCTGTTGTACCCTTCTAAGACGCAATGTTTGGTCGATGTTTGTCGACACATATATAAAGTTTACAGTGCAAACACACTGTAAACTTTATAATTCTAGGGGAATGGGATTGCATTCTTGCACCTAGAGAGGGGTTGCCCGTGGTCTGGCCGATGTTTATTGAAAAAAAAGAAAAATAATAAAAGAATTTATTGGAAGGTCACTTGAGCTTTTCATTTTGATTTTTAAAAATCAACACTCCACAAGAAAACAATAAATTCTTTTATTATTTTTCTTTTTTTTCAATAAACATCGGCCAGACCACGGGCAACCCCTCTCTAGGTGCAAGAATGCAATCCCATTCCCCTAGAATTATAAAGTTTACAGTGTGTTTGCACTGTAAACTTTATATATGTGTCGACAAACATCGACCAAACATTGCGTCTTAGAAGGGTACAACAGCATCTAACTGATGAGCCCACTGTTGTACCTGGGCGAAACGCATAAGGAGTGAAGGTCACTTGAGCTTTTCATTTTGATTTTTAAAAATCAACACTCCACAAGAAAACAATAAATTCTTTTATTATTTTTCTTTTTTTTCAATAAACATCGGCCAGACCACGGGCAACCCCTCTCTAGGTGCAAGAATGCAATCCCATTCCCCTAGAATTATAAAGTTTACAGTGTGTTTGCACTGTAAACTTTATATATGTGTCGACAAACATCGACCAAACATTGCGTCTTAGAAGGGTACAACAGCATCTAACTGATGAGCCCACTGTTGTACCTGGGCGAAACGCATAAGGAGTGAAGGTCACTTGAGCTTTTCATTTTGATTTTTAAAAATCAACACTCCACAAGAAAACAATAAATTCTTTTATTATTTTTCTTTTTTTTCAATAAACATCGGCCAGACCACGGGCAACCCCTCTCTAGGTGCAAGAATGCAATCCCATTCCCCTAGAATTATAAAGTTTACAGTGTGTTTGCACTGTAAACTTTATATATGTGTCGACAAACATCGACCAAACATTGCGTCTTAGAAGGGTACAACAGCATCTAACTGATGAGCCCACTGTTGTACCTGGGCGAAACGCATAAGGAGTGAAGGTCACTTGAGCTTTTCATTTTGATTTTCATATAAATTTTATTGTCAGGAGAATTTATTGCGGCTTACGGCAGCTTTACATATCAGCCAATGTTATCCCGACTCAAACTAAACTGAGGCTTGTACAAGCTCCCTTCATGCCTCTCATCAATTATTTCGCTGTAGTTTATAGCAACCCAGATGCATTTTCTTTTCGGAGACTTGAACTTGCGTTTAACTCATCAGTACGTTTTGTATATGGACTTCGTAAATATGATCTCATATCGAGATTTTCATCCAATATCACAGGTTTTTCATTAAGGCAACACATTAATATAAGAAATTGTATTTTCCTACATAATATAATACAAAGCCATCAACCAACCTATCTATTTGAAAGATTAAGTTTCCCAGCTCAACTTGTACGAAAACTGTGAATATTCCTCATTTTAACTTTTTAAATAGCAAACGCCTATTCTTTGTTCACGCTATCAGATTATGGAATTCACTTCCAATACCTGTACGTTCTTGCATAACAACCTCTAAGTTCAAAAAAATGTTGTATTCTTTTGTTAAAAGTAATCGATCGAACACCTTGTTTAACTAAATTGTATTCATTCTCTTGCGATTGTAATCTGTAAACTTTTTTATATTATTATTCTGATTTTATATCTATTAATTAATATATCTTCATATTGTTAAGGTACAAATGAAAAGAATTTAATTCTTAATGTACTCACTTTTATAGAAACTACTAAATGAAAAAAATAAATGAAAAAATTTTCTGACAAAGTCTGAAATTGGAAAAATTCTCCTTACATTTTTGGGTCTAATATCTATATTATTTATTTATTTTTTTTTATTTATTTATTTATTTAAAATGCCTTATGGGACGAAACTTCGTTACAGGCTATATGTTAACACAAAGTTTTTTACAGAAATGTTAATTTTTATAATTAAGAAGTAGATATTAAAATGTTTGTACAATATATATCTTGACAAGTACAACTCTAATGAGAAAACAAAAATGGAAAAAAAAGTAAAATTACGCATTATAACAATGAACGAATCACAACAAATGAATTGTTATGTGGCGGTTTTGGGCCCCAGGGGCAAAAATTGGAAGGGAGAAATGGCGGAGGCATTCTAGCTTTGCTCGGCTAAGCTCGAAGGATTGTGGGGGTGGGGTTTGCCATTTATCGCCAACCATGACTCATAAACAAAAAAAATCATGCCAGGTAAAGAAACTAAAGAAAAAGAACAGAGGAATAGGATAGGGTATAGGAATGAATGGTAAGGATAAGGAGAAGGAGAAGGATCGGTAAGTACAAAACTAGGTACCTATGCCACTGCCTCAGTGAGAGGACGGGATTATATATTGGTACGAGAAAGAACGCCTTACATTACTCTATACTAAAGCTAACCCCTATTACTAATTAATGTTACTTCCCACTCTTCGTGGAAGTAAGTAACCTAACCTAACCAATATCTATCATTATTTTTTTTTTTTTCATATATCATTCATTATTAGTATGAATATCTATATGAATGTAAAAAAAATTATATGTGTTACCTTCTTTTCACACCATTTAAAAATCCCATTATCTCACCCAGACAGTGGTTCGTCGAGTCATCAAGGTTTTGCCTGCTGTTATTGGCAATGACCTGGCCGTCCCTCCCTTTGTACATTGCGTACAACCTTTGTCATCATTCTGGCCATTTTGATGAATAATGACCCCTTGCTCGTCATTGATCGCAATCCTGAAACTCACATCCGTACGTTAGTCATATAGGGTTTGAACCCTATGGTCTTAAGTCTTAGTATTGTCTATCAGCATGATAATGCCAACCCCCACCTATATGAACTATTTATCCTTCCATTTTAATTATACACAACCAAATTCAAATATTTCACTGTTATTTTCTTTTATGAGTAAAACTTTCAATGATTACAATTCATGTACGTTATGTTACATTTAGACTCATTTAAGGTGCGAATTCAATAACCGAAAAAGGAAAAAAAATGTAAAATTCAGTTTAATTACTCTACTTTATCCTTTTTTTTCTCTTTTTTTTTCTTTTTTTTTCAATTAAAAATAGCACCACTAATCACAGACAAAAAAAAGTCTAATCCACTGGTTATTAGTGGTACACTGGAATTCAGTTAGTGTACACACTCATAGAGTCCCTTGGAGCACCCTGTCGACGTATCCAGCTGTTGCTAACTGCTACCTTCAATCTTAGTCTTTTTCCTTGAATATTTCTGGTTCTTTTTCCAACTCAGCTTTAAACCCTTCAGAGGCTTGAACCACCCAGACTACACTTTAATACACTTTATTAGAGACCGTTTTATCTCTGTCTCTATATATGTACACATATATATCAATTTGTCCATGGACGGGTGTCTTTATGGCTCAACCTAGATTGACCAAAAATTCTATCTGATTTACTTTTCTTTTATTTTTTTGTAATATTTGTACATACCTCTGATTATATATTTGTCTGATTTGAAAAAATGGTCGGTGACCTATTTCTGGTATGTTTGTATCCTTCTGCAAATGAGCACTTTCTTGTGCACCGTAAATTTTGGTCACTATATTGTAATAATTTCTGTATATTTTGATTTTTTTTTTCTATTCAACTTCTCACTTTCACTTACCTATTTGAAAAATCTTTTTTTCTTTTTATCTTTTTTTTCCAAAAAAATTGAATTTGAAATTTTCACACAAAAAGTTCTTTATTCGAATTCGAATTCTTTGAACTACCACTATGCAATTCTGCACTCGATGTGCGGTTTGGGTGACGAAACGCTTATTCACCTTGAACTTGAAAGTTTTACGGTTTGCCTACCTCTTTTCTTTTACTAGGCCATTGGCCTTTGGCCTACATTGCATTTTTCCCCTTTTTACGGATCTCGGATACGTTATGTTCGCTTCGAAAGCTTTTTTTTTTTCTTGTCGTTTCAGTCTTTATTCTAATGCTCCTATACTATGTGTGTAACTAGTCTTCACTATGTTTGTGTTTGTGTCTATGCTAACCTGTTAAACCTAATACCCTTACCTATTATCTATTCTAAATTGCACCTTACCCTCCTGATCACAGCTATCTACTTATTCTATCCTATTTATCTTTATTTTTATCTTTTCCTAACTCTAATATTGCATTTCATCCCTTATTTCTCTCTTGAGAGTTTCGTCATTTGTTTAAAAATTAACGACTTCGCTGGTCGACTCTCGATCGCTTGTAGCAATTTGCTTCTCGAGCGAATTAGTTGGCAAGAGAGCTTTTCGCCTTAGAGCTTTCGTTGAAATTTCGCTTGTGTCAAATAATTCGCGAAAGTCAAACAAACGTGTGTCTAAAATTCAGAGTGAGACATATTAAACTAATTTTATGCTTTTTATTGTTTAAAAATTCTTCAACCCACACAAAAAGGTTTTTTACGTGTGTAATGTATCCACGGGGATACAGTGTATACAATTTTACATGCCCATTACCCGCATGTCGGTCCCTATCCGCCAGTGTGTTCCTCTATAACTCGAGTGAGTTTGTTTTGTTTACCTAGTGAAATTCTTTAGTTTCTTACCGATTTGTGTATTTTTTTTATAAAGAAAACATCATTGAACTTAAGCCCACTAGGATTATAAAAGAGAGGCGCATGCGAAGTTGGGTTGGAGTTCGTCTGCAGGTGGACCCACCCTATGTGATGTATTTCATTGACTTTGTTGAGGTAGGTCGGTATCAGTAGGTTTTGGGTACATATATTTAACCTTTTTTTTTCTTGTAGTACCGAGCACTGAAATTGCTGGAGTAAGAAGTGGTTGATTGTGAGGCTAATCCACAATCTGTCAGGCAATGGCCAACATATCTTATTAGTACGTTATGTACAAATTTCATCAAGGTGGAGGGGTCTTTAAAAAAACAATATACGACTGAAAGGAGAACACCGTCCAACTGATTAACAGGGAAAACGTGGTACATATTTAACTTATCCCTTAATCTTAGTTATGTACTATTAACTATTCTATTAGATATTATTAAATATTATAGTGTTACTACCCCTACGTAACAGAATCTCCAAAAAGTACAATACAAAACATTTAGTATTGAACATTATACATACATATAAAAAGAGAAATGAGTACAAAAGAAAAAAAAGACATACAGCAATAAATTATATATTTCCTGGTCAGAAATTATATCTACCACAAAGCTGTATCATTACATTTTCTTCAAGCAAAACAAAATTTGAAAAAAAAATCCCGGTCAAAAGTGACTTCAGTTGCCATTTAATAAAAAAGCATAGTAAAAATCACTTTCAATATTCATTAACATCAATGATTGGATAACATCCAATCATTATTGGAAGCAATTGTTGTATAGTGTATAGCGTGACGGAGTCATTGGGCCATAGCCTTCAATCCGATCAGATGACTTTACAACTTGTGCATGACCCGGTATTGATGGAGCAATGACCGGATGAAACGTTAGTTACTGCTTCTACTGGTTCATTTAAATTTTAAAATTTAAATTAATTAAATTGCTTTCCTATATTTTCAATTTTACAGAAACTATTTAATTCAACTTAAAGATCTTTAAGTTCAGTTATTATCTTTTCAAGTTTATTAAATTAAACTTTTTCAATTGGGTGCGAGACATTGCAAGAATCTCCACACCATATTCACAGAGAACTTTATAACCAGTTTCAGATATTCCGGCACACTTTTTTGTTTTGTTATATCTATTTTTCGAGGAATACTCACATTGAACACTATTCGAGTCAAAAATCTCACAACTGCATGAACCACAATGATTATTTATATCCAACATATTTAGTTTTTGTTATATTGATTCACCGCACTGCACAACTTGACTCTTTGACTGCCTTAGAGAGATGTCTAGATGTCTAGATTCTTGATATCATGAGTGCTGCCCCCTATACCTACTGCGTACTGACAACCATTATTGAAATATAAAACGCATAAAAATACAATACTGACTATATTTCGGGTAAGAATTCTAAGGAATTATGGAAAATGGCTGTAACTTGTCATCAACATATAAAAACATATTTATTGTAAGGTTTTATATAAGTTTATTAAGAATATAAAATAGTTTTTGGTTAAAAATATTTTAATGAAATTTTCTCCGAATTATTATATTGCAATTTTTATCATGTGTTCGAAATTTCATAACAGTCCTTTTTATACATCTTATTTTATTTCGTTTTACACCTCACACTTTTGATACGGTTTTAACTTTATACTGTTTATTTTACAAAAATAAAAAACCCTGAACGGCAACAAAATCTTTCCGAATATTGATTTATTTTTAATCAGAAAAATGTAAAATTGCGGAAAAAACAACTTTTCTCACTGAAAGTAGTTTGAATGAAACCTCCTTTTAATGTTTAAAAGTTCAAAATTTTATCACTCTACGTTTTAAATTTCAGATAAAGTAACGTATTATGACCAAATTTTCCAAATATGAAAAAACCCAATTTCATAGAAAAAAACAACCAAAGCCAACAACCTATAGTGACGATGTGACAAATGATACAGAATTTCATACAGTTCTACAAAAAAAAAAAACTTTTGAAAGCCAGTCGAGTCTCAACAATGGGACATTAATGGGGAACGCCACTGTGACGGGTGAAATGAAAAACTTTTAACGTGTTTTTCTCGAAACGACTTTTTTCGACCTTCTCCCATAAATTTCTTAAAGACCAATTCAATTTTTTTTTTAATTAAGATAATAGCAGTAACTAAGTCTGTGAGTGGTCGTTTTTAAAAATTTTTATAATTACTATTTTTAAATATCATTTTACAAAAAAAAAAAAAAAAATAAAAACGCCGCTATTTTGCGAAAAAGAAAAATTAGGAAACGGTTACGCACAACGACAGTTGTGTATATTAGTTTTTTTTTTTTTTCTACATAGCAAGGATTGGTGCCATTAGGCATCACAAAAGGGGAAATCAAGTTTCAGCTCCGTCAAAAAATATTTTGATGGTGCACAACGCACTTGAAAATATGTATGCTTGAGCTTGTCTTTTGAAATGACAAGGAAAACAATTTTTTTTTTAGCTGCTTTTGGTCCGCCCAAAACCTTTCCCAACCATCCAACTATTTTAATGTTCTTTTATTCGTATTTTTAATTTAATTTTGGTGGGGCTACCGCCCCATTTATTAGCTTAATACAAGCTTAAAATAACTTAAGCACTAAACTTAAACTAATTAAAACTAATTAAAGCTAAATTAAACTACGAGGACGAAAAATGGTTTAAAAGCAGGACTTACAGACAGGGATTTGAAAGATTGAGGTCGAAAAGAAAGGGAACAGAGTTAATCTTATTCATCATGCGGGTTAAGGGTTTGTTAAGACCATTGGATGTACGATGAGCAAGAAGGAAAAAAATCGGGATGATCTTACGTTTCGGGGATTAGTGTTGAAGGAGATAAAGTCTAAAAGAGGGGGAGCAGTCAGTGTTACCAGTAAGAAGTCGGTGAATGAATATGATGTCAAAGACATTCCTTCTGTTTTCTAGGGAGTGGAGATTAATGATTGCGAAACATTCGCGGTAACGAGACAGGGTGAGAAAGTTTCTAACGTCAGCGTCGCAGAGATCCCGAAAGGCAAAGAGCAGAAAACGACGTTGAACACTTTCGATTCTTGAGATATGAACCGCATGATATGGAGCCCACACTTGCGATGCATATTCAAGGAGAGGGCGAACATATTCAATATATAGGGATTTCGTTACAAGGGGGTTGCGGAACTCTTTGGACCATCTCTTGATAGAACCAGGGCGGAATTAGCTCTTGATATTACTTCGTCAACATGAGAACGAAAATTTAATTCGCCGTCGCAGAGAGCTCCTAAATCTCGGATAAACTGCACGGTTTATAGAGATGTTCTGAAGATGATAAGATCTGGGGGGAGGTTTATTACTTTTACGAGAAAAAGTTATTGCTTCGCATTTGGCAACGTTTAATTCAAGGAAGTTTTTGGAACACCAAAAGCCGAATGAATGGAGGTCATTTTGAAGCTGGAGAGAAACTCGATCGGAGGTGATGACTTTGAAAATGTTTGCGTCATCCGCGTAAAGTGAGATAGAAGAATATTGGATGATCTTTTCGACATCATTAATGGTAAGGATGAAAAAGAGAGGTCCAAGATGGCTGCCTTGGGGTACACCGGAGGTTGCCACAAAAGGAAAGGAAGGAAAGTTTAAAGAGGATTAAAGTGTGTGTTAAGACAGGGAACGCCGAATATAAGAAGTAGTCCCGCGTGCTCACCACCGAGCGGAGCCACTTAATCTTAAAATCAACTAAATGTCAAAAAAAACTCCTTTCCGGCTTCTTTCTTTTTTATGCCAACCTTGACACGAGGCAGTCATTTTGTATATATATAGTTTTCTTAATGAATATTTGCAATCAAATGTGGAATAAGACTGTTAAAATTTTATGTTCTAATAATGTTTTATAACATTTCATAATGGCAACCCTAAAATTATGTACCTAACATGACATTCTCTTGCAGTACTTTTCTTGTAAGCAGTCTATCAAACTCTTATCTATGTACTCTATTCTTGATCTTTTCTTTTTACATTATATTGAATACAGTTCTTCTTGAAGCTTTGAACCGAGTAGTTGTTTTCTTTTATTTTATTATCGTAACAGGTTATGGGCCCAGTTGCGATCGAATATAAAAGAGTTTTTTTTTGCTCATGCGTACGTGTAGTAAAGTAAATTTATTGAAGTAAATTTTTTTTTGGTACTGAGAGGCAAAAATTATTTGTAAAATATAATTAGATTTTGCTGACGATTAGTACATACTACAGTGCTGAGGAAATAATATTCTTGGTTTCTAGAGAAAGTTTTTTTTGGTAAGAATTTCTGCACGATGTTGAACCCAAATGAAGAATTGAAAATAGTGAAGCTCATAAATGGTGACCAATGGAATATGTGGAAATTCCAAGTAAAAATTATTTTGGCTTCCTCGGATTTGATGAAGTATGTAACGGGCTTAGTAACTAAGCCAACAGAAACTACTCCTGAAATCAAGGCAGAGGATGTGCTCAAACAAGCACAGTTATGGTCTCTTTACGACAGTAAGGCACAACGGGTCATCGTGACGTCAATTGGACAACAACCACTTCTTCATATCATCAACTGTAAAACTTCTAAAGACATGTGGGATAAATTGCACAGTGTATACGAATTAACATCAAAGACCAGTATCCACATGTTGCAACAACAGTTTTACAGTTTTGTTAAAGATCCACAGGATGACATTGCGATGCACATATCAAAGTTGCAGGCTATTGTGCAACAATTAGCTGATGCAGGAGAGAGTGTTTCAAATTCCATGGTTATTACAGAAATTCTCATGACTCTTCCTCATTCGTTTAGTCATTTTTTTAGTGCATGGGAGTCAACTGCATCTGAGCAGCAGACACTTGATAATTTAACCACGAGGTTAGTAATGGAGGAGGCTCGTATGAGTTCAAACAGTACTCAGGAATCCGGGGGCACCAATGCTTTTGTTGCAGGCAAACAAAACTCGTGGAAAAAGTCACCTTACAAAGGCAAACAGCAGGTAAAATCAGGAAAGTGTTTCTTATGCAAGGAAAGTGGGCACTGGAAAAAAGACTGCCCCAAAAGAAGAGAAAAGGAAGAAAATTGTGGTTATAGTTCAAAACGGGGAAATGCATTTATTTGTGAGGTTCTGTTGGCTGAGGGTCTTCCAAGAGATGATGCCTGGTTTCTAGATTCAGGTGCTAGTGATCACATGACCAGTAGAAAAGAGTGGTTTATAAACTATAAGCAGTTTGATCAACCGATTGCCGTTAGATTAGGCGATGGAAATACAATTAATGCTTTTGGTAGAGGGGATATTAACGTTCTGTCCTATAACAATACAAGCTGGGAAGAAAATCATTTATCAGATGTATTATTTGTTCCGGACATTCGCCTCAATCTATTTTCCCTAAATTGTGCTTTGGACAAAGGGTTGAAACTATTTTCTGACAGTTCCAAATGCCAGCTCTACAGAGATAAGACATTGCTTGTAGTAGGAGTTCGTCAGTCAAAATTATTCAAGCTCCTAATGAAGGTCACGAAAGATTCTGAAGTCAAAGTGTGTGCTAACTTAGCAGATAGAAACCTATTACCCTTGCGCGCTTGGCATGAGAAACTAGGGCACCAAAATATAAATCATGTAAGGAATATTCTGAAGGCTAGGAATATTTCTTTTCGGGAAGAAGAACCTTTCTTTTGTGAAGATTGCGTTTTTGGAAAGCAGCATCGAGCAGTATTTAAGCAAAGCGAAAATAGAGCAAGTTGTGTTGGGGAGCTGGTGCATTCGGATCTTTGCGGACCAATGCAAAAGAATTCGATAGCTGGGTCTAGGTATTTTCTACTCTTCAAAGATGACTTTTCACACTTCAGAAAAGTTTATTTTCTCAAAGAAAAGACTGAAGTTCAAGGATTCATAGAAAAGTATTTGAAAGCATTTCAAACAGAGACTGGAGCAAAGGTTAAGACTATACGAACCGATAATGGTCTAGAGTTTACGAATAAAGGTGTCCAACATCTTTTAACCCAGAATTGTGTGCTGCATCAGAGGACTGTTCCATACACACCTGAACAAAATGGCCGTGCTGAACGCGAAATGAGAACCATTGTCGAAGCAGCAAGAACAATGATTCATGCCAGAAACATGGATATCAAATTTTGGGCTGAGGCAGTTAATACAGCCGTTTTCATCCTTAACTGTACTGGCAATAGTCCAGTGAAAGAGAAAACACCTTTTGAACTGTGGTTTGGAAAACAGGCGCAGATAAGTAACTTCAGAGTCTTTGGAGAAAATGTTTTTGCTCACATTCCACAGCAAAAGCGACGCAAATGGGATAAGAAATCCAAGAAAGGAGTTTTTATAGGATATGAGGAGGGTGTTAAGGGCTTTAGGGTCTACTTCCCTGGAACAAATACCATAGAGATTTGTCGAGATGTTGTGTTTGACGACAAAGGTGTTGTTCATCTGTCAAAAATAGTTGCAGACACAACCTTAAGATCCAGTTGTCCAGAAAATTCACAACACCTATTGAGATTAGGAAGCATAGAATCCGATGGCAATCAAACAACAGAAGCTGAGATCAAAGATGGTGATACGGATGAATTTGATGACGTATTTGAAGAAGCTGTTAATGGTGATGGTGTACTTGCTGTAGATAACTGTGATACTTTGCTTGATAAAGACAATAGTAATGGTGATGTGCTTGCGGGAGACAACGGTGATGGTGATGATGTGCTTGCTGGAGACAACGGTGATGGTGATTTTAGTTGTCATGGAGGGGAGGATGAACGACATCAGGAAACTCTCAACATAAGAAATCGATTGAGAAGCAATAAAAACTATATTCCAAATCAAGCGAACTTTTCTTCAATCGACAGCTGTATAAAGGAAAGTTTTGCGTTTCTAGCTGAATCATTTATACCATTGACTTTTGAGGAGGCAGTTAATTGTGAGAACTCAAAGAAGTGGAGAGAATCAATGAACGAAGAAATTAGTTCACTTAACAGGAATAAAACTTGGACTTTGGTCCATTTGCCTAAGGATCGTAAGATAGTTGACACAAAGTGGGTATTTCAAATTAAAAGTGCTACGGAAAATGAAAGCGAACGATTTAAGGCCAGATTAGTGGCTCGTGGTTTCAGTCAAGAATTTGGGGTTGATTATACTGAGACATTCAGCCCTGTAGCTAAGTTTTCCTCCATAAGAGCTATTTTAAGCATTGCTGCGTCAGAAAGGCTACATCTCAAACAATTTGACATAAAAACAGCCTTTTTGAATGGAGACATCAAGGAGGAAATTTTTGTTCGCCAGCCAAAGGGATACGAAGATGGGACAGGTCGAGTCTGTAAATTGTTAAAAAGTTTGTATGGATTGCGACAAGCTTCAAGGTGTTGGAACAAAACTTTTTCCAAAATTCTTCAAGATTTTAGTTTGGTTCCATGTGATGCTGATCCGTGTGTTTACGTAAATCAACAGAATGGAAAGAAAATGATCCTTGGGATTTACATTGATGATGGTCTTGTAGCATCAACCAGTAAGGAAGACATTTTTAAGCTTTGCAAGAACCTAGAACAGAACTTGGAAGTAAAAGTTTTTCCTGCAAAACATTTTCTTGGTTTGGAAATAAGAAGGTTTTCTGATGGTTCCATTCATTTGAATCAATCGAAATATGTTCAGAGATTGATTTCAAAATTCAAAATGGACGATGCGGTTCCTGTGTCAACTCCTGCGGATTCCTCGATCAACTCAATGGGTGTTTCGGATAAGACAGCTGAGACGACAAATTTTCCGTTTAGACAAGCAGTGGGTAGTTTAATGTACCTAATGGTGGCGACCAGACCAGATATAGCGTTTGCAGTGGGATGTGTTAGCCGATACTTAGATAATCCATCTCAAGTACATGTTAGGATGGTGAAGCGAATTATGAGATATTTGAAGGGCACAAACGAGTATGGTATACTCTTCAAAAATACTAAATTTACATTATCTTGTTTTAGTGATGCAGACTACGCTGGAGACGTAGTAACGAGGCGTTCTACCAGTGGCTTTGTGTTCATGATGGGAACAAGCTGCATTGCTTGGGTTTCGCAGAGACAGCAGTGTGTAGCACTATCCACTACAGAAGCTGAGTTTGTGGCTGCATGTCAAGCGGTTAAGGAACTGGTGTGGATTCAACAGCTCTTGCTCAATTTCATGAAAGATAGCATTGTGAAACCTGTTTTGTACGTGGACAACCAGAGTGCCATCAGACTCATTAAGAATCCTGAATTTCACAAGCGAACAAAGCATATTGATGTTCGCTTCAATTTCATACGCGAAAAATATGAGAATGGGTTGTTCGATTTGGAGTACGTTTCAACTCAGGACCAAGTCGGAGATATCTTTACAAAAGCTCTTCCTAAAGACAAGTTCCAACGTTTTCGTTTTATGATGGGGATAACTCCTCTACACTAATGATTAGTTTGTTTAAAGCTATTACTTTTAAAAAGTTTTGAATTATATAATTTTATTTGCATATAAAACATTTTAGATAGTTGGAGTGTTAAAATTTTATGTTCTAATAATGTTTTATAACATTTCATTATGGCAACCCTAAAATTATGTACCTAACATGACATTCTCTTGCAGTACTTTTCTTGTAAGCAGTCTATCAAACTCTTATCTATGTACTCTATTCTTGATCTTTTCTTTTTACATTATATTGAATACAGTTCTTCTTGAAGCTTTGAACCGAGTAGTTGTTTTCTTTTATTTTATTATCGTAACAAAGACTAAGTAAGTAGAATATTTATAGAATTGTAAGAAAAGAAACTGAAGTAATAAATCATTAAAGGTTTTGTAACCAGCGTTAAAAGAAAAAACACGCTTGTTAATAAAATAGTCGGAGTTGCGACTCAAACGTCCGCAACATTTTACAAAACTTATTGCTAAGCTGCCTAAGATGTCGAGAACGCCAACCCAAAACCTCGACCAGCCAGATGAATACAACTGTTGTAGCTGTGAGGAACCCGACGTTGTCGATGATATGGTCCAGTGCGACCAATGTAACCAATGGAATCACTTTGGATGTGCCGGAGTCAACTTAAGTATTCAGGACAAAAGTTACTTATGCCATGACTGCACAGGTAAGAGTAGGTATTTAGTTAGTTTTTCAGGAGCGGATTCTGCATCTGCTGCGAGGTTAGCCAATAATGAAGCCAACATACATCGCCAAATTAATAGTGCTACACTTGCACCAGACAATAGTGAACTATCTGGTTTAACGGCAGCCGAATTTGCTGCCAGACGAGAACAATATATAGCGCATTATAATATACTCCACACTAACACATCAGTGGCATCAAGTATTGCCACACCTACCCAAAATCCATCCAACGTTTCTGCGCCCAGTGCGGCCGAAGATGCCGCCAAGCGTGGAAACCTTATCACCACATTCAACACGTCCACACATCAGTCATCAGCAGGGCCAAGAAAAGCGCCGTGTGTCCAAATGCCATCAATGTTTTCGGATGCTACTGCCAACATGCCCAATGATGATACAGCTTGTGGGTACAGTGCGGCCGAAGTTGCTGCCATGCGTACACGCTGTACCGACACTAAAGCAACAGGACCAGGGAGAGCAGCGTGTTATCAAGTGCCCTTAACACGTTCGGATGCTACAGCCAAATTGCCCAATGATGATACAGCTTGTGGGTACAGTGCGGCCGAAGCTGCTGCCATGCGTACAAGCTGTATTGACACTACAGCAGTACGACCAAGGAAGTCCGCGTTTGTTCAAACGTCATCAATACTGCCAACTAATTCACAAATGCCTAATAGTGTGACAGCTCGTGCGTACAGTGCGGCCGAGGTTGCTGCCATGCGTATGAGCTCTACCGGCACTAAGCAGAAACTGAGCTACGTTCCAGGCTCTAAAAGTTCTTCCAGTTCAAGGTCCTCTAAAATTTCATTGAATAAGCTGCAGATAGAGTTGCAAAAAATTGAAGAGGAAAAACAACTGAGGGAAAAACGAGAAACCGAGTACCTTAACAAAAAGTACCTAATCATGAGTCAGATCGCTGATTCCTCGGGCGAAGAAGACGAAGCACCAGTTCATCAGCTGACCTTAAACAAAAAGGCTTCAAAAGAAAATGTAAATAACTGGATGTCAGGAATATCCGAGATGAATGCAGACACAAATCAACCTGACTCAATGTCATCAAATTTTCAACAAGGCATGGGAACGCGGGGTGCTGGTGCGAGAAAACAAATCTATTCAACGGGTCAACTGCAAAATGAACAATCAATCAACGCCAGTGCCATCACATCAAATTATGCCAGCCACCAACAACGTTCGATAGCAACATCATCCGGACCTAGAGGAAATCCACCAGCTGTCAACTTCTCACCACCGCAACCCTTAAACCAAGCTCAGTCACCGCCTCTTGGACAAGCTCCTCCGTTGGCCAACCTTTACGATACTCAACATCGTACGCCCTCAAATATTTTTTTTGAATAAAAATCATTTAGCGTCATTTAATTCGTGATCTGCCAACCTTCGATGGAAATCCTTCAGAATGGCCCTTGTTCATTGCGAGCTTCAATAGGAGCACAGAACTTGGTGGTTTCCATGATGAAGAGAATCTTTTGCGATTGCAGCGAGCTCTGAAAGGTGATGCACTGGAGTCAGTGAAAAGTCTGATTATTCAGCCGAACTGCGTGCGGCGTGTGATGGAAACTTTAAGGATGTTGTATGGAAGGCCAGAGCTTATTGTGCACCATCTGATTCAAAAAATTAGTTCGACTCCTGCGCCAAGAGCCGATAAATTAGAAACGATAGTTACATTTGCCATAGCAGTTCAGAATCTTTGCTCCACGTTCGTCGGTAGAGGAAAAGAAATTCCGAAACAAAAACAACAACTGGAAGAGTAAAGGGATTGTCAATGCTCATTACAACGGCAACGCCGAACATCACACTCGATCTGAAAGCAAATGCGTCATTTGTGGTCGTGACTGCGCATCGGTGGCTAAGTGTAAGCAGTTTCTACAACTGAATCGTAACGCCAGGTGGGCCGAAGTGAGGACGCATCATTTATGCAGCAGGTGCTTGAAAATACACAGGAATGAAAAATGTCAATCAGAGACAGTTTGTGGAAAAAATAATTGCACCTTTAAACACCATCAGCTTCTTCATAAGGATCAAGAAAGCACCGCATCACTCCCCACCAACCATGGTACAGTTGGAATTCACTCCATATACCGCTCTGGTTTCATGAAGCCCAAAACCGATCCAGTGTTGTTTCGAATCGTGCCAGTAATCCTCTATGGAGAAAAAGGTAATATTAAAACCTATGCACTTCTGGACGATGGATCATCGGTGACCCTTGTAGACCAAGAGCAAGTCAGCTGAAGGTTAAAGGAGAGAAGCGGCCTCTATGTCTTAAGTGGACAGGCAATACGTCACGATTGGAAGATCAGTCCGAACTTATCCATCTGCAAATATCCGGTACAAAGGCGAACGCAAAAAAATTCGTACTTGCCAACGTTCACACAGTAAAGAAGCTTGGCCTACCATCGCAAACCCTCAATCATGAAGAACTGCAAATAAAGTTTGAACATCTTAAAAAACTCGATCTCCAATCATATGATAAAGCTGTACCCAGATTACTCATTGGCATAAACAACGCTCAACTTGGACACCCGTTGATCTCCATAGAGGGAGGCTGGAACGAACCCATTGCGACTAAAACCCGTCTTGGTTGGGTAGTTCACGGGAGTTGCAACCAGGTAGTTAAGGAGCATAGCAAAGTTTACAGTTTTCACACTTGCGAATGTAACGATTCGGAACTTGGGCGACTAGTATAGGACTTTATTTGTGATGAGAAGTTCGGAGCCTCAGAGTCAACAAGCCATGTGATGTCGCAGGATGACATTCGAGCGTTAGAGTTACTGAACACCCACACTGTTCGCAAAGATGGAAGGTTCGAAACAGCACTGCTTTGGAAGTTTGACAATGTGAAGCTGCCGAATAGTTACTCGATGGCCAGGAGAAGACTTGAATGTCTCCAAAAACGGATGGAGCGGAACCCAGAACTAGCCAAACTGCTTGATGGTAAAATCGCAGAATACCTGGAGAAAGGATATGCGCGAAAGCTGACACCACAAGAAATAATAGAGAATCAAGAGCGATCATGGTATCTACCGATATTCCCTGTAGAAAACCCAAATAAAGTTGTTTGTCCGGAAATTCTTAAATGTTTTTATATTTATGCACCAGAAAGGAGTATTAGACAGAGAAATCTTTTTTACAACCCTTTCCATTTGTACGCTTACAGCTCAAATGAGCCTATCACAAAATGTATTAAATTTTTCAACTCAGTATGCTCTGAAATAGATCTATGTATACCTAGAACGAAGCTAAAAATGTACTTATTAGATTTAAATGTATGTTAATGTATATAAAATATAAAAATGTTGTATAGTATTTCTGAAATCTGTAAGAGTAAGACTCGGTAGATTGAATAAATGAATAAATGATAAATGATAAAATGAAAGTCAGAATTGTGTGGGACGGAGCAGCATCGGTGCATGGGACCTCACTCAACACAGTGCTCCTCAAGGGCCCCGACCAGCTTACGCCTCTTACCTCCGTGGTCTACAAGTTTAGGCAACATAAAGTAGCAATCTGTGGGGACATCAAAGAAATGTTCCACCAGATCAGAATTCGAAGAGAAGATCAGCATTACCAGCGCTTCCTGTGGGGTTGGAACGAGAATGGAGTACCTGATACTTACATTATGATGGTAATGACATTTGGTGCCACCTGTTCGCCATGCACTGCGCACTATATTAAGAATACAAACGCAGAAGAGTTCGCATCCACCTATCCAAGAGCAGTTCGGGCAATCAAAGAAAACCACTACGTCGACGACTTGATGGACAGCGTGCCTTGTGAAGAAGAAGCCATCCAGCTAGCGCAAGATATACGTCGCATTCATAAGAACGGTGGGTTCCACATCAGAAATTGGGTTTCTAACTCAGCCAAAGTAGTCAGTGTACTCGAATCTGAGCCAACAGATCAAATCAGCATGAATGTTAACCCGGAACTAGGGACCGAAAAAGTACTCGGCATGTGGTGGTCCACATCTATAGACTGCCTTACATTCAAGCTCACAAGTAACCCTAAGCAAAGAGAAGTTCTTTTCGGGTCACGACGCCCCACCAAGCGCGAAGTTCTAAGAATAATGATGACCATCTTCGACCCACTCGGACTGATAGCTTGTTTTCTCATGTACATAAAAATTCTTCTTCAAGAAATATGGCGCTCCAAAATTGGGTGGGACGATAGAATTGAAGATGAAGAATATAGTAAATGGACAAAATGGATCAAATATCTCCCTGAAGTGGAAGCCGTTAAAATACCGAGATGCTATGTAAGAGAGTCGTGGGGATCTGAAATACAGCTGCACATCTTTGTAGACGCCAGCGAAAACGGATACGCTGCTGCTGCTTACACAAGAAACTGTATCGATGAGCGCATTGACACCTGTTTAGTTGGTGCAAAAACACGAGTATCGCCCTTAAAGTCTCTATCTATTCCTCGACTTGAACTGCAAGCTGCTCTTTTAGGTGCACGATTCGCGAAATGCATCACCGAGTCACACGGCATACCCTTTAATCGCCGTTTTTTCTGGTCCGACTCAAAAACAGTTTTGTGTTGGATTCGATCCGACCATCGAAGATATCGACAGTTCGTAGCATGCCGTGTAAGCGAAATCCTGGATGTCACCGAGATCAGTGAGTGGAGATGGATTCCTACCAATAAGAACGTGGCGGACGAGGCAACGAAGTGGCAAAAACCACCAGATCTTAAGCCTAATAGCAGATGGTTTAACGGCCCACAATTTCTGAAGCTCGCCCCAGATAAATGGCCCAAGGAAGATGGTACCGGCTCAACCACTGAGGATCTCAAAACGAACTTTGTTGGCGTGCACCTTCACCACCAGGAAAGAATCTACCGATCCAAAGAGCTATCGAACTGGAAGAGGCTGGTAAGGAGTACCGCGTACGTTCATCGGTTCATTCGCAATGTGAGCACCAAAAGAACTTCGTTGCCTAGGCTATATGGTTCTTTCCTAAGCAAAGAACTACAGGACGCCGAAGAACACCTGCTGAGAGAGGCACAAATGAGCGAGTACTCAGAAGAAATCGCGGACCTGAAACTAAATCGATGTGTCCAGAAAAGCAGTCCAATTCTCAATCTTAATCCGTTCCTGGACGATAAATGCATAGTTCGATCCCACGGGAGAACTCTACTGGCGGAAGCGGTCAGCGAGGAAGTACGACAGCCGATAATTCTTCCAAGAGGTCATGAAATTACATCACTCATTATACACGACCTTCACTGCCGATATAAGCACCAACATGATGAGACTGTAGTAAACATTCTACGCCAAAGATTCTATATCTCACACATACGGTCTGCGATAAAAGCAGTAAAAAAGTCTTGTCAAGAATGCAAAATCAAAAAGGCTCAACCCCGCCCACCAATAATGGCACCTCTACCTCCCGCGAGACTTGCGGCATTTTCTAGACCGTTTTCATACGTCGGAGTCGACTACTTCGGCCCAATGGCAGTCAGTGTAGGTCGCAGAACCGAAAAGCGTTGGGGAGTACTCTTTACTTGCCTTACGATAAGAGCTGTTCACATTGAGATTGCTCATGCTATGACGACAGACTCATGCATCCTGTGTGTACGAAATTTTATAGCCAGAAGAGGGACACCTATCGAAATTTATAGTGATAACGGCACTAATTTTCACGGTGCAGAGAGGGAGCTACGAGAGGCATCGGCTGCCATTCAGAAAGACAGGCTGACAGAGACCTTCACTACCACAACCATGCAATGGAAGTTCATACCACCCGGTTCATCACATATGGGCGGCTGCTGGGAACGTCTGGTACGTTCCATAAAAAATGTTCTTTACGCCATCGCACCGACGCGAAATCCAAACGATGAGCTGCTGCGTAATATGGTCATGGAAATAGAAAACATCCTCAATGCGCGGCCATTGACATATATTCCAACAGACGTCGAAAACCCGGAAGCACTTACTCCAAACCACCTTTTACTGGGTGCAGCCTGCGGCTCAAAACCCCTGGTGGAATTCGACGACGATGTGAAAGTACATCGTAAAAATTGGCTTGCCTCGCAGCACTTTGCGGACCGCTTCTGGAAGCGCTGGGTTACTGAATACCTACCTACGCTCACCAGACGCACTAAATGGCTTACTCCTACAAAGCCATTAGAAGTCGGCGATATCGTTCTGGTCGTTGACCCGAATAACCCTAGAAACAGCTGGCCTAAAGGGCGAGTAGTCAAAACAAAGCTATCCCATGACAACCAAGTAAGAAGCGCCACCGTCCAAACCCAAAATGGACTCTATGAAAGACCAGCCGTAAAACTCGCGATTCTGGATGTTCTGAGCCCCGATGAAGAGTGCCCACAGGCGGAACTACCAAGGGGGAGTGTTAAGACAGGGAACGCCGAATATAAGAAGTAGTCCCGCGTGCTCACCACAGAGCGGAGCCACTTAATCTTAAAATCAACTAAATGTCAAAAAAAAAACTCTTTTCCGACTTCTTTCTTTTTTATGCCAACCTCGACACGAGGCAGTCATTTTGTATATATATAGTTTTCTTAATGAATATTTGCAATCAAATGTGGAATAAGACTAAGTAAGTAGAATATTTATAGAATTGTAAGAAAAGAAACTGAAGTAATAAATCATTAAAGGTTTTGTAACCAGCGTTAAAAGAAAAAACACGCTTGTTAATAAAATAGTCGGAGTTGCGACTCAAACGTCCGTAACAGTGTGAGAGATTTTGTCGAAAGCTTTGCTGAAATCTGTCGTAATGACGTCTACTTCGTTTCTTTTTTCCATCGCAGAAAGGGAGAAGGAAACAAACTCAACTAGATTAGTAGTTGTAGACCTTCCCTTATAGAAACCATGCTGCTTGGAGGATATCATTGATTTGCATAGCAAAGAAAGTATTTCATACAGAATGCTTTCGAAAAGCTTAGGGATATGAGAGTTTGGCCATGGGTCTATAGTTAGAAATTAAGTTTTTGGGGCCTTTTTTATGGATAGATGAAATAACGGATAATTTCCATAAGTCCGGAAAAACTCCACTTGAAAGGGATATTTTGAAAAGGTTAGTAAGAGGAAGGGCTAAACTGGAACAACATTTTTTAAGCAAAATGGCAGGAATGCCATCTGGACCTGGATTATACTCATCTTTGAGTTTGAGGAGACCATTAAGAATAGTTGACTGATTAAAGCTTAGATTAGAAGGCCCTGTAGAGAAATGGCGAGGATAGGAAAAGTAAGTCTGGCCTAGATCTGGGGTTTTTTGAGCAAAAGACAGTTTACAGTAACTTGCAAAAAAAATAGCGATTGTTGTTGGTTCGTTGGACGATTGGCTATGATGCTTCCACAACAAATTGGTATAATGCTTCCACAACAAAACTTTTTTTTGTACTCAACTTAGGCATCTTTTTCTACAGGCGATTCTTGGTCTTATAAGACCGTCACGGTTCTTGTACCCAAAAACTTCCGCTGACGCTTTGAGTGTGACATGGAAACCGAGGGTGAGCGTCACTAACAATATCCCCGCTACTACCAAGCCTTAAAATTGTTTCATCGGTCAGAAATTTAGTTAGAGGAGGCTCAGTAACGTTTATATCCTGCCAATTAATTAAGTCGAAATATACGATCTATAACCTTTGATTGATTTTCGTGGGCTATCATGCCAACGTCTCACAAAACACTACTAGCGATTATAGTAGCATTTCTGTTAGATAACCCCGCTCGATCACAAGCAATCCCCAAACTTGGAAGTTTGACACGCATTTGATTTGTGGTACTTTTGATCTTTTCATTTTTGGCAGGAGATGATTGTAACTAACACATTACATGAAAATTAAATGAATATTAGAAATTCAAATACCCTCAGATAAGCGTAAGGCTTCGCGGGTAACACAAATAGTGTTAAAATCTTTATAATCTTAAAAATCTAAATCTTGTTACCTTTCTAAGAAAAACGAAACCAATTCTAAATACTTTTACAAACTGGAAGATGTCAAACAGTTAATTTTCCGATTTAAAGAGATTTCTCCGAACGAACAATGATAGGGTAGATATCTACTATAAGAGGCTTATCTTGCTTCGCCGGATATATTTGACAACATGAGGGGAAAATATAAAATTTAATAAGCAAAAAAAAAAAAGGAATACGTACCTTTGGAAAATTTGTGTGCTTTCGTCAATAAAATGTTCACCAAAATCGGAGTTCTGGTGCGATTGTTTTTCCCTTTCCATATTTTCAGAAGCATTTTGTCTTGAATGCAATTGAATATCGAAGGTCTGATGTAAGGTATTTTCACTTCCTAGTGGTAATGGTATGGAGCGATTATTATTGCTAGACAAAATTATAAGATTCCTCAACTGATTACCAGCTTTTTGGAACACATCATTATTTTGGGATTCGAGAAGAGTTCCCCTTACATCATGATGATTTACCGACAAAGTTTGATCGCCGACATAACTGTCCAAACTGTGATGTGGTCTTTGAAAAGAAAGTTTTGAATCCTCTGTTTTATAGATTACATCAAACCCCCTGAAAATAAGTAATGAATGAATTATTTTTCCAAAAATTAAATTAATAAAAGGGACTTATTTCAACCTGTTAGTGCTAGGCAAACTCTGTGTAGACTGAAGTCGGTTTCTCTCTGTTTGCAAACGCTGTGAAAATAAAAATCAGACATTAAGTAATGTAAAATGAAAATAGAAAGTTCAACTACCAATTTTTGATTTCTAAAACGTAATCTTGCCAGCATACCCCTTGAATGTGCCTGAACTATCACAATAGTCAAACATAGTTTATGATACCAGGATTTCTGTTTATACATCCTCCAATAAGTTTGGATAATTAGTGCTGCAGTCCATCTTCGGCGGTTGCGCGTAAGTTTTTCTTGTGCCAAGGTCATTCTCCAATATGACTGAATCATAAGAACAGCACTTTTATAAAGTAAAAATTTTTTCCGTTGAAGTATACCACGAAACCATCTTTGGATTAATATAATACTATCAATGATTTTGGTATGCAATTTGATATCTAATCGAGTTTTTTGAGATTCTCTCATGAAAATTTTTGTCGCTCCTGTTCAAAAAAAAAAAACAATACTGTTAAAATATTTGTTCAGTTACAAAAAAAAAAATCTGCGTAGATAAAAAGCTTTTATTTTTGAACAGATAAAAAGCACTTATTTTTTAATATGTATTTAATGCGAATGCTTCACAATTACTCAAAAGACATGTCTATATGTATATGTATTAATCAATGGAAGAAATCATTGGTCACATCAAAACTCTTTTCCGAACTCAGACCACAAAGAAAGTTTTAGTATTTAATACAATTTATTTATTTCTTTACCTTTTACAATAGTGATAAAGCAATGGTTTTATAAAAACTATGTTACGAAAAAAAAAAAAAAAAACTAAACACTTGAATCCTGTGCTGGCTAAGCTTCTTCCAACTGCAGTTCCAACACCGGCCAAATCTCCAACGAATCTATCCTTCATAGGTTCGGAAACGAATTCCCTATGTTTGTAGGATGTACTACGTTGAGATTGTTCTCCCATATTTTTAATTTTTCCCTATTTATAACACGCGCAACTTGAAATTAATAAAATTTCTCAAAAACGCGCACGACCGACCGTCTCAAAATAAATAAACTATGCCAATTGTCATATGTCAGTGTCAAATTCCTTGGGGCATTGATGTAAGACGTCAAAATACGGCAATCAAATGTCGCCCAAAGGAACAACAAAAAATGGATTTTATTTCCCAACAACATGTGAACAAATCACAATAAGTTGATTGCCTTGGAAGTATAAGGTTCGAGGATAAGGTTTTAAGAAAAGTTGATAGAGAAAGTAGACGAAATGTTGAGAGTAGAGAATGGGTGCTAGAATAAAAGACGTTAGAGAGTAATTCTAACTGGTTACCGCAAAAAAAAAAAAAAAGAAAGAACAGCATACTTTGACTGTTCGCGAAATTTCATTGCAAATTGAAACTTCAACGGATCGTCATCAAGTTAAAAGTCGTTCAAGTCTTAAGAAAAGTAACAAGTGAATGATTAAATAAAGTACCTAGTTTCTGTAAAATAATTTCCTAAAAGAAAACTGTCGGGACACATCATAATTTCAATTGTGAACCCTTTATAGGAATTTCTAAGGAAATCCAATTTAAGCAGTTCCCGTATTGAGGATCTGCACCGAAAATTTTAACAGAGGTAGCAACCAAAAAGAAAAAAAGAAGGAAAAGCTGTAAAAAGATCCGAACCAGCAAATCGAATTTAACAGCGGAGACAACGTTAAACCGTTTCGGCAAATTTCATCCCCGTTGGCTCAACGGAAATCGCCGCTAACATTATTGGAATCTGTAGTCTGTACACGTAAATTAACGTAACCTGCAGCAGTTAACAGTGGTTTTGTTCTTTGCTTTTAGTAATTCTAAATTTTTTATTAGATAAAATCTTTTTGACGGCATTATCGAAAGCGCGCGGTTTTTAAAGTAGTTTTGTAGAATTAAGAAAGAATTTGTAGAGTGTATAAATATCAAAGTGTTATATATAAATCCAAAAGTGATACAGGTAGCGAGTCAACGAGGTATCATCGCGGGAGCAAGCGGATGCAGTGGCCACGACATCATTTTGCTTCGTAAGAACGGTGAGTGTTTTTTTTTTGCACCTTGTAATTTTTAATATATTCATTTTGCTATATATATACATATATAAATTCTTGGGTGGGTTTGTTTTGAGGGGACTTTAAGTAATAGTAAATTTTTTTTGTTGTGATAAAAGAGGGTTGAATACCCCAAATCTGTATCACAAGAGCCTCGAGTAGAAGTCAAACAGATTCGATTTAAAACAAAATGAGAATAAACCATTAAAGTAAACTACATGGCAAGTTATGAATATTTAAAACCACTTAATTGAAAAACCAAACCAATAGAACTACATACATAAAAACATTTGTATATACATTACATAAAGATATCAAAAATCTTCGTAACCTTTAAAATTTGAATTTTAATAAAAAGTTAACTAAGAAAAGACTTAGTATAGTATCAAAACTTGCAGTTAAAATTATATTAATAACCACACAATCATGCAATTAAATAAAATTTGAGTTGCTAATTTATTTATCAAGAAGGAGGGAGATGAGATGAAGGTGATGGAAAGGAAATAAAGGAAACAAAGGGGCCATATTAAGGGGTACTTAAGCGGATACAGTACCAAGGTAGGGAGGGTAACGAGCAATTTGTCCGCAGGCAAATCAACACCATTGCCTAAGCCTGGCATGATTTTTTGGAACAGGGTTAGTTGGGTCAAGTACCCGCCCCCTCCGACGAGCTAATAAAGGGAACTAGCATGCCAGCAACGACCCATATAGGCCAACAAAAGCCCGTTTCAAATGGCGCCCATTACGTGGTGATCGCTATTCAAGGAATAGTGATCCAGAATTTGAGTTTTTCAGGATTTTTTTTTGTAAATAAATTTTAATTTAAATAGATTTTCATAGATTTTTTTCATTTTTTTACTTGAGATTAAATCTTTTTGCCAACAGTATTCCTGTTGACTCGTAAGTCCCAGTGAGTGAATGTGAAGATTCGGCATTGCGTTGCGACGAGGAAAGGGGAATGCCTAGGTAAAAATTTAATGTGGAGTGAAGAGTTTTGAGTCCACTGGGTGTTTGTCTAGCAAGTGCTCACTGGTCCAAGGCATTCACCACATATGAAATTACATGATTCGAGGAGACTCCAGGATGTAGTTACGTCGTTGAGAGTCCTTTGAAAAGACCGTTTCAGAGTCTGCTAGCTGGAGTATGCGGCTACGAAAGTCCTGAAACAAATAAATAATCAATTATAAACGTCATTTAATTTTTTTTTTTTTAAGTTTGTAGAGTAGAACATTTTACTTTTGTAGTACATTTTGAAAAGCTCAAGCACTTTGGCACCTTTGTGTCCTTTATTTTCGTAAGTTCCTACAGCTTTCTCGAAATCTTAATCCTTCGTTTTTTTTATATGAATATATTTGAACTGAAATACAAATTATAAACAGAATTCATTTCCTCAACTTTAGTTTTTTTTGTTTTGATTTTGATGTTTCAAAATTTTTCGATTTTATTTTTTTTATATATACGTACCCAGATTTTTTTTTCGTAAATGCGCACTCGATTGGCACAAATAATTTAGAGAAATCTCACAGGTAATTCAAACACAAGCACCAACAGAATAATAAGAAGTAGACTTATTCTGTGCGAAGTAGATAATGAGCAACGGTCGTCGCTCTTCTCTTGATGAAACTTTATCCCGATTTAAGGCAAATTCCGAAGCTAGATTTGAAGCATTTTATAATCGTTTCCGAGACACAATCAGTAGGTTCAATTTGGACAATTCGTTCAGTTTTTCTCAAGAGCTTAACTCGACTGTAGGTAACTCAACATTTACAATGTCGCACGAGCAGTCAGAAAATGAGTTACCAAATCTTGGCCGCGATAGTGAGGAACGAGAAGACAACATCGCTGGTCCGTCAAATAGGCAAAGAAGTTCGTCAGTTGAAGACTTGGCGAACAAAATCGAAAGCAGTCTTATGACAAATCAGGTTAGGTTTTTCCAACAGATGGACATGTTTATGGTAAATGTCATAAAAAAATTGGAAGACATTAACCGGCCTACCGTTCCGAGAGCCTCTGAGGGTGTGAGTGAAAACCCATTTCGCTCAGGTGTAGAGTCTAGACCGACCCACGATCATCAAACAGTTCCAAATCCTCGAAATTCCATTTCGCCTTCTTTATTTAGTGCCTCGGATGCCTGCAGATTAGACAGGTGGAACATTAAATATGACGGAACCGAAAACGTCGGTGATTTTTTGTTTAAGGTTGGTCGTCTGCAAGCTTCGTCTTCATACAGCGACGAACAAATCGCTTCAAACTTCCACCAAGTACTGAGCGGGAAAGCAAATAACTGGTTTTGGGGTTATTTGCGACGAAAACCAGAGGCAACTTTTGCTCAAATCAAAGAGGCGATGAAAAAAGAATTTGGACGGCAAGAGAATGACGTGGAGGTCTATATGAGGTTGTTAACTCGCAAACAAGGGTTCAAAGAGTCTTTCGATGATTTTTACGGTTCCATTGTTAGTCTTAACGACAGGTTAAAAGAACCTTTCGATGAGAGGAAAATAATTGATGTTATTTGTAGTAACGCTAAGGATAAACTTGGGGAGTTGCTTTTATTAGCAAATGTCAAGAGCCTAGAAGAGCTAAGAAATAAGGCTCGAGAAGCTGAGAGGTTTTTGGCGAAGCGGTATTCTTCCCAAAGAACGGTACACGAGATCTCAGTTGAAGATAAACCAGAACCAACCGATACCGAAGGTGAGGAAATCGCGGCCTTAACTTCATTTCAAAGATCGGGTTCTTCAGCGAATCTGACGTGTTGGAATTGTGACCAAACGGGGCACAGCTACCATTTTTGCCCTTCACATGTAAGGAATTTGTTTTGCTTCGTGTGCGGTTTCAAGGGTGTTAGCACTCCTGAGTGCAAAAACCATTCGGGAAACCTACGACGGGACGAATCAAGGAGAGGGGAGTTTCGTCCCTCCAACAACATCCCCGAACAGAAACATGCATAAATAACAAAGACCTTACATCCGAGAGCATACCAACAAATATTTTGAAACGTGAAGAAACCCTCAGCTCTCAGGATGATCCCATTTCCACCTTTTCTTTAAAATCTATTCACGAGCGCAAGCTCAACTATTATAAAGTTCGGTCCCGAATCTTCGGAACGAAGACCTTAGCCAGCATTCACGTGCAGAAATGCAGACATCGGTTTCGTAACCGGAAAAAAATTCGCAAACAGATAGTGGAATCTATAATCTCTTCGAGTACAGATGGACGGATGTATGCAAACATTACCCTTGAAGGTGAATCAGTATTTGGTTAGCTAGATAGTGGAGCCTCGATATCTGTATTAGGTAGTGGATGTTGGAATTTGGTAGAGAAAATGGGTATTCAGGTGAACCCGTACAAAAACATAGTGCGTACGGCTGACGGTAAGTCACATGACATTGTGGGGCACTGTGAATTGAAAACGTCCTACAACGGCATGACCAAAAACCTGATTTTCTACCTTATTCCAAATCTTACTCAAGCGGTATACCTAGGAATGAATTTCTGGAAAGATTTTCACTTGATGCCACAAATAAGCGAAATACAAACTGATGCCTGGATGAGTGAAGATAAGGTGAGTTTTAAAGATGAAGCGGAATTATCGAGTTAAACCCAGAACAAAACCAAATACTTGAAAGGACAAAAAAACTTTTCCCCAATTTTGTCGAGATGGGTTTAGGTAAAACTAATCTAGGAGTTCATTCGATTGACACTGGTAACGCCGTGCCAATTAAGTCTCGCCACTACCCATTGTCGCCGGTTCGTCAAGAAGAAGCCTACAAAGAACTAGACCGAATGTTAGATCTCGGCGTTATTGGGGTCAGCAACTCTCCCTGGTGTTGCCCAGTGGTCTTGGTTAAGAAACCCGGTAAGGTTCGCCTATGCTTAGATTTTCGCAAAGTCAATGCTGTGACAGTTAAGGACGCATACCCGCTTCCACACATTGAAGGGTTACTCAGTCGCATCAAAGATACTCATTTTATTTCAGGGATAGATCTCAAAGACGCATATTGGCAGATTCCACTATTTAAAGTGATGCCCTTTGGGTTGAGTAATGCGGGTCAAACAATGTGTCGAGTGATAGACAAGCTGTTGCCATCTAGTTTGCGTGAGAACGTCTTTGTGTATCTTGACGATCTTTTGATTTGCACTGCTGACTTCGAAACCCATATCCGTGTCCTTAACGAAGTTGCATCTTGTCTGCGCAGAGCGAACCTTACAATTAACCTTGATAAGAGTAAGTTCACCATGAAAGAAATAAAGTATCTAGGATACATCGTAGGTCAAGGTATTTTGAAGACGAATCCGGAGAAAGTAGAAGCAATGGTCAACTTTCCTATCCCTAAGACTCAAAGACAAGTCCGCTTACGTTGATGGATCCCCTTTTAAAGTGATAACCGACCATTCTAGTCTCAAATGGTTAATGTCCATGAAAGACTTGAGTGGAAGATTAGCTAGATGGAGTCTGGAACTTCAGCCATTTGACTTTTCCATCGAACACCGGAAGGGTTCACTCAACGTAGTGCCGGACACGTTATCGCGAAAGGAAATGGACGAGATGGTGGCAACGTCGTTTTGTATAGATCATGAGCTTGATGAGATTTCAGCGTGTATGGTAGGTCAAGAGGTTGACCTCGAGTCGGTTGAGTTTGATTCGGAGCCATATTCCCAATTGAGAGAAAACATCACCTCAAATCAATCTTCACTTCCGGACCTAGTGGTATCCAGAAAATTCATCTACAAAAGGGTAAGGTTCAGAAGTAGTGATGTTAGTGACGAGGATTCCCTATGGCGTCTTTGGTTACCCGAAACACTCACCTTAGATTGCATACGAGCTGCCCATAACACCAAACTTAGTTGACACAGCGGATTCGCCAAGACATATAACCGCATTCGCGAAAAATATTACTGGCCTAAAATGGTTAGGGACATCAAAGCTTTCGTTAGTGAGTGCGACGTTTGTAAAAGTGTCAAAGCACCAAATTCTATCCATCATCAATTTGAATTTATTTGCAGGGATACTGCCTCTTTAATTTGTATATAACCACTGTCGGTATATCAATATCTATTTCAATATATAAATTCTATCCTACGTCCTCCTATAACTACGCAGATTGTGTCTGAAAGACCAATGCAGAGAATATATATCGACCTGATGGGGCCTTATCCACGTACAAAAAGAGGAAATATTTACGTTTTTATTGCTGTGGATCACTTCACTAAGTTTCCATTTCTTAAGGCCCTTCCGAAAGCTACCTCTTCGCGGATAGTGCAATATTTAGAATCTGAGGTGTTTCACGCTTTCGGGACCCCTGAACATATTCACTCCGACAATGGACGTCAGTTCGTATCCAAAGAATTTAAAGAGTTCTTGGAGAACTACGGGATTAAACATACCCGAACAGCGTTATATTCTCCGCAAGCCAACATATCGGAAAGAGTCAACCGTAATTTGCTTAGCAAGTTAAGAGTGTTGATATCCGAGGAGCAGAACGATTGGGATAATCATTTATCGAGCATTGCATGTGCACTGCGTTCTGATTCTCATGATGCGATTGGCTGTCAGCCCTATTATGCTCTTTTTGGGCAAAGCATGATTTCTCATGGTTCTGCTTATCGGATACTTCGCAATCTTAACGCTCTTGGTGACCCTGATATGATTGTGGCTCCGCGAGAAGTTAAAACGCAAATAGCCAGACAGAAGTTGTCGGAGAATATGTTTAGGGCACACGTTAAGTCGAAAAACCCTTAAATTCACGATCTAAAATGGTAACTTACCGAGTTGGACCGGAAGTATTCCATCGAAATTTCGCCCAAAGTAGTTTTCCTCAGGGCATTAATGCTAAACTGCTCCCAAAGTTCATAAAACCCCGCGTACGACGTGTAGTTGGAAACTGCATGTATGAACTAGAGACACGGGGGAGATTACGGTATCCGTGGTCCCGCGATATTATATTATTTCCATGCGGAAAGCTGTTGCTTACGGAAAACAATTGCTATTTCCATATTTAGCATGAGCAGCTTAACCCTGCGGAAAAAGGGTTTAAATAATGAGCCCCGCGAAGCGGGCCATGCGGAAAGCTGTTCCATACGGAAATTATTTGCTATTTTCATATTCAGCATGAGCAGCCTAACCCTGCGGAAACAGGGTTCAAATAATGTGCCCCGCGAAGCGGGCCATGCGGAAAGCTGTTGCATACGGAAATTATTTGCTATTTTCATATTTAGCATGAGCAGCCTAACCCTGCGGAAACAGGGTTCAAATAATGAGCCCCGCGAAGCGGGCCATGCGGAAAGCTGTTGAAATTTTGCATTTTTTTTTTTATATTATTTTTTTTTTCCACAAAATTAAATTCTTGAAGATTTTATCTATCATTTCCAACCATTCCCATGCGATTTGAGCGTCTAGAACGCTTACAATAGCGGGACCACGGATACCGTAATCGTGCCGAGACACGCGCTGGGAAAACCATTGGTGTTTTCCACGCCAAGGATATACGGCAGTAATCCTTTGGTTGCACCTCGTAAGCGGCACTGAAATCTATAAAAATACCACAAAGTATCATGCCAATTAAACATCTAATAAATTTTACTTATCTGACTGATAAATTTGGAGGTTACCCGGCATAAACTCAATATGTGTGGGTTCAGTACCCACGTTGGTAGTTTTATTTTAGGAATTTAAAAACACTTTTGTTGGCCTGGGTTTTTTTTAACACATTATCTTTCAGGCTCACAATTTAGGCTACACAGATTTTCTGCTTGATAATATTTGGCCTCGGAATGCCTCTCTAAAACGCCTATGGCTAAAGCACATTGTATTTTCCGTACAAAGTTTCCGACTTGGTTTACTTTTACCACTGATTTTGCGAACGAATTATTAACTAAACGAGAATGGCGTGGGTTCATTTGCATACTTTAGATAAAAGTTTATCTAAATGAAGCAAAGCCCTGTTACGAAAAAAAAAAAAAAACTAAACACTTGAATCCTGTGCTGGCTAAGCTTCTTCCAACTGCAGTTCCAACACCGGCCAAATCTCCAACGAATCTATCCTTCATAGGTTCGGAAACGAATTCCCTATGTTTGTAGGATGTACTACGTTGAGATTGTTCTCCCATATTTTTAATTTTTCCCTATTTGTAACACGCGCAACTTGAAATTAATAAAATTTCTCAAAAACGCGCACGACCGACCGTCTCAAAATAAATAAACTATGCCAATTGTCATATGTCAGTGTCAAATTCCTTGGGGCATTGATGTAAGACGTCAAAATACGGCAATCAAATGTCGCCCAAAGGAACAACAAAAAATGGATTTTATTTCCCAACAGCATGTGAACAAATCACAATAAGTTGATTGCCTTGGAAGTATAAGGTTCGAGGATAAGGTTTTAAGAAAAGTTGATAGAGAAAGTAGACGAAATGTTGAGAGTAGAGAATGGGTGCTAGAATAAAAGACGTTAGAGAGTAATTCTAACTGGTTACCGCAAAAAAAAAAGAAAGAACAGCATACTTTGACTGTTCGCGAAATTTCATTGCAAATTGAAACTACAACGGATCGTCATCAAGTTAAAAGTCGTTCAAGTCTTAAGAAAAGTAACAAGTGAATGATTAAATAAAGTACCTAGTTTCTGTAAAATAATTTCCTAAAAGAAAAGTGTCGGGACACATCATAATTTCAATTGTGAACCCTTTTTAGGAATTTCTAAGGAAATCCAATTTAAGCAGTTCCCGTATTGAGGATCTGCACCGAAAATTTTAACAGAGGTAGCAACCAAAAAGAAAAAAAGAAGGAAAAGCTGTAAAAAGATCCGTACCAGCAAATCGAATTTAACAGCGGAGACAACGTTAAAACGTTTCGGCAAATTTCATCCCCGTTGGCTCAACGGAAATCGCCGCTAACATTATTGGAATCTGTAGTCTGTACACGTAAATTAACCACTGCAGCAGTTAACAGTGGTTTTGTTCTTTGCTTTTAGTAATTCTTAATTTTCAAAAAAATTCCTTATCTTTGCGATTGATTAGATAAAATCTTTTTGACGGCATTATTGAAAGCGCGCGATTTTTAAAGTAGTTTTGTAGAATTAAGAAAGAATTTGTAGAGTGTATAAATATCAAAGTGTTATATATAAATCCAAAAGTGATACAGGTAGCGAATCAACGAGGTATCATCGCGGGAGCAAGCGGATGCAGTGGCCACGACATCATTTTGCTTCGTAAGAACGGTGAGTGTTTTTTTGCACCTTGTAATTTTTAATATATGTATTCATTTTGCTATATATATATACATATATAAATTCTTGGGTGGGTTTGTTTTGAGGGGACTTTAAGTAATAGTAAATTTTTTTTTGTTGTGATAAAAGGGGGTTGAATACCCCAAATCTGTATCACAAGAGCCTCGAGTAGAAGTCAAACAGATTCGATTTAAAACAAAATGAGAATAAACCATTAAAGTAAATTACATGCCAAGTTATGAATATTTAAAACCACTTAATTGAAAAACCAAACCAATAGAACTACATACATAAAAACATTTGTATATACATTACATAAAGATATCAAAAATCTTCGTAACCTTTAAAATTTGAATTTTAATAAAAGGTTAACTAAGAAAAGACTTAGTATAGTATCAAAACTTGCAGTTAAAACTATATTAATAACCACACAATCATGCAATTAAATAAAATTTGTATATGAAGATTACAACAGAAATAAAATGAGTTGCTAATTTATTTATCAAGAAGGAGGGAGATGAGATGAAGGTGATGGAAAGGAAATAAAGAAAACAAAGGGGCCATATTAAGGGGTACTTAAGCGGATACAGTACCAAGGTAGGGAGGGTAACGAGCAATTTGTCCGCAGGCAAATCAACACCATTGCCTAAGCCTGGCATGATTTTTTGGAACAGGGTTAGTTGGGTCAAGTACCCGCCCCCCTCCGACGAGCTAATAAAGGGAACTAGCATGCCAGCAACGACCCATATAGGCCAACAAAAGCCCGTTTCAAATGGCGCCCATTACGTGGTGATCGCTGTTCAAGGAATAGTGATCCAGAATTTGAGTTTTTCAGGATTTTTTTTTGTAAATAAATTTTAATTTAAATAGATTTTCAAAGATTTTTTTCATTTTTTTACTTGAGATTAAATCTTTTTGCCAACAGTATTCCTGTTGACTCGTAAGTCCCAGTGAGTGAATGTGAAGATTCGGCATTGCGTTGCGACGAGGAAAGGGGAATGCCTAGGTAAAAATTTAATGTGGAGTGAAGAGTTTTGAGTCCACTGGGTTTGTCTAGCAAGTGCTCACTGGTCCAAGGCATTCACCACACATGAAATTACATGATTCGAGGAGACTCCAGGATGTAGTTACGTCGTTGAGAGTCCTTTGAAAAGATCGTTTCAGAGTCTGCTAGCTGGAGTATGCGGCTACGAAAGTCCTGAAACAAATAAATAATCAATTATAAACGTCATTTAATTTTTTTTTTTTTAAGTTTGTAGAGTAGAATATTTTACTTTTGTAGTACATTTTGAAAAGCTCAAGCACTTTGGCACCTTTGTGTCCTTTATTTTCGTAAGTTCCTACAGCTTTCTCGAAATCTTAATCCTTCGTTTTTTTTTTATATGAATATATTTGAACTGAAATACAAATTATAAACAGAATTCATTTCCTCAACTTTAGTTTTTTTTGTTTTGATTTTGATTTTTCAAAATTTTTCGATTTTATTTTTTTTATATATACGTACCCAGATTTTTTTTTCGTAAATGCGCACTCGATTGGCACAAATAATTTAGAGAAATCTCACAGGTAATTCAAACATAAGCACCAACAGAATAATAAGAAGTAGACTTATTCTGTGCGAAGTAGATAATGAGCAACGGTCGTCGCTCTTCCCTTGAAGAAACTTTATCCCGATTTCAGGCAAATTCCGAAGCTAGATTTGAAGCATTTTATAATCGTTTCCGAGACACAATCAGTAGGTTCAATTTGGACAATTCGTTCAGTTTTTCTCAAGAGCTTAACTCGACTGTAGGTAACTCAACATTTACAATGTCGCACGAGCAGTCAGAAAATGAGTTACCAAATCTTGGCCGCGATAGTGAGGAACGAGAAGACAACATCGCTGGTCCGTCAAATAGGCAAAGAAGTTCGTCAGTTGAAGACTTGGCGAACAAAATCGAAAGCAGTCTTATGACAAATCAGGTTAGGTTTTTCCAACAGATGGACATGTTTATGGTAAATGTCATAAAAAAATTGGAAGACATTAACCGGCCTACCGTTCCGAGAGCCTCTGAGGGTGTGAGTGAAAACCCATTTCGCTCAGGTGTAGAGTCTAGACCGACCCACGATCATCAAACAGTTCCAAATCCTCGAAATTCCATTTCGCCTTCTTTATTTAGTGCCTCGGATGCCTGCAGATTAGACAGGTGGAACATTAAATATGACGGAACCGAAAACGTCGGTGATTTTTTGTTTAAGGTTGGTCGTCTGCAAGCTTCGTCTTCATACAGCGACGAACAAATCGCTTCAAACTTCCACCAAGTACTGAGCGGGAAAGCAAATAACTGGTTTTGGGGTTATTTGCGACGAAAACCAGAGGCAACTTTTGCTCAAATCAAAGAGGCGATGAAAAAAGAATTTGGACGGCAAGAGAATGACGTGGAGGTCTATATGAGGTTGTTAACTCGCAAACAAGGGTTCAAAGAGTCTTTCGATGATTTTTACGGTTCCATTGTTAGTCTTAACGACAGGTTAAAAGAACCTTTCGATGAGAGGAAAATAATTGATGTTATTTGTAGTAACGCTAAGGATAAACTTGGGGAGTTGCTTTTATTAGCAAATGTCAAGAGCCTAGAAGAGCTAAGAAATAAGGCTCGAGAAGCTGAGAGGTTTTTGGCGAAGCGGTATTCTTCCCAAAGAACGGTACACGAGATCTCAGTTGAAGATAAACCAGAACCAACCGATACCGAAGGTGAGGAAATCGCGGCCTTAACTTCATTTCAAAGATCGGGTTCTTCAGCGAATCTGACGTGTTGGAATTGTGACCAAACGGGGCACAGCTACCATTTTTGCCCTTCACATGTAAGGAATTTGTTTTGCTTCGTGTGCGGTTTCAAGGGTGTTAGCACTCCTGAGTGCAAAAACCATTCGGGAAACCTACGACGGGACGAATCAAGGAGAGGGGAGTTTCGTCCCTCCAACAACATCCCCGAACAGAAACATGCATAAATAACAAAGACCTTACATCCGAGAGCATACCAACAAATATTTTGAAACGTGAAGAAACCCTCAGCTCTCAGGATGATCCCATTTCCACCTTTTCTTTAAAATCTATTCACGAGCGCAAGCTCAACTATTATAAAGTTCGGTCCCGAATCTTCGGAACGAAGACCTTAGCCAGCATTCACGTGCAGAAATGCAGACATCGGTTTCGTAACCGGAAAAAAATTCGCAAACAGATAGTGGAATCTATAATCTCTTCGAGTACAGATGGACGGATGTATGCAAACATTACCCTTGAAGGTGAATCAGTATTTGGTTAGCTAGATAGTGGAGCCTCGATATCTGTATTAGGTAGTGGATGTTGGAATTTGGTAGAGAAAATGGGTATTCAGGTGAACCCGTACAAAAACATAGTGCGTACGGCTGACGGTAAGTCACATGACATTGTGGGGCACTGTGAATTGAAAACGTCCTACAACGGCATGACCAAAAACCTGATTTTCTACCTTATTCCAAATCTTACTCAAGCGGTATACCTAGGAATGAATTTCTGGAAAGATTTTCACTTGATGCCACAAATAAGCGAAATACAAACTGATGCCTGGATGAGTGAAGATAAGGTGAGTTTTAAAGATGAAGCGGAATTATCGAGTTAAACCCAGAACAAAACCAAATACTTGAAAGGACAAAAAAACTTTTCCCCAATTTTGTCGAGATGGGTTTAGGTAAAACTAATCTAGGAGTTCATTCGATTGACACTGGTAACGCCGTGCCAATTAAGTCTCGCCACTACCCATTGTCGCCGGTTCGTCAAGAAGAAGCCTACAAAGAACTAGACCGAATGTTAGATCTCGGCGTTATTGGGGTCAGCAACTCTCCCTGGTGTTGCCCAGTGGTCTTGGTTAAGAAACCCGGTAAGGTTCGCCTATGCTTAGATTTTCGCAAAGTCAATGCTGTGACAGTTAAGGACGCATACCCGCTTCCACACATTGAAGGGTTACTCAGTCGCATCAAAGATACTCATTTTATTGCAGGGATAGATCTCAAAGACGCATATTGGCAGATTCCACTATTTAAAGTGATGCCCTTTGGGTTGAGTAATGCGGGTCAAACAATGTGTCGAGTGATAGACAAGCTGTTGCCATCTAGTTTGCGTGAGAACGTCTTTGTGTATCTTGACGATCTTTTGATTTGCACTGCTGACTTCGAAACCCATATCCGTGTCCTTAACGAAGTTGCATCTTGTCTGCGCAGAGCGAACCTTACAATTAACCTTGATAAGAGTAAGTTCACCATGAAAGAAATAAAGTATCTAGGATACATCGTAGGTCAAGGTATTTTGAAGACGAATCCGGAGAAAGTAGAAGCAATGGTCAACTTTCCTATCCCTAAGACTCAAAGACAAGTCCGCAGATTTTTAGGATTAACCGGTTGGTACTGAAGATTTATTAAGAATTATTCGGAATTAGCTGCGCCACTGACGGATTGTCTAAAGAAAAAGAACAAATTCGAATTGACACCTGAAGCTTTAGAGGCGTTCAACAGATTAAGAACTGCACTATCTTCTGCACCTGTACTGTCACAACCCGATTTCAAAAAACCTTTCACAATCCAATGCGATGCCTCTTCAGAGGGAGTAGGTGGGGTGATCTTTCAGTTGGATGAGAATCTAAACGAAAAACCGATAGCCTACATGTCGAAGAAGTTGAATAAAGCTCAGAAAAACTATACAGTTACAGAGCTCGAATGTCTTGCCGCTGTCCTTAGCATTCGTAAATTCCGTGCTTACGTTGATGGATCCCCTTTTAAAGTGATAACCGACCATTCTAGTCTCAAATGGTTAATGTCCATGAAAGACTTGAGTGGAAGATTAGCTAGATGGAGTCTGGAACTTCAGCCATTTGACTTTTCCATCGAACACCGGAAGGGTTCACTCAACGTAGTGCCGGACACGTTATCGCGAAAGGAAATGGACGAGATGGTGGCAACGTCGTTTTGTATAGATCATGAGCTTGATGAGATTTCAGCGTGTATGGTAGGTCAAGAGGTTGACCTCGAGTCGGTTGAGTTTGATTCGGAGCCATATTCCCAATTGAGAGAAAACATCACCTCAAATCAATCTTCACTTCCGGACCTAGTGGTATCCAGAAAATTCATCTACAAAAGGGTAAGGTTCAGAAGTAGTGATGTTAGTGACGAGGATTCCCTATGGCGTCTTTGGTTACCCGAAACACTCACCTTAGATTGCATACGAGCTGCCCATAACACCAAACTTAGTTGCCACAGCGGTTTCGCCAAGACATATAACCGCATTCGCGAAAAATATTACTGGCCTAAAATGGTTAGGGACATCAAAGCTTTCGTTGGTGAGTGCGACGTTTGTAAAAGTGTCAAAGCACCAAATTCTATCCTACGCCCTCCTATGAGTACGCAGATTGTGTCTGAAAGACCAATGCAGAGAATATATATCGACCTGTTGGGGCCTTATCCACGTACAAAAAGAGGAAATATTTACGTTTTTATTGCTGTGGATCACTTCACTAAGTTTCCATTTCTTAAGGCCCTTCCGAAAGCTACCTCTTCGCGGATAGTGCAATATTTAGAATCTGAGGTGTTTCACGCTTTCGGGACCCCTGAACATACTCACTCCGACAATGGACGTCAGTTCGTATCCAAAGAATTTAAAGAGTTCTTGGAGAACTACGGGATTAAACATACCCGAACAGCGTTATATTCTCCGCAAGCCAACATATCGGAAAGAGTCAACCGTAATTTGCTTAGCAAGTTAAGAGTGTTGATATCCGAGGAGCAGAACGATTGGGATAATCATTTATCGAGCATTGCATGTGCACTGCGTTCTGATTCTCATGATGCGATTGGCTGTCAGCCCTATTATGCTCTTTTTGGGCAAAGCATGATTTCTCATGGTTCTGCTTATCGGATACTTCGCAATCTTAACGCTCTTGGTGACCCTGATATGATTGTGGCTCCGCGAGAAGCTAAAACGCAAATAGCCAGACAGAAGTTGTCGGAGAATATGTTTAGGGCACACGTTAAGTCGAAAAACACTTACAACTCACGTTCTAAAATGGTAACTTACCGAGTTGGACAGGAAGTATTCCATCGAAATTTCGCCCAAAGTAGTTTTCCTCAGGGCATTAATGCTAAACTGCTCCCAAAGTTCATAAAATCCCGCGTGCGACGTGTAGTGGGAAACTGCATGTATGAATTAGAGACACGCGCTGGGAAAACCATTGGTGTTTTCCACGCCAAGGATATACGGCAGTAATCCTTTGGTTGCACCTCGTAAGCGGCACTGAAATCTATAAAAATACCACAAAGTATCATGCCAATTAAACATCTAATAAATTTTACTTATCTGACTGATAAATTTGGAGGTTACCCGGCATAAACTCAATATGTGTGGGTTCAGTACCCACGTTGGTAGTTTTATTTTAGGAATTTAAAAACACTTTTGTTGGCCTGGGTTTTTTTAACACATTATCTTTCAGGCTTACAATTTAGGCTACACAGATTTTCTGCTTGATAATATTTGGCCTCGGAATGCCTCTCTAAAACGCCTATGGCTAAAGCACATTGCATTTTCCGTACAAAGTTTCCGACTTGGTTTACTTTTACCACTGATTTTGCGAACGAATTATTAACTAAACGAGAATGGCGTGGGTTCATTTGCATACTTTAGATAAAAGTTTATCTAAATGAAGCAAAGCCCTGTTACGAAAAAAAAAAAAAACTAAACACTTGAATCCTGTGCTGGCTAAGCTTCTTCCAACTGCAGTTCCAACACCGGCCAAATCTCCAACGAATCTATCCTTCATAGGTTCGGAAACGAATTCCCTATGTTTGTAGGATGTACTACGTTGAGATTGTTCTCCCATATTTTTAATTTTTCCCTATTTATAACACGCGCAACTTGAAATTAATAAAATTTCTCAAAAACGCGCACGACCGACCGTCTCAAAATAAATAAACTATGCCAATTGTCATATGTCAGTGTCAAATTCCTTGGGGCATTGATGTAAGACGTCAAAATACGGCAATCAAATGTCGCCCAAAGGAACAACAAAAAATGGATTTTATTTCCCAACAACATGTGAACAAATCACAATAAGTTGATTGCCTTGGAAGTATAAGGTTCGAGGATAAGGTTTTAAGAAAAGTTGATAGAGAAAGTAGACGAAATGTTGAGAGTAGAGAATGGGTGCTAGAATAAAAGACGTTAGAGAGTAATTCTAACTGGTTACCGCAAAAGAAAAAGAAAGAACAGCATACTTTGACTGTTCGCGAAATTTCATTGCAAATTGAAACTTCAACGGATCGTCATCAAGTTAAAAGTCGTTCAAGTCTTAAGAAAAGTAACAAGTGAATGATTAAATAAAGTACCTAGTTTCTGTAAAATAATTTCCTAAAAGAAAAGTGTCGGGACACATCATAATTTCAATTGTGAACCCTTTTTAGGAATTTCTAAGGAAATCCAATTTAAGCAGTTCCCGTATTGAGGATCTGCACCGAAAATTTTAACAGAGGTAGCAACCAAAAAGAAAAAAAGAAGGAAAAGCTGCAAAAAGATCCGAACCAGCAAATCGAATTTAACAGCGGAGACAACGTTAAACCGTTTCGGCAAATTTCATCCCCGTTGGCTCAACGGAAATCGCCGCTAACATTATTGGAATCTGTAGTCTGTACACGTAAATTAACGTAACCTGCAGCAGTTAACAGTGGTTTTGTTCTTTGCTTTTAGTAATTCTTAATTTTCAAAAAAAATTCCTTATCTTTGCGATTGATTAGATAAAATCTTTTTGACGGCATTATTGAAAGCGCGCGATTTTTAAAGTAGTTTTGTAGAATTAAGAAAGAATTTGTAGAGTGTATAAATATCAAAGTGTTATATATAAATCCAAAAGTGATACAGGTAGCGAGTCAACGAGGTATCATCGCGGGAGCAAGCGGATGCAGTGGCCACGACATCATTTTGCTTCGTAAGAACGGTGAGTGTTTTTTTTTTGCACCTTGTAATTTTTAATATATTCATTTTGCTACATATATACATATATAAATTCTTGGGTGGGTTTGTTTTGAGGGGACTTTAAGTAATAGTAAATTTTTTTGTTGTGATAAAAGAGGGTTGAATACCCCAAATCTGTATCGCAAGAGCCTCGAGTAGAAGTCAAACAGATTCGATTTAAAACAAAATGAGAATAAACCATTAAAGTAAATTACATGCCAAGTTATGAATATTTAAAACCACTTAATTGAAAAACCAAACCAATAGAACTACATACATTAAAACATTTGTATATACATTACATAAAGATATCAAAAAACCTTTAAAATTGAATTTTAATAAAAGGATAACTAAGAAAAGACTTATTATAGTATCAAAACTTGCAGTTAAAATTATATTAATAACCACACAATCATGCAATTAAATAAAATTTGTATATGAAGATTACAACAGAAATAAAATGAGTTGCTAATTTATTTATCAAGAAGGAGGGAGATGAGATGAAGGTGATGGAAAGGAAATAAAGGAAACAAAGGGGCCATATTAAGGGGTACTTAAGCGGATACAGTACCAAGGTAGGGAGGGTAACGAGCAATTTGTCCGCAGGCAAATCAACACCATTGCCTAAGCCTGGCATGATTTTTTGGAACAGGGTTAGTTGGGTCAAGTACCCGCCCCCTCCGACGAGCTAATAAAGGGAACTAGCATGCCAGCAACGACCCATATAGGCCAACAAAAGCCCGTTTCAACTAAATTTAGTCGAAGTAAAAGAAAAATTCATAAATAAATGCATCTGTTGTCAGACAAGTGATATTTTATTATTTTTAAATTAAAAAACATTTATATGTTTAACAAAAAAATTTTATTCAATAATTCAAAAATTATTGTGATAGCAAAGATAGGAATGAACTTGTACTAAGTACTAAGTCTTAATATACCATTTATTTCATTAAATCAAAATTAAAAAGACAGCTTTTAACCATCCTATTAAACAAGTATCCGGTACGTTTGCAACGAATACCAGTGGTAATTTATTGAAAAAACTTGGTGCCACTGAAGAAAGGAAAATAAGGAAGTGTGTGCTGGGACAAATGCAAGATATCTTTTACTATTACGTAGTAAGTAAGGTGGATGGGCGTTGTACTATTCGGGTAGGCTCTGACTGGTGCCAACTTACCGGCGCCCAGATGCTGTAACTTATAGTACACGTCAATTGTGCTTACTATACCTCCAAGCGGTATCCACTGGGACCTGGGATGCTCAGTCCACAGCTGACCTGCTAAGCTAGTAAGTGCGGGTGTTGACAAAGGAATCCGGAACAAAAGAATTGTGATCGATCAACACTATAATAGCTCTGCGAACAATGACTGACTGTACGAATCTCAGTGGTCTACGAGAGCTTTCGTGTAAATGTCCCAGCAGATGAATTCGAAGGACAGAATCAACGGTGGACTTCAGCAGCCATAAAAGCAGAAACCCCTGAAAGAGCTACTCCAACATATTTGGTTTAAAGGCCTTTTGGGGTCTTTCAATACTAGGACAGGGTATTGAAGTAGAGATGGTGGCGGATGAGCCCCTAGTGAGCCAACGGCAGCACTCACACCCCTGCAGCAGGGTACTGACACTGGATGTTTCAGCCCTTTGTGTCCGAAGGGATCCAAAAGGACCTGGCCCTCCAGGTTAAGGGTTGAGCGTAGGGTTAACTACCGAGTCACGGAAAAAAAATATGGTTCCGAAAAAACCAAAAGCCTCGGATAACGATAATGATTTCAAAGTTGACGACCCAAGCAAACGAAAAAAGGACAATGACCTCCGGATCTGCACGTGGAACGTAAGATCTCTTAACGGACTACGTGCAGCTGGAGAATTTGCGGACGCCCTAGACTGCTGCAAAGCAGACATAACCGCCATCCAAGAAGTGCGATGGAGTGGGCCGGGCATAAAGAAGATGAAAAACTGTGACATCTACTATGGCGACTGCTACAGACAACAGAAACAGCGCTTATTTGGGTGCGGATTTGTAGTTAGAGGAAGACTCAGGGATAAGGTGATTAGCCAAAATCCAGTCAATGAGCGTATAATGACCATCCCCATCAGGGCTAAATTCGCCAACATTAGCCTTATATGCGCTCACGCTCCCACAGATGAGAAAGACGACGATTCCAAAGACTGTTTCTACGAGCTCCTCGAAGAAATATATGAGCAGTGCCCTAGACACGACGTGAAAATCGTTCTTGGCGATTTCAACGCAAAACTAGGGAAGGAGGACATCTTTGGAAACACAATCGGTAAGCATAGCCTCAACGACAAAACCTCCGAAAACGGATTAAGGCTAATCGATTTTGCTGCGGGGCTAAATCTTGTTGTAAGTAGTACACGCTACCCGCATCTCAAAATTCATAAAGGTACATGGCGATCACCAGATCAATTAACCGTCAACCAAATTGACCATGTTGCGATCGACGCAAGGCACTCTTCCAGTGTGTTGGATGTCCGAACTTTCCGAGGGGCCAACTTTGACTCGGACCACTACCTTGTTGTAGTCAAGGTACGAAAGAGGATATATTGTTCACGACCAGCACGAACTAGCGCTGTGAAGAGATATGACGTCGGAAAGCTACAATCGCAAGAGATTGCCAATGCCTTTTCCAATCGAGTGTCCCTTCAATTATCCTTGAATCCCATGCCGCCAGCATTAAGCATTGAAGACCAGTGGCAGCAATGCCAAGAAGCCATCAGAACCGCTGCCTCTGAGGTTCTGGGTTTCACTCGGCCACCAAAACGAAACCCATGTTTCGATAAAGAATGCAGGTAGGGAAATGCAGCCAAACAAAAAGCACGACAAATGCTGATGCAACAACGAACAAGGGCTGCTTACGATCAGTATAACGAGATCTACAAGGAGAAAAGAAGGGAAGAACACCGACTTCTCAAAAAGAAAAAGAAGCAGCATGAGAAGCTCCCGTTTGACGATATAGAGAGGTGCCATGACAGAAACGAGATTCGGAAGTTTTACCAAAAGGTAAAAAGATCCTGCCAGGGTGGCAAACCCCGAACTCAAGCCTGTAAAGACCAGCAAGAAAACATAGCTATAGAGCCACAGTCGCTACTGAGGATCTGGAAAGATCATTTCTGCAGACTGCTTAACGGCGATGAGGACACAAATTCCGCTGTCAGGCTGATTGCCCCATTCAGCTTGGACGATGATCAAGAATGCCGTCCTCTCGACCTAGAAGAAGTTAAGCTTGCCATATACAAACTTAAACCAAATAAGACTGCAGGTGCAGATGGCCTTGATGCCGAACTTTTCAAGGCAGCTGGAGATCAGTTGGAAAGGAGCATGAACCAGCTGATCTGCATGATATGGTCGGAAGAAAGCATGCCCGATGAATGGAACCTCAGTATCGTATGCCCGATCCTAAAGAAAGGAGACCCTAACAATTGCGCCAATTATAGAGGGATAAGCCTCCTTAACGTCGCTTATAAGATCTTGTCTGCTGTAATATGTGAACGTCTGAGACCCCACGTCAACAACTCGATAGGTCCTTATCAATGTGGTTTTAGACCAGAGAAGTCCACAATAGACCAAATTTTCACATTAAGGCACATCTTGGAAAAAACCCGAGAACATAACATCGATATTCACCATCTCTTTATCGATTTCAAGGCCGCGTATGACAGTATTTACAGAGACGAGCTGTACAGAGCCATATCTAGTTTCGGCATCCCTGCAAAACTCGTACGACTATGCAGGATGACGCTGGAGAATTCACGCTGATCCGTCAAGGTCGGTAAAGAACTCACCGAGACCTTTGATGTCGAAAAAGGTTTTAGGCAAGGCGACAAGCTGTCATGCGATTTCTTCAACATCATACTTGAACAGATTGCAAGAAACTCAAACGTCAACACCAGAGGAAAAATCTTTCAAAAGTCTGTACAATTACTCGCCTACGCAGACGATATTGACGTAATGGGAAGAAAAAAGCGTGATGTCATAGGTGCTTTTGCGAGTATTGAAACAGAAGCGGCAAAAATGGGTTTGATGGTTAATGAGGGCAAAACGAAGTATATGCTGTCATCAAACAAGGACACAGAACATCGACGAACTGGACAAAATGTCACAATAGACAGACATAACTTCGAGGTAGTACAGGACTTCGTCTACCTAGGATCCGCTGTAGACACGGACAACAACATCAGTGCGGAGATCAAACGGAGAATTACTCTTACCAACCGTTGCTTCTTTGCATCTTTGAGTTAAGAAGGCAATTGAGAAACAAACCCCTCTCAAGAAAAACCAAGGTAACCTTGTATAAGACCATAATCATTCCAGTCCTGCTTTACGGCGCGGAAGTATGGACCTTATCGAAAGCGGATGAGGAAACCCTTGGTCGTTTCGAAAGAAAAATTCTCCGAATGATCTTTGGTCCCGTATGCGAAGACAATGTGTGGAGAAGAAGATACAACAACGAGCTGTATGAGCTGTACCGAGACATGGGCATAGTCAGAAGAGTACGCATCGCGAGGCTACGATGGTTGGGCCATGTAGAGCGGATGGACCCAAACGCTCCGGCTCGTCGGGTGTTCGAAAGCACATTGCAGGGAAATCGCGGAAGGGGAAGACCTCGTCTTAGGTGGCGCAATCAAGTGGATGAAGACCTCAACCGACTTGGAGTGCGAAACTGGAGAGAGCTCGCCCGAAATCGAAGTCGTTATAGAAGGATGTTGGTTGAGGCCCAGGTTCACCCCCAACTGTAATGCCCACCTAAGTAAGTAAGTAAGTAAGTAAGGTACGTATGCAACGAATACCAGTGGTAATTTATTTAAAAGACTTGGTGCCAATGAAGAAAGGAAAATAAGGAAGTGTGTGCTGGGACAAATGCAAGGTATCGTTTACTATTACGTAGTAAGTAATCACAAGTACAACGGTAAATAAGGTCATCTTATTTACCTTTATCAAAACTTTGTTATAGTAGAGATGTTTTAGAAATAAGGCAAAACTCCTCGCTTATTGTAAACTATTCCGATAGTATTTTTTTTATGTAACTAATAAACGATTTAAATTGTTATCATTAATACCTCTCCAGCAGCCAAATCCATATTTTATATATTAAAATAATATTAATAAAGGTTGTGGACCGTAAATATTTTTTAGTTGCTTGAGTAATTACTTACCAGGTCAATTATGAAACCAAGATAATTGAACTCAGCAATAGGTTCCATATGAAGAGCATTTACAGATTGTTTGAAATCAAAAGTATGTAGAATCAAGTTCGGAGGGATAATTTCTACAGCATTTAGTTTAAAGAACATAGTTTGGATATCAGAGATCATCAAGTTTGATACAGAACTCACAACTTTAAGATTAGCTTTGATATCAAGCCGAGCAAAATTGCAATCAATGCAAGTTTTTTATGAATATGTCATCCTTGTTAGTTCATTAATGTGTGATTCAAGTCCATTGGAACACAAAGACTTGAAATAATCAACTGATGACAAATCATAACGCATATCAATAGCCATTTTTATTATCACAATGATCCAATTCCGATCTGATCATGATAATAAAATCATCATATTTTTTTGGTATTTTAAGTTGATAGCTGTATGACATTTCAAAAGAAAAAAAAAAAAAAAATACAAACGAAAGCAAACAATGGAAGCTGCTGCGGTTGATGTAAGTTTACTTTTATTTTTGATTCTTTTTTATACTACAAACCTTCATATTTGCTCCTATTATTATCTCCTACCAAGTCTTAAGTGGAACAATCATATGTCCGTTAACTTGATGAGAAATTAAATATGTACTATTTTCTTTTAACTATTTAAAGTGGCGTCACATATCTTCTTGAACTATTATTTACATAGCATTATTTCTCTCTACCACTACATATACTATTATATATATTATATATATACCTTTGTATTTCTGAGCACTATAAAAAGACGTGCAATTAATAATGAATTAACGATTTTCTTTGACCCGATACCCCGCTTTTACCTTTATTTTACTAGTGCAGAGAGCTGAATTTGATGCATTTTTCAAAATTTTTCTCTTATCCTGAGGAGTTAAAGCCGTTTTTGTCCTTCCTTTGGAGTTTTTATCGTATGAATCACTGTTTTCAATAAAATTCCTCACAACATGGTCACTTCGGCCTATTTTTGTTGCAATTCTCCTCATTGAAAACTCTTCGGATTGCAACACGTCAATTTTCCCTTTTTCTTCTGCAGCTAAATCTTTTTTTTCCAACATTTTGGACTGAAATCTGTGGCAAACACTTTTTTATTGCCTAAACTTTGCAGCTGACTCTAATCCACGTAACAGATCGCGGCCAACTAACTAATTTTACAGGTGCGTCTAATCATGTGAAAAAAAGTGTACTTTTTCTTGGAGCATAGACAAAAGAGAGAATAAATGTCCGTTTACTTCCACTTACCTTGGATTTGTTAGTGTTATTTTGTTGAGAATTTAATAAGCTTTCAAATAAATGCAATTTTTTGACAATTGCTACCCACACTTACAAAAAAATTAGGGTTATGTAAAAAAAAATTTGTGCGTCTAATTAAGTGAACAGAAGTGTATAAGTAAGGTTGTAAAATTCAAAGGTACCCGAAGGGTCGTAACGAATGTAGTAGATTTGGTTAAGGGTGATCTTAGAGGCGGTAACACCACCCCCCAGTATGGTGAGATACATTATCACTGCCTTACTCCTTTGTGGCTGCCAACTCCAGGATTGCGATTTTTATAGCCGGTTTTTCCAGTATGCCATGGGTTGATAGGACCTTAGCGCTGCGAACTTGTCAATCCTTTGCAGTTCGCACTTCTATGACTTTTCCTCATGGCCATACGTTCCGTGGGCACTTAGGGTCAACCACCACCAACACATCGCCGACGCATAGGGGTTTTGTTTTTTCATGCCATTTTGTTCGAAGGGTTAGAGATGGAAGGTACTCTGAAGTCCATTTTCGCCAAAAACTTTCAGCAAACTGTTGTGAGATGAGCCAGCTACTTTTAAGTACAACTGGGTCGTCGTTGTATGTTGCGATTGGTTTAATGCCGTTCGAACTCCCTAGTAAGAAATGATTTGTTGTTAGTGCTTCTCCTGTGTCATTTTCGATAGGCACATAAGCTAAAGGTCTAGTGTTGACGATATTTTCCACTTCGGTCAACATGCTACACGGAGGAGTTCGTCACTGGGGGGGTCGAGTCGGAGCAATCTTATACAACACGGGTTTAATGGAGCGTACTAGGCTCACACGCGCCACACATATGAGGTGCGGCAGGTGGATTAAAATTTCATTTCGCAGTTGTTGTGAAATTTCGTATAAGGGCGTTCTCATCGACTTCCTTAACTGCTTCCCGCAGCTCCCTTTCTGCACCGACGAAGTTGGTGCCATTGTCGCTATAAAATTCTCTTGGGATGACTCGCCTTGCCATGAAGTTCCTAATAGCTAGAACGCACGAGCTAATATTAAGTGAGTACACCACCTCGATATGGACTGCTCTTATCGTGAGGCAAGTAAATAGTACACCGTACTTTTTTTCCGTGTGGCGGCCGACGGTAACATTCAAAGGGTCGAAAAAATCCAACCCTGTAAATGTGAATGGTGCTACAAATGAAGCGAGTCGAGCGGGAGGCAGCTTTGCCATCTGTGGTGTCCTTGGCATCGCCATATCGATCTGACACCGTTGGCAGTTTTTAATCTCTTTTTATATGTAGTACGGATGTTGGCTAAATGGAACTCTTTTCGAAGCTCGTAAATCACTCTTTCGTGATTTAGATGGTGATACCAGTGGCGTAGATAGGGGGGATCAGAGGGATAGATCCCCCCGATCGATAATTGTTCAACATAACCAGTACTGCGTTCTTTTATTCTTGGATGTTACGCGATGTAACATCCATCGGTTAACATTATGTCGTTCCTAAATGCAAAAAAGTTACGAAATGTAACATCGATGCCGTTCCTAAATGCAATGTTGAAGTGTCAGAATGTTGCGTTTCGTAACCTTTTCCAATTCATCTCTGGGACTTGAGTTTCGAAGTTGATCTGTCAAACCATTCCAAAATTGTTGTTGCTCAGATGTGTTCGTTTTTCGTTTTTTTTTTTTTTTATTAATCTTTCAAAATTCTGTGAGCAGTTATTGATTTTCAATCTTGTTCATTACAGAATTCATTTTTTTTTTTATCAAAAACGAGTTTCCTTTAGCTAGGTTTATATTTTAAGAAATATTTTATTCTTATTTTTGACAGACCAGCAAAGTGTAACATCGAGTCGTTCCTAAATGCAATTATGATTTTGTAACAAAGTCAAACATACACAACAACAACGACGATTTTGACACTACAGCATCGCGTAACATCGAAGCCATAAAAGAACGCAGTACAGTCATAAACCAATAATGTTAAAGAAACACACTGTGAAATTTAGTACCTACTTCCAACGTGAACTAAGTCCTATTAGTACTCACGGAATTGTACATTCCATACTTTCATTCTACAGGGGAAATACTAAGTCAACTTCATCTGAAAGAAATTATTATTTCAGCAAATAACCTAATCATTTGAATTCCTTTTTAATATCGAATTTCCACGACAGGTATGAATAAAATCTTTTGTCTTAAAATCTATAATACAGCAGTTTACCAAACATTACTGTATCAACAATCCTGGTGATGCTCTTACAAAGTTTATTGTGGAAAATCTTCAAAATTGTGATCTGGACATTTCTTTTTTGATCGGCCAAGGGTACGAAGCGACGGCGACGGAGCAAGCAATATGTCTTGTCGATACAATGGTGTTCAGGCAATTATTCGCCGAAAATTTGCTTCGCATGCTCTGCACATCCTTGTCAATCCTTGCTTTATCTGTTTCCAGCAAAATACCAGCCATTAGAGACTGCCTTACCACAATTGAAGCAGTTAACAATTCTTTCAATACACCGAAAAGAAAAGATATTCTGCAAAAAATAAAAAGCGAAATCCAAGAAACTCCACAAAAAAGACATTATAAAGGCTGAATCTGCCGCGATGGATCTCAAAATATCAAGCAGTTGAAGATTTTGAGGTACACTTGGCGTGATGGTTAGCATGTCCACCTGCTAATCCAGAGGTTCGAGGTTCGAGTCCCAGCAGAGGCAAAAATGTTTTTCCACGGGTATCGCCTTTCGCGAGGAATTGGAAAGTCCTCCGTTAGTAAATTCATTGCCATGAAAAGCGCTTTCTCGATTAGCCGTTCGGAACCTGCAGAAAATTGTAGGTCTCCTCCATTTCCATTCCCTCACAAGGCATGGTTTTGAGAAATGCGCTAGTCCCAGGGGCTCCTCGCTCTGTTGCGCAACCCTTTTTATTTATTTTTATTTTTTGAAGATTTTGAGGAGCTATTTCCGTTTGTGTTGGAGACTTTTGACCAAATAAAAACATTGGAAAGTGACGCAAGGAACTTAAAAAATGCTATGGATTTCGAGTTTTTGATTAGCTCAAAGGTAATAAGTATAGTTTACCAACTCTCTTTATCATTAAGTCGTGAGTTTCAAAGAGTGAATTTAGACTTGGTCCGAGCTATGGATCTCACCAAAGACTTAAGGGATCTACTTAAAATCAAACGGGCAGAAGATAACTCATTTTCGAAAGTGTTTGAAGATGCAAAAAAAAAATTATTCATTAATGAAGTCCTTAATATTGACGTTAAACGTAAACCAACAAAAGAATCGTTCGAACCCTTCGGTTCAAAGTACAGAAGAATATTTTCGTATTACTGTTTTCTATCCTATTCTCGATTTTTATGTTACGGACCTTTGAGAAAAATTTACAAACCATGTAAGCGTACTAGAAGGGTTTTCGGTTTTTTTCAAGGATTCTTGGGTCAGAAATAGACAAAGCAGCTAAAAAATTTAATGAAAATGTTGAGTTTTACCAAACATAATATTTGGCTGCCAAACCATCTTCTGTTCTTGAAGAAATAAAAACTTGGAAGAGATATTTGATCCGAAGGAATAATACTTCCTCTAAGAATTCATTGGAAGCGCTCGATAGCTGCCCCGAAGAAAAATATATTAACATATATATTTTTTCAAGATATTAGCTACACTGCCCGTTTCAACGTCAACTTCCGAAAGAACTTCATACTACTGAAAAGGACAGAAATAAAAAGGATTTTATTCTACAACTTATTTTTCAAATTAATATTATTTTACCAATCACATCAATATTTATTCTAGTTCATATTCAAATTAATGCGCATAGTATATATTATCTTTAAAAAATACAATTTTTATGGCATACATAATGCATTCAATGAAGTCTCATTATTTGTTTATTATTTTTTTAATTATTAAAACTTTAAAAAAATTGAACGGACTAGGTCTATCCCCCCCTTAGCGAAAAGCTATCTACGCCAATGGGTGATACATATTGTGATACTGCAGCATAGTTAATTTTGTTACGTAGTTATTTTTCGGCAAGATTAAAGGATGCTTTTGAGAGTCTGGAACTTGGGCATTGTCAATCCTACCGTCCGCCTTTAGTAGACCGTCCGTGTTGAAGTACGGTGAAAGCTGATATATAACGTTTGACTTCTTCAGACGTCTCCCGGCTTTAAGATCACAGATAGCTTCGTCGTATTCTTCCTGTTGAACTTGTAAATATAATAGTGCTTCAGCTTTCCTTAGCTCTGCTTGTGTTATCTCACCGTATATTAGGGGGCGTTTATCTCTTTTACGTTTCAGGTTCTGGGCGAAGCGAAAGACGTATGCGCCAGCTCTTAGCAGCCTTATCCATCGAGTAAATCGGTGTTCATTAAACAACGGACTCACTTCGGAGATATGAAGAATCTGATGTTTCAGTTCCAGGTCTGTTGACGTTATGTTGCCTTCTTCTTTTGGCCAGTTTGTTTCCTCTTGTTCTAGAAAGATTGGTCCCTTAAACCATCGGCTACTCTGAGTTATATCTGGAGTTTTTGACCACTTCGTTGCTTCATCTGCTATGTGTGACTCACTTGATATCCATCGCCACTCCTCTAGTTTCGTAATTTCGAGTAATTCGCATACACGAAAAGCCACAAACTGTTGGTATTGGCGATGGTCTGCTGCTCGTAGCCAGCTGAGCACGGTCTTTGAATCTGACCAATAGAAATGTTTACCCATGCTAACGGAGTGGTTTTCAACAATATATTTCGCGATTCTTGCACCTATGACAGCTGCCATAAGTTCCAGACGGGGAATTGACATGATTTTTAGTGGTGCTACCCTTGTTTTTGTTCCGATTAGAGAACATGAAGTTCTCTGACCCTCCGAGTCGAATGTCAGACTGCAGCATAGCTGTTCTGACTTGCGTCAACGAACGTGTGTAATTGCGTGTCAATGCCGTCATAGTTAGGGAAATATCGCAAGTGACAGGGTGGGATTCTTAGCGTTTGTAAACTGAGAATAAACTTTACCCAATGGGCCCATTTTATTGCTTTCGCGTTTTGAATTGGCTCGTTCCAGTTGACGGCGCTTCTCCATACTCCCTGCAGTAATAATAGGCATCGTATGTGGACATTAAGATACGAATCATCTCTCTTTTGGTAGGTGGTTTCTTTCCTAGGAATAAGTCATTTTGTCGAATTGTTGACGAGGTTTTAAAGGTTATCATATCTTCGCTGGGTATCCAGAATATGCTAAGTACATTTTCTGTAGCTGGTTCCTCGCTAAGTGTCAGGTATCAGGCACTAATCTTCTTCGATTGATGATAATACTTCATTGTTGTTTGAAGACCATTTTCTTATATTAAAACCATTAAAACCACCAAAAACTTAATGTCGGCAGCCAATTTTATTGCCTCTTGAACGGTGTCTACTGACTTTAAGAAGTCGTTCACATAGTGGTCTTCTTTGATTGCCTTTGCGGCCTCGGGAAAGTTTCTTTCAAACTCAGAAGCGTTCAGATTTTTTACGAACTGCGATGTACTTCGAGCACCGAACGCTGCAACGATCATAACATTCATAGAATAAACATCGGGTTGTTTATCGTCATCGCAATCTCGGCATAGGAACCTCTGCGCGTTCTGATCTTCTGGACGTATGAAGATTTGATGAAACATTTGTTTTATATCTCCACAGATAGCAATTGTTTTCTCCCTAAAGCGAAAATGTATTGCAGGCAGAGACGTTAGTAAATCGGGTACTTTAATTAGAAGAGAATTCAGTGACACACCATGCGATTTGGCGGCGGCGCGGCGTCCCAAACTACGCGGGCCTTACCTGGTTTAAATTTGTTAAAGACAACAAAGATTGGCAAATACCAGGTTCTACGTGTTTTTAGTTCATTTAATGGCAGCTTACAGATGTATCCTTTTGATAGTTCAGTTCTGGTTGCAGCTTTAATTTTCTCCCAAGACATTGCAGCCTTTTGATTGCAATTGTGATGCTCTCTGGTAGGGAGAATTCATCAAATCGCCATAGCAGACCGGTCTCGAAGTGGTTATCGTAACGTCTCTTGGTGAATTTTTGTAGCAGTGTAGTTACACGATATTCTTCTTATGTTACCCTTTTGGGAGCGACCACACCTACGTTATCGATAGAGAACGAGTTTTTACCATATTATGCGCCATATTTTACCATATTTATATTTTTTGGAATCCCTAGGCTCCAGTGGTTAGCACCTATCAGTAGCAGCGGTGTGGCGTTCTTGTAGCTGGAGATTGGCAGATTTCTTAAGTGGTGAAACGTACGCTAAGTGCTTTATAATTTAAAGTTTGGGTTGGGAGCGATAACTTACGGACTGTACACTTACACTTCTAATGATTTGAGCTTGTCTTCTGTACCGGCGATAGTTACTACAACACGCTCTGATTTGCTTTCTGTCCGTTGCACTTGCCCTGTCCATTTAAGGCACAGTGGATGTGGGGTTCCTTCCAGTTCTAATTCGACGGCAAGATCTTCCTCGCATAAACTCACAGATGAGCCCTCGTCTATGAATGCGAACGTATTTATTGTTTTGTTTTTTCCGACAGCAATTATTGGCAAAACTTTAAACAATGGGTGCGTTCATAGCATTTCAGATTTTAAGATTAACTGAAAAGCTTATTCAGTTTTGCGTTGAACGGTCTTCTGAATTTTATGTCAAATTTGAATGTTATTGGGATTAACCTTTCAATTCTGTGAGGAAAGATTTGATGAGAAATAAATAATTTCTTGTAGTTGGTTTAAAATAGTACTAACTATAGTCCAAAACCTTTCTCTTCAATATTTGTGATTAGAAATATGCGTGTAACTACAATTTGAATAGACTTCGAGCGAAAATGTAGCTAATAATTTTCTTAAAAATCTATTTATTTTGTAAGGGTTTTCATTAATAACCTTTAATTATATAACAAATTGCCAAAAAATAAATTAGAGTTCAGTTCAATCTTCAATGAAAAAATTCACAACAAAAATGTTTCCACAAAAAGCTAACCGAAAAATACAAAGTCAAGTTCAATTGTCATACGCAGGCTATGTATCGCATCTGACAGCTTAATAAACTAAATCTAGATTTTCAGCCCCCTTTTCCTGTACTGAAAAACTGAATCGGTAAAAACTAACAGCTGATGAGTTGTCAACTGAAAAACTGAACGTCTGGCCAATCAGACGCCGAGAAAAGTTAGTTAATCTGGAAATCTAACTTTTGATGAACGCGCCCAATGTTTTGTGGTTTAGGTCACTATGCGCGTTGACGTTTATCGCGTCTTGTGCACCGTCTCTTTCGTCCGATTTGTTTACTTCTGGGAAGAAGTGATGGAGTAGAGCGTGATGGTTGTATGAACACCCGTTGACACCGTATTATTTTCACTCTTGCATACGCTGTAGGCGTGTGGATATAGGCATTGTTTACATTAATTATTTTTCGCACTATACTCTATAGCGGGGTTTACATGGTCCAACATGGTTTGACAACATGGTTGGATGAAAAACATCAGCTTTGCGTTTACACGAAATCGGTTTGGATATTTTTCGCGAAGGAGACGGACACGTTATGGATAAGAAAATTTTAGCTGCTCTTATAATGAAGGAAATAATTGACGACGAAGAAGAAGAAATAAAAATTTAAAGAAAAAAGAAAAAACGTTTGTGGGTAAATAAGTGGTTTGAGAATCCTTATCCAATTAAAAACATTAGATACTTTGTGCATTTAGTGTAGATCCAAATTGCCCTTTACAGCATGTGATTTAAATAAATATTTTCGAAGATATTACAGATTTAAAAATTGCGAAGTAAAAATGTAAAAAGTAAATAAGTAAAAATGTTGTGTATGAATATTCCAAAGATAGCAGGAATTCTTCCTATATTTTGTCAATAAAATTTCATATTCCTCTGTTTTCGGTGTTCTGATTTTATAATTCTCAGATTTTATTTTCCAAAGTTCTGGAAGAATTTTATAAATCTCAAAAAACTCCCTGCAAAAATCGTTGTTAGTAATTGCATTGCGATTGCGACTTCACAGTAACCGAAGCAAATTCAAATGAAAAATGATAGACGGCGCAGTCAGGTTTGTCAAACATCTGTTTACACACGTTGGATGGTATGACAAACCAGCATGTTTTTAAAAAATTTTAAAAACCATCCAACATGGTTTGTCAAGCTGTTGTTTTAGCGTTTAGATGAGCCAACATTGCTGTTGTCAAACCATGTTGGACCATGTAAACCCCGCTTTTAGATGAGCCAACATTGCTGTTGTCAAACCATGTTGGACCATGTAAACCCCGCTTTTAGATGAGCCAACATTGCTGTTGTCAAACCATGTTGTCAAACCATGTTAGACCATGTAAACCCCGCTATGCGTATTTATGAAAGCGTTTTTTGTTTCGAGTATTGTTTTCGCTTGCAGAGACATTCGCTGTCGCCACTGTCACGCTGCTAGCAGAGAGTCCTAAGTTAAATATACAGTTGGAGAACTCAAGGAGGTTAGGTCTTTCGTTTACTTGCATTAAATCTAGTTTACGTTCCCCAGATGAGATGGTTTTGCGTGGGCATTTTTCAATAAGCTCTTGGAGAAGTGAGGAATTATTCAACTCATCGTGCAGTCTATATGCTTCGATAGTGGCGATAAGGTTTTTAACGTTAACGGCGAATGTAGTAAATGATTCGGACAGGATATTTGTGTTGAGGATGCAAACGAATTTGAGTTTAGATTGCCGTAACTCTGGTTGGGTATCCTATTTTGCGTGTTGACTTTTTGTGGGTGTAGATATGCCCCTTCTGGCTCCAGAGGGCGCCTGGAATAAATGAGTCCTGCCGGAACGTTACGAAATGTTGGGTTGGTGTAAGCTATTCTGTTTGTTTCGCAAGTACCAGTTACATTTGGAGCTAATGGGGCGGTGTTAAGTTGAGTATTCAATTCATATTATTCGATTCAGGTTCGGGTACTTTCCGCGGCTGACTGGATGTTGTTGTTGTTGTTGTTGTTGTTGTTGTTGTTGTTGTTGTTGTTGTTGTTGGAGGAGGATGCGGTTCTTCTGTTGCAAGTGGAATTGGTGGCAGAGAAAACCTGACGCTTTCGCCTCGTGAAAGTACTTCGTTTAGGTTTTTATTGGCTTTGCCCCCCACTTGCATGTGGTAAGGTTCTGGGATATCCTTCTCAGTTTCTGAGTTGAAGTTGGGCGTATTTTGTTGAATTACTGTGCTGTTTGAGCTTGCGAATTCTCGTTGGTCATTGAGCCATGCCCTCACAGATGTAGAATGGCTGCTCTTACTTTCGTTTTCCTCGCATTGCTCGGCTAGAATCTGATATTTCTATTTTTAGAATTCCTTGTTTATTTCTAGCTTGGCTAAAGCTAATTCGCGTTCTTCTTCTGCTCGTTGCAATTCTGGAGCTGCTCTACATGTTTGAGAGCTCTTGGATATGTTTGAAGGTGCTTTCGCGGACGACGAACATTAAGTTGGGCTTCCAAGATGGCATGTCTGGCATTGCCAGTCGGTGGGCGAAGATGCGTTGGCATCGATGCAGCATTTGTGAAACTGTTTATGGCACGAAGATCAGCATATAATTTCTTGGTTATTAGGATTAGTGCAGTTTTGGCACAGTGATAAATGATCTGCTCTTGCTTGGACAATTTGGTCATTTGGTGATGCGATAGTATGGCTTGGTGGGGAAGGTGATGGTTGACCCTACGAATTAGAAGTGCTCTTATTGTACTTACGGTTTGGTATGGTGTGTTATAGAACAAGTGTGCTTCGATGCCCGGCTGGGAGGTTGTTATTCTCAAAAGGATAGCTATACTTCGCGGTTGTAGTAGTTGTAAAGAATTTTAAGTTTTGCTGGGTTAATGCGTTTGGCTTCTGGAAGATTGTAAACCTCTTTTAAAGAAAGACAACCACGTGTAGACTTAAGCGAGTGGTTCTTTATTTTAATTTAATATAAGTAGGTTGAAATTCCTGAAACAGTTGTTTATTCATTAAACTAGCTCAAATTTTATTTCTATTACTTACTTTATGGTATAGAAACCAAATGATTATTTCCGATTTCTAGGATTATTTTATCTTTAACAATTTTTTGAGTAAAGTGTATAGAGCGAAAGTCGGAAATAGAATGAAGTGACATTTGTTACATGTAAGTAAGGTTGCAAAATTCAAAGGTACCAAAAGGGTCGTAACGAATGTAGTAGAATTGGTTAAGGGTGATCTAAGTGGCGGTAACAGTGCATAAATAATAATAGGCATTGTTTAAAAGTTATAATTTTTTATATATATTTATTACCTCTTAATTTAAATTACAAAGTATATATATATGCTTTTTATATATGAGCCTACCTGCTAAGGCTTTCAGCTCTAAATAAGAAGAAAAAGAGAAAACAAAAGAAAAATTTAGAATAGGAATAGCTTATATAGGAAGATTTAAGTTACTGAAATAGTTGAAAATTTGTAAAATGTTGTCGTGATTGAAAGCGTTGAGCATTGTATGTACTGTCTGGTTACTGGGAAGTGAATTGTTGAACTGTCGTGAGTTACTGCATGTTATTTGACCAGGCAGGTGAGGCAGGTTTAGGATGTTGTTACATGTCGGGCATATTGGTGGATTTTCTCTTAGAATGTGCTGGTGAGTGGTTATCTTGTGTATTACGTCCCTATTATGAGTAGCGAATCGAACGTTCAGCTGGAAGTGAATGTTTTAGAGAAACTCATTTATTGGATTATTATCAATAAACTTCGTCCATTCTCTTATCTGACATACCTTAAACGTCGAAAAAAAAGTTTTCTACAAAGTTTTTGTTTCTACAATCATAATACCGCTATAAAAGAAGCTCCCAAAAACATTCGCTTGCAATCGAACGTTCGATTCGCTACTCATAATAGGGATCTTAATCTTAGGCGAGTAAAAGTGGTGTTGATTGTTTTGTTTGGCTTGAGTTGTTATTCCATTCCTCCAGTCTCGTTATTTTTTTTAAATAGTTAATAAGTTTTAGAAGGTCTGCTTTGGAGTAGGCATTAGTTAGCCTGAGGGGGGGATCTGTAAGTGAGTTTTGCTTCTTGGTCAGTAAATCGTTGCCTTGTATCCCAATATGACAAATAATTAATTTTACACAACGTACTGATAACCGTAACTCACGCTTGACCTTGCATTATGCCATATACGGCTCTTCGAGGTTTACCGCAAAACGGTTGATCGTATGAAAAAAAGGTTAATGCAAAAGTTGTAGAGAGTTTTATACTTTACAACTTTTGTAAAAGATGCAAATCTCATTTCAGCAATAGAAAGCGAGATTTTTACGAAAAACGATTTTTATGACCTTCAATATCTTAAGACGCGGACACGATAACATTTGTGAATTTTGAGACAACATTTACAACGACAACACAAAGGTTTATACCAATTTATAGCTTATCATTCATTTCGAGTTGAAACCCCAAAAAGACTTTGCTATCGAGCTAAAACAGAAAATATAGCGAAAAATTCGAGCTTTAAACTATTCACATCTTCTCAGTCTGAAACAGTGTGTCAAAGATCTACATTTTCTACATACTTCTTTTCTTGACTCTTGTTGAAATTAACCAAAGATCGCTATTTTTTATGTTAATTTGAAATTATATTTCGATAGAAAGTTAGTCGAATTCGAAAGAAGTGCGTTTTGAGACTTGAACGATTCGAAAGTTTACGTGTCAACAATGTTCTTAAAATATTCAACAAAAAAAAAACAAATTTTTTTATATTGAATACGCACGATTGCAAAACTTGCCTTATTGTACCTGTAATGGCAAGTAAAAATAGACACGAATAGATTACTTTTAAGAAATTCTTAGTAAAAGCAACTCCATTAATATCTACGAGATTGCTAGGTTTCTCTGAAATATTAGTATTATCCTACTAAACATTAGTAGTAGGACCAATATTCTCTGTAGCTTGGGTTATATACATATATTTGGAACATAAGTTTGTATTCAAAATAACCGTTATTATTAAATTAAATTTTACAAATAATTTAAAAAAATATTATATGATATTTCTGAAACTGTGATAATTTTATTTACATACCAAGCTGATAATGTTGCTTATTCAAGTCCATCATTGTACTGAGAAAATCTTTTACATCATTTTGAGAACTAACTAAACCTTTAGGCAGTAGTATTCTATATAATTGTATAAACTCCTCGTAAGTTAGTCTAACATTGTAACCAGCTCTTCGTATACGAACAGTTTCCAACATTCCAGTATACCGCAACTAAAGTTATTGATGCAATTATAATCGGGTTAGGATGAACACAATAAAATTTTACCTGTCTTACGACCGTGGTTTCGTCAAATTTATTTGGTATTTTTTGTGCATTAGATTTAATGCAACGTATAAAGAAAGGGTTTGCCTGTAAAAGGAAAACAATCAATAATTGATTTCATTGATAAAAACATTATTACCTGATTTAGAGTATCCATAAGTGACGTCAATGAATTTTGAAACTGTGCAGTTACTGTAAGGGGTTGCTTGCGAGTTTTTATACCCGTTTGATTAAACAAGTTTGTACCTGCCGTCATCATTTTTACAGTTTGTAGATTTTTTAGTCCTTTCTTTGGTCTTTCTCGAGGACGGAAGGATTTATTTTTCCTGTACATATCATAGAGAAAAAAGAAGGTATTTGTTGTTTAACAATACCAAGAATGAAATTTGGGTATGAAAAGGGCAGAGATAATTGCAAGTAGAATTAGATCAGTAATACATTACAAACAACATTTGAACATTATTGTTAACAAAAGCTTGTATGAAGAGAAAGGTAGAAAACATCTTACTGAACAATTTGAGAGGCTTTAGCCATAACCTCTTGACGGGAACGCTCAAATCTTGAATATTTTTTAGAAAACATTTTGTTAGAAACGTTTTCATTGACGCCAGCTTGACTGCTTTCGTAGACAAGTTTTCCATCAGGAAAATTTTTGTTATTAAATGCAATACTTGACCACGATCTTCTGGTGTTGTCAGTCGGCAGTTGATTTGCTGCATGAGGTAACTCATTTTTACTGTTACTTTTTTTACTACAAGTTAAGAGTTAAGAAAAAAAAAAAAATAGAAACAAAAACAGAGTTTAAAAAACCGATGCAAAATGAAAAAAGAAGTATACATTAAACAATAAAAAAAAAGGTATGACTTGCAACAACAATAGACTCAACACCATGCAATAAAAATTTGAGGAGCAACAATAAAATCTGCTTTGTGCACTCAATACAGTTATTTTTTTGACTTACGCAATTCTATTTATTGTGAGATTTACAGATGAAACTGTCACTAGGTGGCTATATCAAAAACGTATAGTAGTAATTACAAAAATATTCCCAATTGGTATTTTTATTTATTATTCGTCACTTTGAAATTTGCAATTGATATGAATATAGCGAAAATAGAATTTCTATAAAAATATTAAGAAAGCCTCAAAATGTCGTGTATTTAAACAAACTTTGATGGGAAGAACACTGAATCATAAACCATAAGCCTATGTCACATTCATTTGAGGAACAGAACCATCAAAGGCGCCAGGAGCATTCTCAAACCGTTCGATTATGTCGATTTCCAGTGGTACACAAAAGCACGTTTAAAAGTGCTTTTTTGCTCGAAATACATTAAACAGTGGTGAAGCGTCCATATAAGTCGATTATTTCCGACTTACATTTTGAAATTCACATACGAAACATCTTAGACTTCTGGCAACGTGAATCAAACTTAATCATACACATGAACTCGCTGCCAACATTTTTTTAACAACTACCACTTTGCTTTCCATCCTATTCTACACACATGTTGGCTCTTCAACTCACTCCATAAACAAACACAAAACTTTAGCAACATACAAGGTAACCCCAAATATTACGTCTTATAAAATTTGTTACTGCTCTTTTTTCTTCTACCAAAAAAAATGACGGTAGAACATCCTAGTAGCGCTAGGAACCTCTCTGTTCAATACATGCTTTCTTATGGAAGAAAATAAGACGATGTTCTACCATCATATTTTTTGGTAAATCTGTTTGTTATCTCTTAGCGCAAAGACGCTCCGAGCAGGTGCATATTGTGCAGAGCGCCGGCGCAGTAGCCCAGTGCTCATTTGCAACATTGCTTCTGCACACTTCGGTGTTTGCATGATATTGGTTTTATAAAAGAAAAAAACGCTTTCCTTCGTATTTCTTCAAATGGACACATGCTTATAAACAAAAATGTATATGGCAGGTTTGCACGTTGAGGTAGGTCTGTGCTTGAAGAACAAGAAAACAACAGGCTGGCCTCCGACTTATTTCATGAATTTGTATGTGTCTCTGCACTGGACTGATGTGTCAAAGGTTGCCACTTTGATAACAAATATGCGTGGATACTAGATCTCATAGCATAAAGCATATTTTTGGCAGAAAATGAAAAAAATAATTGGAATTTTTCTAAAGTGGTACAACTGGCCTAAATGAATTTAGTTCCCAATGAGCCGTACTTTATTTGAAAAACCAGCAGAACGCAGTGCAATACTTATTTAAATTGATTTAGTGCTTTTCGTGATTTTTTTAAATATTACAAATTTAGGGTTTAAAAATTGGAAAGGGCAAAAAGTCTGAAATGTTTTCCGATAGTAAGTTTCAGTGGTTTGATTATGGCCTTAATATCTGTTGACTGCTGCTTAACTGATTTTCACTTAGAGGAAACAAATAGTTTTAATTAGTTTAGTTTTATGAAATAAAAAGTTAAGACGATCTACCTATAAAAGCAAAGTGGGTTTGAAATACTTGACTTTTTGGCTTGATGCGAAGACAAACATGGCACGAAAAAAAATTTAAAGTAAACTTTTTTTGTTGGTGACTAAGTTTCCTTCGAGTTACCTTTTGGAATTGATTGATTGATTGATCTTTATTCAGCTTTAAAAAATAAGCTATTTAGTTTACAGTTTTATATAAATTCATAAAATTTACAAAATTTAAAATCTTACATACGGTTTAGTTGTTTAACTAAGAATTCTTGTTATACTTATACATTTTTATTATTATACCACATTTTCTTGAATGTACTGAATGAGTTTTCTTTTAAACTCTATTAAGTTGTTTGCATTTTTAATTTCACTTGGTAAATTGTTAAAACCATGGAATCCCATACAATATATTGTTCTTTGACCCCTCACAGTTCTTGATCTTTCAATTCTAAGGTCATTTTTGTTTCTCAGGTTGTATTCCAAACCAACATTTGTACGTACATTTTCACATAAATATTCTGGATACATATTATTTTTTATTTTAAACACAAATATCATAGATAACATAAACAGTCTTTGATTTACATTTAACCATTTCAGCGAATTTGACATCTACCTTATTGGTGTGTATCTATTACATTTTCAAACACATCGCATAATCTTATTTTGTTGCAATTGTAGTCTATCTTTATAGCTTTGAGGACACATATACAAAAGGCTAGCACAATAATCAAAATGAGGTTTAATCAACACATTACATAAATTTACAGCTGTATTTTTCGATATATTTTTTCTTATTTTTCTGAGCACACCGACTTTCTTTGATATTTTTTTACATAAATAACTAACATGATCATTGAAGTTAAGCTGTTCATCTAAAATTATCCCAAGATATTTTATTTGTTTAACACTTTCAACTTTTTCACTGTTTATATATACATCAAAATTAATAGGCGAACTTACTGGACTACATTAAACATTATACATTTGGTTTTAGCAACATTGATAATAAGCTTATTCATTTTTAAGTGCTTACTCTCTCAAGGTCTTGGTTTATACCTTGTATACAGTCTTCCACATTTTTTCCAGAGATGTACAGCAAGCTATCATCCGCAAACAGCACTAATTTAGAATGCTGAATCACCTTGCTGACGTTCTTTGTAGGCACTAGATCACTTTTTTTATGCCCCGAAAAAGCACTTTTATGAATCTCGGTCCAGAGACAAGGTTTACAAGCACTTTCACGTACACCAATACAAAACATTTGACGTTTACCAGTTTGAATTTTGATTATTTTTGGGGGAGATTCGTAGAAACCGAGGTCGAGGACGGTTGTGTCTGGGAGGGCACAACCATCCTATATATAACATATATAACATAAACTGTAAACCGCATTAACTGTTTAAATCTTAACTGCAAAAGTGTAAAACTGTGAATTGGACACACGTTTTTTTTTGTTCTTAAACCTAAACTACCGAGTTAAAAAAAAAGCAACTGTGAACCTCAAAATGAGGAATAAAGCTTAAAAAAAAAAATAATTTACGGAGACAAAAAGGGTATTCATGGTGAAAGGAGAGAGATATTGGTCGAGGACGATTGTGTTTGGGAGGGCACAACCGTTCTATATATAACATACACGGTAAAACATTAACTGTGTATATCATCACCGCAAAAGTGTAAAACTGTGACTTGGACACACGTTTTTCTTAAATTTAAACTACCGAGCTAAAAATCCAACCCAAGCAACTGAGAACCTCAAAATGAGGAATAAAACTCAAACAACACAAGCAAATGCCTGGTTGATCCATCCTGGACTCTGGGCTGTGAGTTCAGGCCCCGTAAAAATCAGCCCCACCGGGGCTCTACAACTTCATTGAAATCAACCAACGATGAAAAACTGACCCCTAAGACGTTGAAGACAGACATGAAGTCGGCGTTGGACCCCAATATCTTAGCTTCATCGAGCTGCTGCGTAACACGTAGGACCCGAAGTAACTAAGAAATGTGTATTTAAATTATGTAACTCAATTCATAACTGAGCTATCGCTCTTAAAAGATAGAGATAATAAACATGTAACTTAGTCTCATCAACTCTAGAAACTCAATGTATATTCTAATAGCAGCTTTTGCAATTTGCATGTCAAAACAACAAAACATAAATGTTTATTTCAATTCTACAAGCGCCTGCGCATGTACTTAAGTAAAATTGTATTGTATGATTGTATCGTATTTATGTATACTGAGGAAACGTTCGTTTCAAGTTAATTTGCAAGAACAAGACAACAAATATTTTGTAGCAACTGACAGGTGACAGCCACGAGGTTTAAAAGAAAATTTCTATGCGTTAATGCGCATGTGCTATTATAGTAGGTAGATTTAAGTTAGGTTAAGACATATTGTACATTTGTAATAGTGTCAAAAGAAAAAGACACATGAAAACCAAACATAGCTCCTGAGCAAGAGCAGAACAAACATAAAAAGCAACTGACAGCCAAGTGGCGTTCTAATCAAAAGCAAAAGTAGTGTGCAGGCAATACATTATAGCCGCGATATTCAATAAAACCTAGATTATAAAAAAAAACGTAAACTGTAATTGTACACCAAATAAGACTCAATAAAAACTAAACTAAACTTGATTATTTTTGGTGAAAGAGAGAAATGTAATAGAAAATAAACTATTAACGATTTTGTGAAAATGGATCGCTCAATTTTAGCTAAAATTAATCAAAATATATACGAGTCGTCATCTAGTTCCGATTCTGACGAAGAAGTGTTTGATATTCTGAAATTGCTTACAAAAATCAAAAGCATTCTGTGAATAATTTTGTTCAAAGTGTTGTGTACAATTATTCGGATGAGGAGGTTTGCTCCTAGTGCACTTGTTAATAAAGTTACGAAAACTTTCTTTTTATATAGTTTCGTCAACATTTTCGAGTATCCCAGCGAACTGCCGATGAAGTATGCAGAAGTATGCCAGCTCGGTTTATTACAGTAAAAAAAAATTGCAGAACAAAACAAACGGGAAGAGTTGACTGTCAAAAAAGCACACATACAATGATAAAAAAGCACTTTGTCGGTTCCAGTGGGCTTTTGTTTTTGCCAAGGATATTGACATAAGTGTAAGTGAAAGTGCGTGTGGCTCTTGCCTGGGAATCGAGATTCACAAAAGTGCTTTTTCGGGGCAAAAAATAAGTGATCTAGTGCCTGCATGGAACGGTTTTCGAGAAAAAAGCACATTTAAAATGCCTCGTGTACCAATGGAAATCGACATAATGCTTTTTACTGTAATAAACCGAGCTGGCATACTTCATCGGCAGTTCGCTGGGATACTCGAAAATGTTGACGAAACTATAGTATAGAAAGAATGTTTTCGTAACTTTATTAACAAGTGCACTAGGAGCAAACCTCCTCATCCGAATAACTGTACACAACACTGAACAATTAAAATTATTCACAGAATGCCCGTTTTGTGTAAGCAAAAAGCGATTTCAGAATATCAAACACTTCTTCGTCAAAATTGGAACTACATAGATGACGACTCATATATATTTTGATTAATTGCAGCTAAAATTGAGCGATCAATTTTCACAATATAGTTTATAGTTTGTTTTTTATTGTCTCTTTCACAGTCCTTAAACAAAAAATGCAAAATAATCAAACTTCAAACTGATAAGCGTCAAGTTTTGTGTTGGTGCACGTGAAAGTGCGTGTAAATCTTGCCTCTGAATGAGATCCATAAAAGTGCTTTTTCGGGGCAAAAAAAAGTGATCTAGCGCCTACATGAAACGTATTTCGAGCAAAAAAGCACTTTAAAAAGTGCTTTTGTATACCACTGGAAATCTACATAAAAAAATATAAAAAATAGGGTGGCGAGGAGCCCCAGGGCCTAGCGCATTTCTCACAATAATTCCTTGTGAAGAAATGGAGGGGACCTACAATTTTCTGCTGGTTCCGAACGGCTAATCGAGAAAGCGCTTTTCATGGCAACGAATTACTAACGGAGGACTTGCCAATTTCTCGCGAAAGGCGATACCCGTGGAAAAACATTTTTGCCTTTGTTGGGATTCGAAACACGAACCTCTGGGTTAACAGGCGGACATGCTAATCATCACGAAACGGATACCAGAATCGACATTATATATGTAACTCAAATGTTGAAGAGAAAATTTTACTTAATAAATATTTCTTTTATTATCTATAAGCGTTTCATTCATCCAAGACAATTTGTCAAAACTGAACAGAAATAATTTAAGAGGCCTTTCTCTATATTTGTAGAAAATTCGAAAAAACGGCGATATGGTAACCATTTTATGAGGTTTTTTGAGCTTGTATATCAATAATTTTGAAGGAATATAATAATGATACTTATATTATCTTTGATCACTAGGATTTTTTTTTAATTGATAGTTAGAAGATAACCCTTCATGTCATTTCATTTCATTTTCAGTTCCTTTTTATTTAATTTTTCTCATATATACTTACATCCTAACAAAAATGTATAAAACTAGCTTATATAATAACTTAATAAGCTTACTGACCCTAAGCGGGTACATCAAATTATTCAATATCTTACTACTTATGCCTTTTTTCTAAAATAGAGGAAAGCCTCCGGTGGGACAAATCTACTGAAACGTGTTCTCTCCATATATTCTATGTTAGGGTAATAAGCCCCAAATATCTGGCCATTAGTCGAAGACATCGCTCTTGCAGTGTGACCCCGGGTCAATTTTATCATGAAGTTGTCGATTCGGTTTATTTGAGCTTCGTTGTAAAGGACCTCATTAGAATAATATTTTCTGTACTCCGACTCTGGTGTTCTGTGCAATCCAAGACAGGTACGCAAACACTGTCTCTCAAACACCCGAATCTTTTCCATTTGAGACGTTGTAACATTGAACCACACAGGGCACCCATACACAATCATCGGCCTTATGAGGGTTATGTAGCAAATCACTTTCACTCTGCTATCAAGTTTTCTGCTGTGAAACAGTCGCCTTGTCATAGCAAAAGCTCCTCTAGCCCTGGCCAGAGCCGCATCCATATTTTTGTTAAAATATAGATACTGATCTTTTCATAGGCCGAGGTACTTGACTACTTCTTTGCTTGGCAGTGGGTTACCATGCAGTTCAAAGATCACCAGCTTTCGCCAGTTCTTTCTCGTATCCCATGAGGCCCGAGCCAACGGGGTTCTAAGCACAATTGTTTCCGATTTATGGACGTTGATTTATATAAAATATTGATCCAATATTGCTGGATCTTATGGAAGTCACGTTGCAAAAGTATTCTGATGACTTCGATCTTTGGACTTATTCTGTACGCAATTAGGTCGTCAGCAGACGCTATAGCACGGGGAAGAGAACCAATTAGATCGCCGGTGAAAATGCTAAACAAAATAGGCGAATTCACCGCTCCCTGTTACAGACCGTTCTGTATTTTAAAAACTCTGGTAGAAGTTATATTGCAACTTTTGACAACAAACGTTCTACGATGATGCACGTCAATCAGAATATATAGCAGTGGTTTACTCATGCCATACCTGATCATCTGATCAACTTTTGTCGACAGCCCATGTGGACAATGCTCTATTGAGAACTTTTTTTTTCGAATACCTTGCTTATACTCGGAAGAAGACTAATTGACTGGTGATTTGCTGGATTAGAACCATCCTTACCTTTTTCATTTAGAGGATGGACCACTGCCGTCTTCCAACGCACTGGATAATATGCATTATTCAGCGAATTGTTAAACAACTTATAGTAGATGTTCACCGCTTCCGAAGGTAGATTTCACAGCACAATATTGCGTATGCAGTCGACTACTGCTTATTTCTTTTTCTTTATTTTGTGAAAGATGTTCTCGAGGTCCATCTAAGAAACGAACAGGGTGTTATCTCCGTTTCGCTCGGCGATGACAACATTTGCAAGTCGGTCGTCATTGAACCTAGTGAAATCGGGATTCTCAGATCGCCAATGCGAGATCTCGGCTCTAAGATAGAAGTGTCCGACAGAGGCTCTGTTCTCGTGTTCTTAATTCGAGCGAATGCACTCATTCAGGTTATATACGTGCTTGAAAACAGCACCCACTGTCTGTACGTTCTCGTGAGCATCTTCCACTATAAAGTGGTCATTATCCAAGATGGCATCATCTGGATCTAAACTTATCAATAATGTATTTCCAAACATTATTTCAAAGTACAAAAATAATAATTGGTTGAGTAAGCGAGCAATTTTAGGGTAAGAAAAAAGATGTAGATGACCTGAACTACAAAATTCAAAATAAGATCATTTGAACAATGCGTTCATTCAAATTTATTGACTGCGTCACAAACGAAGATGAAGCCACCAACTATCCAATTACATTTTTAAACTCCTTGGATGTCCCTGGCTTACCACCGCACAATTTGCGCCTAAAGGTTGGCTCTGTAGTAATCATGCTTCGAAACATAAGCCAACCAAAACTGTGCAACTGTATGCGTTTAGTGGTTAGAAAATTTAGAAACAATGTAATTTACGCGACGATACTGAAAGGAAAATTCAAAGGTGAGAAGTTCTCATTCCGAAGATCCCGATGATCCCAACCCATATGCCATTTGAATTTAAAAGACTTCAATTTCCGATTCGTCTTACATTTGCAATGACCATCAACAAATCACAAGACCAATGCTTAAAAGTTTGCGGTTTGAATCTAGAACATCCATGTTTTTCCCATGGTCAATTATATATGTGGCATGTTCACGGGTCGGAAGACCAACTGCGTTGTTTGTTCTTACGCCCTATTAAAAAAAAAAATCGTGTGTCACGAGGTACTTAAGTGAAGGGCAACCTATGTACTAAAATACAGAAACAATAATGATTGATTAATGTAGGTACTTAATTTTTCTTTGTATTTTTCTAATAAAAAAAAACTTATTCAAAAATCTGCTTATTTAGTGCTTTTAAGACGGAACAGAGATTTCAAAAATTCTTTCATCATTATGGGTGCTACATTATCCTCCTCTATCAGTAACTTAGACTATATTTCATTTTTATAATCTGATGGGAACAGAAACGGGAACGAGAACGGGAACATAAAAGTTACTTTACCAATTTTAAAAACTCTTTCAACTCTAGAATTTTTTTTTTTTTTTTTTTATAATTAACGCGCACATCAAGGGGTTATGAATACCCTTATAATGTTGTTAAACACAGTGCGAGCATTCAGGAAAATAGGAGAGGATTTGAAAGGAGACACCGATGCACGTTGCTTTTGAATTTTTGTGAATCGTAATGAAGGGGAAATACAGAGCCAGGTAAAGCATTCCACATTCGGGTGGTGCGACTGAAATACGAATCTCTATACTTGACTGTACGCCCGAAGTTGGGCTCAAGGTGAACATTCCTAGCGAGGCGGGTGTTGCGGCTAAATTGTTTCAGGGGAGGAATGCAACTGGCTACTTCACTAGAGCACTGCTTGTGAAAAAAGCGATAAAAGAGAGTGAGACAGGCAACGTTTCGACGATGTTCAAGAGAATCAATTGATTCTACGATTGAACTATCACCTATCAATTTCAACGCTCTATTTTGTACTCTATCAAGGAGGTGCAAAGATGTTTGAGAAGCACCTGACCAGATATGGGAGTTATACTCCAGTTTTGGGCGGATGAAGGCCTTATAAATTGTAGCCAGATCAGAAGGGGTGAAGAACTTCCTACATCGTCTCAAGAAGCCTAAGCATTTTGCAGAATTTTTGGCGACTTCAAATATGTTGTCATTCCAACGAAGATCATCGTTTACACACATACCAAGTACTGACAGCTTTTCGGTTTCTTCGATGCAGGTACCATTCATGGATAATGGCAATGGGGGAATGTTAAGCTTCAACGACAAGAGACAGCATTGAGTTTTCGAAGCATTGAATTCTACTCGGTTCATAATACCCCATGCAACAATGCTGTCAAGGTCAGAATTCAATGAGCTTATCATACGCAACCGTTCCAGTTCCACATCCGAAGAGCAGGGACGTGAATTTGGAAACGAATATGAAAAGCTGAGGGTCGAGTCGTCAGCAAAACAGTTAAGTGGATTAGAAGTTTCAGACAAGAGATCATTAATGAAAATGAGGAAGAGAGTCGGAGACAAAACGGAGCCCTGGGGCACACCAGCATTTATGAAGTGGGTATCAGACTTGAAACCATCCAACACAACTTGTATTGAACGGTCGGAAAGGTAGTTTCTAATCCAACGAAGAAGAGACTCATCGATACCAAAAGCACGCATTTTCGATAAAAGAGCCTGATGCCAAACTCTATCAAATGCTTTAGAAATATCAAGCGCAATAATCTTACTTTCTCCAAAACAATGTAAAGATTGGTTCCACTTTTCGGTGAGATAAGCCATCAAATCACCAGTGGACCGTTTGCTACGAAAGCCGTACTGACGGTCATTAAGAAGCTTTCGTTCTTCAAGATATTTCATAAGTTGACGGTTTATCAACGTTTCCATGACCTTGGAAAGAAGGGACGTTAGTGCAATTGGACGGTAATTGGAAGGGAAGGAAGATTCGCCTTTTTTAGGGACCGGCTGGACAAATGCAGTTTTCCATCTGCTCGGAAAAATCCCAGCAGAATAGGAAAGATGGAAAAGTTTACGCAGTGGTTTTGCCAGCGTAGAAGAACACCTCTTCAGAATAACGGCGGGGATACCATCTGGACCAGCGGATTTATGTATGTTGAGATCTTTGAGGACTCTCGCAACCGAGCGAGTTCGAAAAAATATCTGCTTCATCAAAGAATTTGCAGACTCGAGCTCAGGTGGAGCCACTATGCTATGAGGAAGTGTCGAGTTGGCAGCAAATTGAGCTGCCAGCAAATTGGCTTTGTCGATGGAGCTGACATACGGAGAGTCATTGAAGACGAGCGTTGGGACCGATGACGTGGTCGAGTTCTTAATGTTCTTCACAAAAGACCAAAAGTTTTTACTTCCTTTTGGACACAACAGTATTTTTTGCCTTACTTTTTGGTCATGTAAAAACTTAGCCCTTTGTATCTGAGCATTACAGCTATTTCTGGCCCGTTTGAACAAATTTCGGTTTTCTACAGTAGGGTTATCTTTAAATTTGCGAAAACTACTTTCTCGATCCCTTATCGCCTCTTTACAGCTTGAATCAAACCACGAATTCTCTTTGGGGGTGATACTTTTTGTTCTGTGAGGAACAAAATTTCTCATGCCGTTGAGAATTACGTTAGATATCATATCAGCTGATGCATCAACGTTTCCGTCGAGAAAGCACAATGACCAATTAAAATTTCGAAAGAAATTATTCAGGCCGTCCCAATTGGCTTTCTCGTATTGCCACACAGTTCTTTTAGGGACTCAACTCTAGAATGTTACATTATCCCTCAGTGACATAGACTTATATTTCATTCACATATTTCCACGGGAATGGAAGATTCCTACAGGAACGGTGTCGCAAATGGAAACTTAAAAACTACTGAACAGATTACAAAAATTCTTTCGGCGTTGGGATGCCTCATAGTCCCACAGTATAAAAAAGATTACATTTCATCCCTACATCCCCACGGAAGCGAAGAACGAAAACGGGAACCTTATCACTACATACCCGAGCAACGCCGCGCGGCTCACCTAGTTTTATGATATTTGGAAAAACCAAAAACAGGTAAGAATTCTAATTTTGCGTTTTTACGGTCTTTTATTCCAAGAATTGAATGCTTTAAGGTAATTTTTATGGCAGTGCACTGATGAAAAGGGTAAAAAGTGCATTCGACCTGCTACCAAAATCCTAATTGACTTACCTCTTTCTCAGGGAGATTTGAGTTTGGGGTATGAATGTTCAATGGGTAAATATGTAAGACGTGTAAAAGAATAAGAAAAAAAATTTGTTCACCAGTTAATTAAAATAAGTCATGATTACAGTTTGATCAGACAGCTTTTTAAAATGCCTTTATTTACGAAAGAAGAATACGCAGATATTTTCTCTGAGATTTTATTCGTAAATGGGTTTTGCAATGGAAGAGCACAACGAAGATACCAGGAACTTTATGCTAAGAAACGACTTCCTTTTCGGAAATACCTTTCGAAGGCTTCGAAAAATTTAATTTTAACTGCAAGAAACCAGTATCAGTATCACTACAAGTAAGACAAGAGTTATCAAGTGCAAACATCCACAATGAAATCCAAAAACGTGCTCTGGCACGCATTCAAAACGAAGGAGGGCACTTTGAGCACATGTTATTTGTATAAAATACATAAAAAAAACTACTAAAAGTGCGCATTTTATTGTTTTATTCAAACAAACCTCAAAGCTAAAACTTTTTTCTAATATTTTTTAATTTTACCCATTTTGCTTTTTTCAAGTATCATAAAACTTAAAGGTTTTTGAGTGCACTTATTTATGAGTTTGTTTTTATTGTTTTGTTCATCTGTAAAAATAGAGAAATATGAAAAATGAATATATAAGCAGTGCCCTAGACACGATGTGAAAATCGTTCTGGGCGATTTTAACGCAAAACTAGGGAAGAGGGACATCTTTGGAAATACAATGGGTAAGCATATAGCCTCCATGACAAAACCTCCGAAAACGGACTAAGGCTAATCGATTTTGCTGCGGGGCCAAATCTTGTTGTAAGTAGTACCGTCAACCAAATTGACCATGTTGCGATCGACGCAAGGCACTCTTCCAGTGTGTTAGATGTCCGAACTTTCCGAGGGGCCAACTTTGACTCGGATCAGTACCTTGTTGTAGCCAAGGTACGAATGAGGATATCTTACCCACGACTCGCACGAACTAACACTGTGAAAAGATATGATGTCGAAAAGCTACAATCGCAAGAGATTGCCAATGGCTTCTATAATCGAGTGACCCTTCAATTATCCTTTGATGAGTTGCGATAAGAAATAAAACCCGATTCCTCAGGATTACAAAGAGCAATTTATTTTATGACTTGTCTCAACAGAAGTAGAATAAAGAAGAAAGATGAAGTTTGACAATTGTAGTAATAAAGGAAGAAGGTAATTATAATGTAATAGATCTGTGGAAATGAAACGTCAAATATATGGTTAAGGGGTTGTGAGCATTGCATACCCAACACCCCTCCTCAATTCCACAGTATGATTCAGTTTGAAAAACTCATGCCTAAATCCTTAAAACATCTTATGTGACCTGGTGCTTGTAACGAGTTTTGTTTCTTTGAGGATATGCTGGCACACTATAAACTTCCCAAACTAGCTCGTCATGGGTTCGTTTCCTCCTCGTTAGCAAAAAAAATCGAATGCCAGTCTTATTGCATCCCGATGTTGTTGATGCGCGAGATGTTTAATTCTAAACCCACCCTACCTGGTTGTTTTTCTCGCCAAAAACAACCCCTTTTCCCAACGTCCCCTTTATCTCAGCATTTCACTTGTCGTTTATCATCCCTATCTTCCCCTTTATGATATAAAAATTAGAGATTCATGTTTCTATACATTATTTTTAATATTCAAATTCCTTATGATTTAACATTTATTCCTACATGATTCAAGTTATGTGTGAATTTAACGGTTTATTTTTCTGTTTAAAGTTACTTTGAATCTAAATTTAAAATAAATGGGCAATGCTTACGAAAGAATTAAGTGTCAATTGGACACATATACAAACATACGAATTGAATTGACTTACCCCTAAAATTTGTCGCTGCAGTGGCCACTCCTCGACGAATCTTGATGTCAGGGTGATTTTCTTGGTAATAACACCTTTTTCTGGATTTACAATCTAGCTTACTATTTTCGTAAAAATTACCACACTTGATTAGAATTCAAAGCAAAAAAATTAGGCAATTGAATGCGTATATATGCAAATGTACATGTACCGGTTATGAATCGCTAATCGTACTTAAACTCACACTTTTTAAGATATAAATTTTTGGTTCAATTGGAATTTTAAACTAATTAAAGCAGTAACTTAAGTAAATTGATATGAATAGAAGAGTGTAAAAAAAATGATTTAAGATTTTCTTAGGTATCTGACAAGAACTCTCTCTTTAGGATGCCGCGCCACTGACGACGACTTTGTCGTTCGTCTTGAACGATTTCCTTGCTTTTTGTTTTATTAGTTTGCTGACTGGAGGCAATAAAAATGTTGAATTTAGAAATTTTCTTCCAACCGATCCGCTTTGGACACCGTTATATCGGCTTTTCCTGAGAGTTCAGGCCGTTAACGGAAAATCTTAACGGCCTATAAGTGCTATATAGTGTAACAAAAAAAACTCAGTTTAATCACTTTTCTTTACTTTCGATTTTCTATTTTGAAGCTCACCTTATTTTGAGATGGAATAAGTGAAGAAAATGGGCGTATATGCATATAAATCTATACGTAAATGTATATATATGTTTATATATATATATGCTTTTTGCCGAATTCAAGGAATTCGACGGTGCGTTTCAACGCGGTCTATCCTTCCCAATATAATTGTGCCCTAGTATTATGATTTCAAACACTTTAATATGAAAACTGATCCTTTAATCAAACTTACTTACTTTGGTAATCTATATATCTAATTCACTTGTTTCGCTGGTATATTGTTGGCTGTCCTAGGATGGGTACTTCTTATGTAAGAAACTCCAGATTTAGCTTACTGTTCGGTCTGGTGGTTCTTTGGATAAAGAAAATACCTTCCGTCGGCTATTGCCAATTAACCCTAACTCTTTAGCCATACATCTACACCTACCATCAACCTACATGCAGAAATTTTCCAGCCTTTGTTTCATCGTTTCGGCTTTACTCATACCTTTAAATCGTCAAGCTTTATTATGTATTAATTACCATCATTCGCATAATCATTATTATAGTGGGTGAAAATACCAATATGTGCTCACGCACTTGTCGCAATCAAAATTCCAATCAACTTGTGTCTAGCAATTTTCCGCAGCATGAGTCTGAGACTCCTCTCAACAAGTTGCGTTTCCCCAAGCCCTTTACCAGTTTTATGGAATGATGCACTGACATTACTCATTCCGGATAAAGTGCTGAATATTACTCAATAATGGTTTTGTTTTTGTATTATTTTTCATAAGAAAATGCAACCATAATTATGATCGTTCTCCTTCTAATGGAATGAACAGATAGAGATAACCCTGCTTATTTGTCCCTTACCTCCTATAGGTAAGAACGAAAAGGCATGATGGTCAAATTTTGTTTACATTTCTCAGAAGGAAATATTAAGCTCTCGTGTTTGTCGTCGTTTCGTCGTCGTCGGTCTTTTCCTTGACGGTTGTGCGGGTTTTCTTTTATTTAAATCCATTTTTCAAGTGTAATAAATAGATAATAATTAAAAGGAACCCCATTCGGTTACAGGGCTTCGCTTTTTTTTCAGATAAAACATATCTGAAATATGCGAAATGAACCCACCTTTTCCCTTTCGTATGGCCAGGTAGTGAAAAGTGATAGGTTGTCGTAATAGACAACAAGTGAAATTTCATTAGCTGAAAGTAATTTCGGCTCATACATAAGTGAATAATAAAAATTCGAAAGAATTGTTTTGATACCAAAATTATTATGTTTTTATGTGAATGCGTAAAGTGCTGTGATAACGGCGAAAATAATTCCAAAATTTGAGTCGAGTGCCGTTTTGCATATTGTGCGACGAAGACGAATATAATTTGACAACTGAGTGCGAGTGAAATGCGCGACAAAAACCCGCTACGCAGAATTTTGTAAACAGAAACGGTCTGTATTTCATCAAAGTGTTAACGTTTGTCGTTCATTGTCAAAAAAAATAAGAGGTCACCAGCTGATGGCAGCATTCGTGGCAAAAAAAAAAAAAAAAAAATGCATTAATGTATTTGTTAATTCAAATTCGATGAGTTTTGCCGTCGGGGTTTTAAAATGCCTATGGATTCGAATAAAATTTCTTTTGCCGAGTCGGTTAAAGTGTGTCCCCTTTAATTATTGAAAAATTGTGTGCGAATTCATGAAGTGGTTTCAACGGGATTTACAATTAGTGTATTTCAACGATGATTGTTTACATTTACATCGGTTCGGTTTAGATTTAAATCTAAAATTCGTGCATTTCGTTGTTGTGTGCCAGCTGTTATGCTAGACGTGGGACGCGAACCCACTTAGCAGACGGAAAACAAAAGCAGAAAATTATAGTCAGATAAGTGATGCATTTTGTTTATTTATAGAATTCGATTCTTTGTGGTTGATTTTCGTTTCCCTTTTTGTTCTAGTGTATGTCGAGTCACTGTCTTATGTCCTTGGCATGGAATATGCCGAGAGGTTTTCCCGCTCTGGATTCCAACTCGTACATGCAGTTGCCTACGATCTTTTTTACGCGGGATTTCAGGAATTTCGGAAGCAGCTTAGCATTGATTCCTTGGACAAAATTGCTTTGGGCGAAATTCCGATGGAATACCTCCTGACCTTCCCGGTAAGTGACGTTTTTAGACCTTTTATTGTATTGATTTTTCGACTTAACGTATGCCCTGTCCAAATTCTCCAACAGCGTCTGTCTCGCTAGTGTCAATTTAAGTGCGCGAGGTGTCACCAACATTTCGGGATCGTGTAGCGCGTTTAGTTTCCGTAGTAGAGCATAAGTTGATCCGTGATTTACCATGTTTTGTCCAAACATGGCGAAGTAGGGTTGACAATCCAAGGCATCATGCATGTCGGATCGCAACGCACATGCTATACTTGACAAATGAAGATCCCAGTCATTTTGCTGTTTGGAAATTAGGATTCTCAACTTGCTAAGGAAACTACGATTAACGCGCTCCGAAATGTTGGCTTGAGGCGAATACACTGCCGTTCGCACATGCTTGACACCGTAGTTATCCAAAAAGATTTTGAAATCTTTGGACACAAATTGACGACCGTTGTCGGAGTGGATTTGTTCGGGGGTCCCGAAAGCATGAAAAATTTCTGATTCAAGATATTGAATCACGCGACTTGACGTTGCCTTTGGTAAGGCTTTGAAACCACGTACTTTGTGAAATGATCAACCACAATGAAAACGTATATATTACCTCGCTTGGTACGTGGATATGGGCCAAGAAAATCAACGTAGAGTCGTTGCATAGGCCTTTCCGTTTTTGTTTGATGGACCATCGGTGGGCGAAGAATTTCGCTTGGAGCCTTGACCATTTTGCAAACATCGCAGTTTTTCACAAAAGTCTTTATGTCTTTTATCATTCTTGGCCAATAATATTTTGATCGGATTCGAGCGTAAGTCTTGTCAAAACCACTATGGCAGCTTAATTTGGTATTGTGACACATTTCTATGCACTTTTGCGTAAGGTCGTCTGGAAGCCATAAGCGCCAAAGCGAATCTTCCTCGTCAACCTTTCCGGTTCTGAACCTAACTCTTCCATAAACGAACTTCCCTGACACTACGAGGTCTGGAAGGGTCGACTGGTTTTGGGAGATGTTCTCTCTCAAGTGGGTGTATTGTGGCGAATCGAACTCAGCCGAATCTAAATCGATATCACCGCATATCATTATCGAAGAATCTTGACAAATCCCATTGTCCGCTACAGTTCCGCTAGCTGTAATTTCTTCCATGTTCATGCGCGACAGGCAATCTGGAACTACATTTAAGCTCCCTTTCCTATGTTCGATGGAGAAGTTGTACCCTTGGAGTTCTAGGCTCCATCTCGCTAGTCTACCTGATAACTCCTTCATCGACATGAGCCATTTTAGGCTCGAATGGTCCGTTATGACTGTAAAGGGCAAACCGTCGACGTAAGGCCTAAACTTTCGCACACTCAAAACTGCTGCTAGACACTCTTGTTCCGTAACTGTGTAGTTTTTCTGGGATTTGTTAAGCTTCTTTGACATGAAAGCGATGGGCTTCTCATGACCGTTCTCATCCACTTGGAAGAGAACACCGCCTACTCCTTCGGACGAAGCATCGCATTGTATCATAAAACATCTTGAAAAATCGGGTTCAGCTAAAACTGGAGCTGACGACAAAGCTGTTTTTAGTTTTTCGAAAGCTTCAAGTGCTTCCGACGTAAATTCGAATTTGGACTTCTTTTGCAGACAATTAGTTAAAGGAGCGGCTAAATCGGCATAGTTCCGAATAAATCTCCTATACCAACCTGTCAGGCCTAGAAATCTCCTCACCTGTCTAACGCTAGTTGGTACCGGGAAATTGACCATGGCTTCTACTTTATCTGGGTTAGTTTTCAGGTTTCCCTGACCTACTATAAAACCCAAGAATTTGATTTCTTTCATGCAAAATCGGCTCTTTGCTAGATTGATCGTCAGATTTGCTCGGCGAAGACAACCTGCGACCTCTTTCAAGATGCGCAAATGCGACTCAAAATCCGAAGTACAGATCAGTAAGTCGTCTAAATATACAAACACGTTATCACGGAGATGACTTGGGATAACTTGATCCATGACCCTACACAGCGTTTGTCCCGCATTGCTCAAACCGAATGGCATTACCTTAAACTGGTACAGCGGCCTACCAGGTACAGCGAAAGCTGTTTTCTCCCGAGACTTTTCATGTAGGGGAATTTGCCAATAGGCATCTTTTAAGTCTATCCCCGTGATAAAGTGCGTGTCTTTTATCCGACTTAACAAACCGTCGACATGAGGCATCGGGTACGCATCCTTAACGGTCACAGCGTTGACTTTCCGGAAATCTAAACAAAGACGGACTTTGCCAGGTTTCCTCACCAGCACAACAGGGCAACTCCATGGAGAGTTACTTACTTCGATGACTCCTAAATCCAACATACGGTCGAGCTCTTTGTAGACCTCGTTTTGTCGCACCGGAGATAACGGGTAGTGCCTTGATTTTATTGGGGGAGCATTTCCGGTGTCAACGATGTGACACCCCAGATCTGTTTTTCCTAACCCAAGGACCACGAAATTTGGAAATTGTTTCTTGACATTTTCTAACCGAAAAGACTCTTCGGTTGAAAGTTCTATTAAATCGGTTGCGTTTTTGAAATGTTCCTCGGTTTCACCGGAAGTGAAATTCAACTCAACTTCACTTATCTCAGGTAGAAGATGGAAGCTTCGCCAGAAATTCATACCGAGGTAAACTTTTTGTGTCAAGTTTGGTATAAGGTAAAATGTCAACTTTTTTGATACGCCGTTATATTTAGTTTCGATCTCGCAATATCCGACAATCTTATGGGAATTGCCATCTGCAGTACGCACTACATTATTGTAGGGCAATATTTCCACTCCTAACTTGCGAACTAACTCAAAGCATCCCTCCCCCAAAACCGAGATTGAGGCTCCGCTGTCGAGAAGTCCAAAAACCGACTCATTATTTAAAAATACGTTTGCATACATGCGTCCGTCCGTATCGGACGATATGATAGTTTCAATTATTTGTCTTCGAAACCTTTTTCGATTTTGATAACGACGACGACATTTCGAAATTTTGTTACTAATTGGTTCAATATTGGTTGCGAAGATCCTAGCTCGGACCTTCTCGTAATTAAGTTTTCTCTCGTGAAGAGACTTATGATTGTGAAATTCCATTGGATGAAAATGTTCGACTTCAGCGTTAGGCTTTTCCCTCTTTAAGATTTTAATTGACGTTAAGTCTTTTTCATCTTCATCTATGGAATTCGTTTCAGGGTTTGTATTTAGTTTTGTGAGTGGTTCGTGGGATTCCTCGTGGAACGAATCTCTCCACTCCTCGTTTCGTCCCTCGAAAAGTTTCCCTTCTGGTGTTTACCACATTGAATTGTAGTTACACCCTTTGCACCGCATAGAAAACAGAATAAATTTCTGACCTCTGCCGGACAGAAATGGTATGCGTGTCCTTTTTGATCGCAATTCCAACATATATAGTTGGCAGTGGTAACGGGTTTTTGTCTCGAAGAAAAAGCCGCGATTTCTTCCACATCTTGAACGTAGTCGTATTGATCATCGACTGTAATTTCGTTGACTGATCGTTGGCCGACGTTTCGTTTATTCAAAAACCTTTCAGCTTCGCGAGCTTTTTGTCGTAGCTGCTCTAAGTTCCTGACCTCAGCTGACAACAAGATCTCACCTAGCTTTTCCTTCGCGTTCCCTCTAATGATTTCGGTCAATTTCTTGTCGTTAAAGGGATCTTTCAGGCGGTCGTTTAAACTGGTAATTGACACATAAAAATCATCGAAGGATTCCTTCGGACCCTGTTTCCGACACATGAGTTTCATGTAAATGTCAATTTCGGATTCAATTCTGCCAAATTCTTTTTTCATAGCTTCTTTTATAGACGCTAAATCCGCGCTCGGATACTTCTTAACGTATCCCCAAAACCATTTATTTGGTCTGCCTTCCAGCAAAACATGGAAGTTTGCAGCAATTTGTTCATCGCAATAGGATGATGAAGACTGCATTCTTCCTATCTTTAAAAGAAAGTCAGACACATTATCGGAACCATCGTACTTGATGTTCCAGCGATCTAACCTACATGGACCTGAAGCGCTAAATGTTGTTGACCCACTCGAACTCCTAGGTAAAGGTAGTTGGGTCACCGTAGAGCTTTGCCTCTCTAATTGTGGACGGTTGGCTGTTTGTTGTGGCTGTAATCTCAAACTTTCTAATTTCTGCAACACGTTTCCCATAAATATATCCATTTGCTGGAAAACCCTCATTTGATTCTGAACCATACTCCTTTCTATCCTTGAAATGACTTCTTCATGTGGATTTACATCATTTTCAACTTGTTGCGTTGGTTCCCTATCAAGGTGTTCGCCTGGCAATTGGTCTAAATTCTGTGGGTCTTCTTGATCAGCCATATTGAATGTTGAGTTTGAAATTACTGATTCTAATTCTTCGGAAAAGCTAAAAGAGTTATCAAGGTTGAACCTATCTACCGTCTTACAGAATCTCTGGTAAAATGCCTCAAAGGTTGCTTCGTTGTGAGCGTTTATTACGTCTATGCCGTCATAAATTGACACTCGACGACTCCTACTCATTCTTAGTTCAAAAGAACCAAACTCGGCTTTATATTACCGAAAGAAAAATAATTTTTCTATTGCTAAGCTTCAAAAGAAATCTCGAAAATAAAGCAAGCGAAATGTTAAGGAACGGTTATGTTTCAAAATTGTTTCTAATGCTTGTGCTTAATCTTCAAATTCATGAAAACAAAAACAAACCGTGATTTATAAATTCTAATCACAATGATGATGTTAAAAGAAAATGAGCCAACAAAAATCTTAAATCAAACAAACTGAATCAAACGTTTTTCAATTGTGTTTCAAAATAACGTTTAAATGTAGTTCGAAAAATGTTTTATAAAATATAAAATATAGAAAATGTGATTGTAATGTAAATGTAAATGTATTTCAATAAAAAGTTTTCTGTTATGATTGCTAGTTTAACTTATATTTCAGGAATAGGTGAAATATAAAGTTTAAATCAAATAATCAATGTACGTGTGAAAGAACAAAACTTAATTGAATGTGTTCTTTTAAATTCTGTTCAAAAAATGTATTTCAGTATATTGAGAAGTGTGTTTTTTTGTGTTGTAATATATCATGAAAATCAAAAAGGGAAGACAAGGTTTTGAATGCGAACGAATGTAACTGCTGAGAATTAAGTAAAAGGAACGTTGTGAGTCACACAAATGTATGTAATATAAAAAAAAATAAAAATAAACTAGTGTTTGTAACTATTGTTGTTGTACTTTAATTTTACATGTTTGTAATTTTTCGAAATTATTCCGGGACAATTTTCGACGATCATCTTCATCATCAATGGAGACTCCGGAGAATTTCGAAAACTAAACTTTGAAAAAATTTGAAAATGGTAAAAGTTGTTTAAAGGACTATTCAAGACACCTCTCGTATCATTGGGTCTCTTTAAACTGTAGCTAAACATAAAAAATGTACTCTATCCGCTTGCTGTTTGGGTGTCTTTTTGTTCAGATGCCCAAAGACTAAGTTTCTATTGTAATTTTTGTTGAATACTTGTGCATTGATTTCAACTTCTTTGTTGCAACGCGGTACCGGGTGATCTACCTAAGTGACCGGGACTCACAAAGCTGTTGAAACCAAAAGTTAAGATAACATAAAAAAATAAAAATGAAAATGTTTAAACTATTTACAACGAAAAAAAAATGTATGACTCATAATTTAAAATCAAATGTTAGCCACACTATCTACTGATAGTGGGACTTCACGTTGGGGGCGCCATTTCTGTAACGAGTTTTGTTTCTTTGAGGATATGCTGGCACACTATAAACTTCCCAAACTAGCTCGTCATGGGTTCGTTTCCTCCTCGTTAGCAAAAAAAATCGAATGCCAGTCTTATTGCATCCCGATGTTGTTGATGCGCGAGATGTTTAATTCTAAACCCACCCTACCTGGTTGTTTTTCTCGCCAAAAACAACCCCTTTTCCCAACGTCCCCTTTATCTCAGCATTTCACTTGTCGTTTATCATCCCTATCTTCCCCTTTATGATATAAAAATTAGAGATTCATGTTTCTATACATTATTTTTAATATTCAAATTCCTTATGATTTAACATTTATTCCTACATGATTCAAGTTATGTGTGAATTTAACGGTTTATTTTTCTGTTTAAAGTTACTTTGAATCTAAATTTAAAATAAATGGGCAATGCTTACGAAAGAATTAAGTGTCAATTGGACACATATACAAACATACGAATTGAATTGACTTACCCCTAAAATTTGTCGCTGCAGTGGCCACTCCTCGACGAATCTTGATGTCAGGGTGATTTTCTTGGTAATAACACCTTTTTCTGGATTTACAATCTAGCTTACTATTTTCGTAAAAATTACCACACTTGATTAGAATTCAAAGCAAAAAAATTAGGCAATTGAATGCGTATATATGCAAATGTACATGTACCGGTTATGAATCGCTAATCGTACTTAAACTCACACTTTTTAAGATATAAATTTTTGGTTCAATTGGAATTTTAAACTAATTAAAGCAGTAACTTAAGTAAATTGATATGAATAGAAGAGTGTAAAAAAAATGATTTAAGATTTTCTTAGGTATCTGACAAGAACTCTCTCTTTAGGATGCCGCGCCACTGACGACGACTTTGTCGTTCGTCTTGAACGATTTCCTTGCTTTTTGTTTTATTAGTTTGCTGACTGGAGGCAATAAAAATGTTGAATTTAGAAATTTTCTTCCAACCGATCCGCTTTGGACACCGTTATATCGGCTTTTCCTGAGAGTTCAGGCCGTTAACGGAAAATCTTAACGGCCTATAAGTGCTATATAGTGTAACAAAAAAAAACTCAGTTTAATCACTTTTCTTTACTTTCGATTTTCTATTTTGAAGCTCACCTTATTTTGAGATGGAATAAGTGAAGAAAATGGGCGTATATGCATATAAATCTATACGTAAATGTATATATATGTTTATATATATATATGCTTTTTGCCGAATTCAAGGAATTCGACGGTGCGTTTCAACGCGGTCTATCCTTCCCAATATAATTGTGCCCTAGTATTATGATTTCAAACACTTTAATATGAAAACTGATCCTTTAATCAAACTTACTTACTTTGGTAATCTATATATCTAATTCACTTGTTTCGCTGGTATATTGTTGGCTGTCCTAGGATGGGTACTTCTTATGTAAGAAACTCCAGATTTAGCTTACTGTTCGGTCTGGTGGTTCTTTGGATAAAGAAAATACCTTCCGTCGGCTATTGCCAATTAACCCTAACTCTTTAGCCATACATCTACACCTACCATCAACCTACATGCAGAAATTTTCCAGCCTTTGTTTCATCGTTTCGGCTTTACTCATACCTTTAAATCGTCAAGCTTTATTATGTATTAATTACCATCATTCGCATAATCATTATTATAGTGGGTGAAAATACCAATATGTGCTCACGCACTTGTCGCAATCAAAATTCCAATCAACTTGTGTCTAGCAATTTTCCGCAGCATGAGTCTGAGACTCCTCTCAACAAGTTGCGTTTCCCCAAGCCCTTTACCAGTTTTATGGAATGATGCACTGACATTACTCATTCCGGATAAAGTGCTGAATATTACTCAATAATGGTTTTGTTTTTGTATTATTTTTCATAAGAAAATGCAACCATAATTATGATCGTTCTCCTTCTAATGGAATGAACAGATAGAGATAACCCTGCTTATTTGTCCCTTACCTCCTATAGGTAAGAACGAAAAGGCATGATGGTCAAATTTTGTTTACATTTCTCAGAAGGAAATATTAAGCTCTCGTGTTTGTCGTCGTTTCGTCGTCGTCGGTCTTTTCCTTGACGGTTGTGCGGGTTTTCTTTTATTTAAATCCATTTTTCAAGTGTAATAAATAGATAATAATTAAAAGGAACCCCATTCGGTTACATGCTGCTATTTGTTTTGTTAGTGCGTCCGCTGGCATCTTTTCTGACCTGATGAACTTTAGTTTTATCTTTCCATCTGCAACCGCCTGTTTGATGAAGTGATACCTGATGTCGAGATGCTTCGTTCGTCCCTGGATACCACTCTCATTCGCAATCGCCAGTGCGCTCTGGTTGTCGCTCCAAAGTGTCATTGGCCCCTGATGAAGCCCAAGTTCCTCCAGTAAATTTTGCAAAAACGCAGCTTCCTTTACAACAGAACTGAGGTTTACGTACTCAGCTTCTGTGCTCGATGTGGTCACAATCCTTTGTTTCTTCGAGCCCCATAGCACTGTTCCTCCTCCATAAATAAAAGCATATCCGCTTTGCGACTTTCGATCGTTGAAATCGCTAGCCCAACTAGCATCAGCAAATGCATGAAGATCAGCTTCCGTTTTTCTATACACAATTTCAGCCTTTCTCGAACCCTGAAGGTACCGGAGAACATGCATTGCTGCATTCCAATGCTGCTGTCGAGGATCGCTGTTGAACTGTGATAGCGTGTTCACTGCATAGGCTATATCCGGTCTGCTAAAGGTGGAGAGGTGCAACAAGCTTCCGATTAAACGACGATACTTTGTTTTGTCAACCTCCTGTCGCTCTCCTGGTACTTTTGGGTCCTGTTCCAGCTTCAGGTTTGTGGGAAAGGGTAACCGGTCCGGTTTACAGTCCTTAAGTCCATATTTCTGCAACAGGTTGTTTATGAATCCGGTTTGACAAATACTCAGGGAGTTGAGCGAACGTTTGACTTCTAGTCCCACACATAATTCAGGATACCCTAGGTCCCTTATCTCGAAGTTATCAGTCAAGCGTTGTTTCAGAACTTCAAATGCCTCCGAGTCGTTTGTTGCCACCAGTAAGTCGTCCACATAGACAGTTATAAGCGTCATTTTCTCGCCTTCGATGTTGTAGTATATGCACCGGTCGTATTTCGAAGGAGTAAAACCAAGTTCCCTTAGTGTCGCATCCAGCTTCAAATTCCACTGTCGCCCACTCTGTTTCAGTCCATATATCGCTTTATTTAGCTTGCATACACGATCTCCGTCCACAAAACTTTCCGGCTGCTCCATGAAGACCAACTTGTCAATGTCTCCATTTAAATAAGCAGAAGACACGTCCAGATGATGCAAGTCCAAGGTATTTTCAATCGCGATTGCCATTGTTAATCGTATTGAGCTGATGTTTGCCACTGGTGAGTATGTATCCTGATAATCGATACCATAAATTTGATCGAATCCTCTGGCAACGAGACGCGCCTTCCTCTTATCTATTGTACCGTCGGGTCTGTACTTGGTCTTAAAGACCTATCTTGATTTTATCACCCTACGATCACGTGGTCTGTCAACCAAGGTCCACGTGTTGTTTTTGAGTAGCGAGTTGTACTCCATTCGCATCGCCTCCCGCCATTCGTCCGCGTCTTTCAGACATTCGATTTCCTTAACGGTTTCAGGATCAGTGCCTACCTGGTTCAAGATCTCTGGAGAATTAATTGTTGGTTCTAAACCATCTAACGGGTCACTTGAACTGAAGCCCTCAGTAGACGAATTTAAGTCAGAACTGTTCTGATCATTGCAGTTTTCAAGAATTGCCTCAGAGTTTTCGGCACTATCCTGAAACGAAAAGGAATAATAATTATCATCTTTGAACTCATTACCTTTCATTTGGATCTCGTTGTCCATATAAACAAATCTAATGTCTCTGCTTTTTATCACGGTTCGCTTGCTTGGTACCCAAATTCTGTAGGCCTTTGTTTCTTCCGCATAACCAACAAGAAAACCCTCTACTGATTTACACTCGAATTTTCCCAGATTTAAACCTTTCTTTAAGGCGTAGACTTTTACTCCAATCTCCCTTAGAAAAGCGACTCTTGGTTTGCTTCCACTCCATTGTTCCTCCGGTGTAACATCTCCGTTACATTTAGTTGGACATCGGTTCCTGAGAAAAGCAGCGGTGTTTACCAGTTCTCCCCACATAAACTCAGGTAGTTTCCCTTCATTCATTAAGCATCTAGCCATTTCCGTCAAAGTCCGATTTGCTCTTTCAGCGCAACCGTTCTGCTCCGGCGTATGTGGTACGGTTTTCTGATGGATGATACCACTTTCCTTTACGATGTTTTGAAAATCTCGGCCACAGTACTCAAGTCCATTATCAGTCCTTAATGTCTTAATTTTCTTACCGGTTTGCGTCTCTGCTAAGGCTTTAAATGTTTTAAACGCCTGAAATGCTTCATTTTTTCGTTTCAGGAAATAGACAAATATCTTTCGAGAGAAATCATCTATAAAGGTGATGAAGTATCTTGCCTTTCCTAGGGACTCCGTTCGCATAGGGCCGCAGATGTCAGAGTGAACAAGTTGCAATAACTCAGATGTCTTCTTTTCGTTGCTCTTCGGGAAAGGTAACTGGGTTTGCTTCGCTCGAATACACGTTGTACAGGTTGTGACGTCATCGTTGAATTTGTCCGGCAGTCCGTTTACCATTTGCTTTGACAACAGTTGCTTCAAGGAATTAAAGTTGACGTGTCCCAGCCTTTTATGCCAAGACAAAAGTGATCCATAGCGAAAACTAGGCGTTCCAGTTGTATCACTGCTAATATTTGCCTTCTCATTGCCCACTAAAAAATACAACCCGTTTCTTTTTACAGCATTCATCATCAGACGGTTCGATTTATCCGTTATCTTGGCTCCAGCACCCTCGAAAATTACTTTATAGCCTTGGTTTGTTACCTTGCTAATTGAAATGAGGTTATCTGTCAATTTCGGAACAAATAAGGTGTCGTAAAGGTAAAACGGTTCCATTCCGTTACGAACACGGATCCCAGATTCGACAGTTCCAGTTCCCGTTACGTTGACTAGGTGGTTATCCGCTAGTTTCACATGCTTTTGTTCTTCAGTCTTACTTAGTGTGACAAATTTCGACTTCTCAGCACACATATGCGAAGTCGCCCCGCTGTCGAGACACCATAGCTTGTTTCGATTTGGTTCACGTGTTACATGTGCAGACTCCGATGTACACTCCTGTATCATGAAACCACATTCGCCATTAAATTCGCTCTGGGTTTGTCTGACTCTGTCACTTTTGCTCCAGCAATCCTTTGCCATGTGACCACGCTTACCGCATTTTCTGCAATTGTAAGGAAAACAGTTAGTGTCAGATTTTACCTTAAAATTACTTAGCTTCTTCTGAGGTTTTTACGATTTAAAATGTTTGACACTGAGCACATTGTTGTTTAAGAGTTCCTTTTTCCTGTCACCTACTTCAAGGAGTCTAGTGCACACGGTTGAAACTTGAGGATATTCGCTTTGCGCGTCAAATGCAGAGCGAATGTCTTTGTAGTCTTCTGACAGTCCATCAAGAAGCACTATCACAAGTAAATCCTCATCCAAAGTAGCTCCTAACTCTTTCAGTCTGTAAGTTATTGTTTTAAACTCGCGAACGTATTCTGTGATTGATTGGCCTGCGTTCATCTCCAGGCTGGTCAGCTTACGGTACTCTTCTGTCTTCTGACGTGGACCCTTTTTGTCGTAGCAGTCTGCGAGGAAATCCCAGACTTCTTTTGATGTTTTTAGGTTCGCAGCCAAGGCCACTATATTTGTCTCCATTGCTATAAGCAATTCTGCACGTGCGACCAAGTCCTTATCTTCCCACTGCGCTTGTTCCGATCCAGCGGTCTCCGGGCGAAGGGTTTCGCCTTTTACATATTGAAGGAATCTACACGATGCAGCACGGCTTCCATTTGTGCTTTCCACGTTATATAGTTGTCCCCATTTAAGAGAGGAATCCGGCCATGTGAGTTCGAGGAGTTCATGACGAATATTATTCTTTATCCAATAAAATATTGCTTCTAAAATATTCTTCTCGATTTGGTGGTGCTCTGGGCCCATAACCTGATGAGTTGCGATAAGAAATAAAACCCGATTCCTCAGGATTACAAAGAGCAATTTATTTTATGACTTGTCTCAACAGAAGTAGAATAAAGAAGAAAGATGAAGTTTGACAATTGTAGTAATAAAGGAAGAAGGTAATTATAATGTAATAGATCTGTGGAAATGAAACGTCAAATATATGGTTAAGGGGTTGTGAGCATTGCATACCCAACATCCTTGAATCCCATGCCGCCAGAATTAAGCATTGAAGACCAGTGGCAGCAATGCCAAGAAGCCATCAAAACCGCTGCCTCTGAGGTTCAGGGTTTCACTCGCACCTCAAAACGAAACATATGGTTCGATGAAGAATGCAAGCAGGCAAATGCAGCCAAACAAAAAGCACGACAAATGCTGATGCACAAACGAACGAGGGCTGCTTACGACCAGTATAGCGAGATTTACAAGGAGAAAAGAAGGGAAGAACACCGACTTCTCAAAAAGAAAAAGAAGCAGCATGAGAAGCTCCCGTTTGACGAAATAGATAGGTGCCATGACAGAAACGAGATTCGGAAGTTTTACCAAAAGGTAAAAAGATCCTGCCAGGGTGGCAAACCCCGAACTCAAGCCTGTAAAGACCAGCAAGAAAACATAGTTATAGAGCCACAGTCGCTACTGAGGATCTGGAAAGATCATTTCTGCAGACTGCTTAACGGCGATGAGGACACAAATTCCGCTGTCAGGCAGATTGGACCATGTTCAAGAATGCCGTAGTCTCGACCTAGAAGAAGTTAAGCTTGCCATATGCAAACTTAAATCAAATAAGACTGCAGGTGCAGATGGCCTTGATGCCGAACTTTCCAAGGCTGCTGGAGACCAGTTGGAAAGAAGCATGCACCAGCTGATTTGCATGATATGGTTGGAAGAAAGCAAGCCCAATCAATGGAACCTCAGTATCGTATGCCCGATCCTAAAGAAGGGAGACCCTCACAATTGCGCCAATTATAGAGGGATAAGCCTCCTTAACGTCGCTTATAAGATCTTGTCTGTTGTAATATGTCGTCTGAAGCCGCACGTCAACAACTTGATAGGTCCTTATCAATGTGGTTTTAGACCAAAGAAGTCCACAATAGGCCAAATTTTCTAATTACGGCAGATCTTGGAAAATACTCGATAGCATAATATCGATACACAATATCTTTTTATCGGTTTCAAATCCGCGTATGACAGTATTTACAGAGATTGGCTGTACAGAGCCATGTCTAGTTTCGGCATCCCTGCAAAACTCGTACGACTATACACAATGCCTTTGGAGAATATACGCTGCTCCGTCAAGGTCGGTAAAGAACTTACCAAAACCTTTGATGTTGAAAAAGGTTTAGGCAAGAAGATTGTTCAAAACTCAAACGTCAACACCAGAGGAGCAATCTTTCAAAAGTCTGTACAACTACTCGCCTACGCAGACGATATTGACGTAATGGGAAGAAGGAAGCGTGATGTCATAGGTGCTTTTGCGAGTATTGAAACAGAAGCGGAAAAAATGGGTTTGGTGGTTAATGAGGGTAAAACCAGGTATATGTAGTCATATATCTAGTGCCCACCTAAGTAAGTAAAGTAAAATAAAGTAAAGTGACAGACGCACTTTAACATTTTTTCAAATGCAATTTTCAACTTAAAGCACTGATAACTTTTTTCCTATCACATGTAACCAAGAAAATGATACGCCAAAACATCAGAAAGGTTCCCCTGATTACAAAAAAGATTTGGTTTCATCCTTCTGCTTGCCAGACGCATTTTATAATTTTTTATAATTCAAATTCAAAATACTGATAATTTTTTTCCTATCTTAACATCATTCTTCAGGACAGCCTTTAATGATACATGGTCAGGTAAGATTATGCGTTCTTATTTGGCTAGGTTAGGTTAGGTTACAGTGGCTGTTAGCTCGGTTATCCTAATGGAACCAATTCAAGCTTACAATGAAGCGGAAGAGACGCAAGGCGTCGATGTGAGTAAGATCACTAGGGTTATTAAAGAAATACGAACCTAGGTGTAGCCTACGTTAGTGAGCTTAAGCTGAGCGTGAACAGAGAAGGTGAAAATAGTTTCCCCCTCCTCCTAATCCATGCAGCTTCTACCAAAGTCTTTTGAGGCGACTCCTGGCCTTGCGGCATATCTTCCGATAAGACAGTGCCGTGTGATGACACCTATTGTCACACTTATGTGTTTTCTTTGAAAGAGATCAAGCCTTTCGATCGCTTAAGATCTAGGTTGGTCCAGATCTGTTTTGTTGCGTTACACGTTGAACTGCTTGGCCATCTCAGATTAGTTTTCTTGTATGTGTACGGCTTGAGCAGTTTGTATCTAGCGATTGGAATGCCAATACTCTCCGTTTTCGGTGAGAAGGGCAGAAATGTTCCGTTTCTGGCGTGTTCATCTGCTTTTCAGTTTACTGGTATATTATTATTATTATTATAAATTCTTTATTATGATAAAATCTCGAACAATGTTCATAAAAAATACAAAAAACATTAGCGTGGCAGAAAAATATTTTCCGTCTGCCTGAAAATTGACTTTAACGAGGTTTAACAAAAAGAAAGAAAAAGTTTTGTTTAAAAATACATAAGTATACATATGTACATATAAAAGTAAAACAATTGAGCATATGAATAAAAGCATATTAACAGTACATATAAAAAATAAATCAATTTTTTTCTATTTTATTCAATGAAACTGTTTCGGTAACCCAAAGCATGAATAATAAAACTATAAGGAATGTTGAAAATTATTAAATCAATTGGTATTTACCCTAACATTGTGTTTATTACATTCTTTTATTCTATTACATTCCTGTGCTATTAATAGTTTAAGCTTTCTCGCATATAAAATAATGCTCTTCTAATATTGTATTCATTCGCAATTGTACTCTCAAATTGGAAGTATCTCAGACTTAAATTAAAACAAGTTTGTACAAATCTCGGCCTTTCTCTTTTATTTGAAGAGCTAGTCAAATTTTATCACAAGGAATATTCCAACTACTCTGACCATTTAAAATATCGTTGACTTCCTCACGAGTTAGAAAGTTGTTTTCAAAGTACTTCTTGTAAAGTTGGGCAATTGGCTAAGAAGTGATAAATATCATCGGTTTCGAAGATTGGTGGAAGACATGATTCAACGTGTAGCATACATGGGAGTAGAGATTGGAAGTTTAAAAATTCTCTTGGAAAAGAAACGTTGTAACACCTCAAATTTCTCAAGATTTTGGTAACCAAACATTTGGCTGGCGTAGCATAAGTAAGAATTTATATCGGCCTCAAAAACTTTATATTTAGCTGAGATGCCTGTGTACTTATTGCAAAATATTCTATTCCAAATAATATTTATTGCTGATTTTGCCGATACACATTTGTCCTTAGCATGAGGGCGGAAATCTAATTCGCTTGGGAGTAGAACACCTAAATATTTGTATTGTGAAACAACTTCAATAGGTTCACGGTCCAATGTCCATATATCTGGATGAATTCCGTCTTCAAATATCATTATTTTTGATTTAGAGGTTTTTATTTCCAGGTCCCATGTGTCGCAAAATTTTTTCACTTTATTGATTTGTAACTATAAAGTTGGAGGGTTATCCGAAAGTTTTTATTTACTTTGTATATAACTCAGAGGTCTAAGTGACGAATTCTATGTTTTTATTTACATTTGATTTGACATTTATATTTGTGGATTGTATTTAATTCAAGTATTGTTCAATTTACTAATTTAATAATAACTAATTTAATTCAAATATTTCTCATAAAAATTGTACTTTCGTACATTCTCCCGCCTCCGAAAGTTGCAAGTACAATCACGTCTGGAGCACCCTATTTGATTTCGAACTGTAGTACCGACATCGTGCAGTTGATTCTTCGCATATGGCCTTTGACAGTTGACTGTATTCTTTGATTGGTATAAACTGATAAGCGGTACATTAACATAAATGGACAACACGAAAGAATGGTGTCATTCAGAAATCTAGTCACTACGTAGTGAACTCTTCTGATTGGTTAGAATCGACTACAAAACTAGTTGAAATTTCCCCTCCAACGTAGTTGAAAAATTTCAGCTACAAAGTTAGTCTGACGTTTGAGAATCAGCTGTTGGGTAAACACACGAAAAATTACAAAGTGCGAAGTGAAATTTTTTCGACAATTTTTATCAAATTGAAAGCAGTGAAGAGATATGTAACTAAAGTTACTTAATTTAAAAGATAAGATTATTTAAAGTTCCCTAAACGTAATTGTTTAGTGTTTTTGTGAGCTTATTTTGACAGTTCAGGGTTGACTACATTTTTAGTGCATTTTGCATTCAAAAAGCTAGTCGACTTTCCACTACGTAGTGACTAGATTCCTGAATGCCACCATTAGTACAACAGATACTACTGAGAAATTTTAAAATTGTTGCCTTTCACTTTGGCATCGGTTGTATTCATTGCCTTGCGTAAGTAAGAACCTTCATTCATCGTAGATTGTAGTATATTTCATTCATATGTTTTGCCTTGCGGATTCTGATGCAAGAGCAGTGTAATTATTAATGTTGTTCGTTCTACCCCGTTGTAAATTACTTCAATTGTAATTTGTATTGAAGGTGTAAAGAAGCATGGTGCCGGCATGCGTTCTTTGATAATTTATTCGTGGTTGTTTTTATTAAAAGTGAGTTTTGTTTTTATGTTTATATATATATTAGTTTTATACATAAATCAATTAATAATGTTGAAAGTGGTGTTTTGAAGTTGCTGCGACCTGTTGATGGAATATTTTGGATAAGTTGCGTAGATTTTTCCGCAATCTTCATCTTTGGTTTATGGGTGTTATATCGTATGTGTACGCCTACCCACATAATTTGAGGATGAGTGCCCTTTTTATTTAAATATTTTATTTTTATATTATATTTTATTAGAATTCATATGTTTTTTGTGTTTGTAGTTTTTATGTTATGTGTGCATGATGTTAATGCAATTTTATTTTAATTTTAATTTCAATTTTTTAGCGTGCGTAGATTTGTGTGTATGTGTGGCTTTGTGCCACATACTTCTTGTACAAAAGTATATGAATATATGTCGTGTGTGTATGTATGTACTTAATGTACTTGTTTAATAGCAAAGGCAAATTTGTCGTGACCAAGTGCTATCTTGTTCTAATTGGAAGAGTTCTACTTTCAATTGGAATTGTTGTTTACATTTCGTTTGTAAACAACTCGCGATTATATCTCGGAAATGTTTTGCGAATTTTATAAGTTTAATTAACACCCCTATTACAGATGACAACCCAACTGAAAATTGGGTTGTGTACCCGTGTTATGTATATGAGAAGACAACCCAATTTCAGTTGAGTTGTCATCCATAATAGGGGGGTAAGTCTTAGGTGTGTTTGAATTATGAAGTGCTTTAATAACTTTTAATTCAGTGGACTGTATAATTTTGATCTTAAAATTAATCAGATCTGTGTGCAAAATGGTCAAGTGCATTTGCCGAGGGCGTTTGACATTTCGCGTTTTTTTTTTACTTTCTATGTCGTGTGGATCGTGTTCTTTTTGTTTTTAAAATGGCAGTGCATTTTGTATTTTGCAATTTTGTCGGTAGTTTGTTTGATTAATATGTGCATTGTTTCAGCGTGATTATTATTAGTTAATTAATATTGCATATGCGGTGTTGCAGTGCACAAATAATTTTATGAAAATGTGTCTTGTCGACGACGATTTTTTTTTTGTTTTGCCGACGGGAATTCGACTTTGACGTGCGGTGTTTTTTTTCGATGTTCTCTTGCTGAGATTTCAAAAATAATGTGTTTTAGATTTGATTTTGTATATTGTAGCTTAAGTTTTGTAGAATAAGTTCTGATTTGCAATTCATTTTATAATCTGTTTAATTTTGTGTGTGCGTTACTGCAGCACAGCATTTAAAGATGAATTGCATTTATTGCCTTTCATGCAATTGTTTGTAAATTGTTATTATTATTTAATAAAGATGTTTTAAACAAATTTCTTGTTTGATTTATTTTTCCTTTTGAACAGCTTTCAGATGTTTTTAATGATGTGTTTTTAAGGATGTGTTTTGATGGTTTTGAACAGCTTTGCAGATTTTTAAAGATGTGTTGATTGATGAGTTGAGTTTGTTGATGATTTGATGTAACTTTTATTTTTGTATAGATGTGTGATTGTATTATGTGTGATTGTTGTGTAGAATGGTAAATTGTATGAAATTTTGATTTATAATTTAAATTTTCGTGTTTTTGAAAAAACTGCATACTACTTTTGTCTGTCAAAGTTTCGGTGAACAATAGATGTTTTAGTGAATTTGTATTTTATATTGATGCCGATTGTTCCTGGTGCTCGTTTGACGGCAAAGAACAAATCTTCGCGATAGGTCGTCTCAAGTTTCCGTTTTGTGTTTTAACCGTGACAATGCGTATAAGTCTATCTGTTCCCGCGTGAGTGTTCTCGATTCGGGCAAGACCAATAAGTCGGTGCAAGTCGCTCATCTTTCAGCAAGACTAGGTCTCCTATTTTGGGAGCTTCTTGTACTTGAGTCCATTTCGGACGTTGCTGCAACCGTGCAAGATATTCGGAACTCAACTTTTTCCAAAACCCTTCCGCCAGCGCTTGTATCCTTTTCCATCGGTCGATATACGTGATGTTGTTGTTGAGTTCACCTTGTGGCACAGCATGCAAAGATTCGCCTAAAAGAAAATGCGCAGGAGTTAGCGCATTCAAATCATCTAAGCTGTCGAAGAGCGGGCATAAGGGACTCGAGTTCAAGCACGCTTCTATCTGAGTTAGAAGCGTTGTGAGCTCCTCAAAAGTAAGCCTTTCGGTTCCAACAACTCGTTTTAAATGGAATTTCACCGATTTCACTCCCGCTTCCCATAATCCACCAAAGTGTGGAGAAGCTGGGGAATAAAGTGCCAATTAGTTCCGTGATTTGCTAGGTTTTCGACTTAAAATCGTGCTTTGCGTCTTTCAACATTTTGGCTAATTCGTTATTAGCGCCGACGAAATTTGTTCCACAACCGCTGTAGATTTGTTTGCAGCTACCTCTCCTGGCCGTAAACCGTCGGAATGCTGCTAAAAATGCTTGCGTAGTCAGGTCAGACACGACTTCCAATTGAATGGCTTTTGTTGCCAAACAGATGAATACTGCAAAATATCCTTTTAGTATTTTAGCACCTCGAGCTTTCCAGCTTTTTATTTCGATGGGTCCTGCGTAGTCAACTACAGTATGACTGAACGGTCGTGACATCTGGACTCTAGGTGCAGATAGATTTGCCATCAACTGCTGCATTTCCGATGCCCTTTGCCGGTAGCAAGAAGTGCATCTATGAAGTTGATATTTTACGCTTCTTCATATCTGTATATCTGGAGTCGGTCCATGTGAACATCTTGATGTCGGGAACAGCCAAAACGTCCTTCGTATACTGCATCAACTGCGCTAAAACTACTGCTCCGCAAAGTTCCAAACGTGGAGGCGTGATCGTACGCTGACTTGGAGCTACCTTCGTCTTTGCCAGGAGCTAGTTAACATGGATATTCCCATCACTGTCAAGCACACGAACGTATACTACGGCACCGTATGCTTTCATAGACGCATTACAGAATTCATGTAATTCGATATCCTTGTTGGTTTTGTTTATCTGAGTCCAGCGTGGTATTCGAAGCGTCTCGATCATTGGAAGTTCTTAATGAAAAGCATCCCAATCCTTTTTCAAAGTAACTGGAACCGGATCATCCCAATCACAGCTTAGTTCCGGAAGCCGCTACATCATTAACTTTGCCGTGATGACGCATGGTGATATCCAGCCAAGTGGGTCGAACAGTTTGGCTATGGTGGACAACATTGACCTTTTTGTTGTTGCTTCTGATGACTGCTGCACATTTTGATACAAAAAGAAGTCGTCAAAATCTAACTCTCGATCTGCTACAGGTATTTCTTCGACGAGTTCCTTCACGTTACTTGTCCATTTTCGTAAATTGAAGCTCGCGGACGCCAGAAGTTGATTCGCTTGGTCGCGTTTTGTTCGTGCTTCTTCCACAGTATCGGCACCACTGATGAGATCGTCCACATACATATCCTCTCGGACTACCTTCGCGCCCTCCGGCAGGTTCGATTCTTCATCTTCGGCTACACGCTTCAAAATTTTGATGGCAAGATACGGTGCAAGATACTTGCTGTGCCAAACGTTACCGTTTTAAGTCGAAACATCTTGATTGGAGATGTACGATCGTCTCTCCACAGGATCAGTTGATAATATGTGTCCGGTGTATCCACCAACACCTGCCTATACATCTTTTCGATGTCAGCCGTATATGTTATTCGAAGAACCAGATCGATAATGCTTGACTGTAATTTTGGGCCCACCAAAAGTCGATCATTGAGCGAACTTCCATCCAAAGTCTTCGCTGTTGCGTCGAACACGACACTCAGTTTCGTGGTGGAACTCGATTCCTTGAAAACTGCATGGTGAGGCAAAAAATTGTGGTATGGGGTTGCCAACACCGAGTCGCCGACGTGAATTTCTTCCATATGCCTTAGGGTTGCATATACCTGTATGCATTTGGCATAATCTGCCCGAAGAGTTGGGTTTGCCTCCAGCCTCTTCTCCAAGTGCAGGAAACATCGGACCGCGCTCTGCTTACTGGATCCCATCGCTGGAAGACATCCACCTTTAAACGGCAGCTTCACTTCATAACGCCCGTCAGGAAGGCGTCTCGTGTATTCATCGAAATGCGCGTCGCATGCGATGTTCTCCTCAGTTTCATGTGTCTGGAACGGCAATTCTTTCATCTCCCAGAATCTTTGCAACTGAGAATTCAGGTCAGCAGTCTGCACAAAACTGCGTATTTTCCGGGAATGTTCCGCTTGAATTTTCCCTAACACAATCCACTTTTCGCACTTGTGGAAGGAGTATATCGGCATATACGTCGCTACCGAGAAGTATATTAATTGGTCCAGGAACGTGGAGATTTGGATCTGCCAACGTTAACCCTTTAAGGTGTTGCCAATTGTCAGGTATCATTTGTTGGGCTGGGAGATGGCCAGTCAGTGACTTGAAGACCAGTGCCCGCACCGCGCCTCCATAAGTTGAGTTGCATGACGCAAGCTCAATATCCACGCAAGTTTGCGTTGTGTCACTGCTGACTAACCCTAACCCTGCCACCTCGACAAAGGTACGTCGCTTTTTCAGCTGCAATCGTTGTGCTGCATCTTCAGTGATGAAGCATGCTTCCGATCTTGGGTCGATCAAAGCTCGGAGATGGTGTTGACGACCATCGGCTGCTCGCACCTTCAAAATTGCTGTCGCTAAAAGCACCTGGTGCGTTCTGCTACCATGTGACGTGTGGTAATTCAAAACTTGACCACTTGTAGAAGCTTGTTGCACTTCTCTCGGTTCAAACTCCAGTGCGTTTGCATTAAACGATGTAGAAACTGCATTCTGACCTCTTGAAGTTGTTGTTGTCCTCGACGGTGTCATGCTATTCGCACGCACAGCTGCATGTCGGGCCACGTTTGCATGTAGAAGCGTGTGGTGACGCTGTTGGCAAAAGTAACAGCAGCCAGGCGAGGGGTAATCCGGAGCAAAAAGCCCTTAAGGCAGTTGCCGCATACTCTCAGGCGTCGAGCAGTCTGCTTCCTTTCCGCTGTGTCCATGTTTAGGAACCGCTGACACTTCCCAATAGAATGCTGCCGCAGATGGCATAAACTGCACATTCCCGACTCCCTATTAAAAGTTGGCCGAACTGCTGGCCTACCTACTTGCCTACTGGCTGGCTTACCTGTTGGCTTAGATGCTGGCGTCGCAAACATCACTTTGGTGCTCTGAAAGCAAGAACGGTTGTTGGCGTGTGTCTCAGCTTTCATTTTTGACGCAGAGCACATCTCCTGCTGGTCAACAACTTCTAACGTGCGGAAACGAGTGTCTAAGAAGTCCGCAAACTCGACGAATTTCGACAAATCTTTCCTGTTTCCCATCTTTTGTGGGCTTCTGCGTAGATGACGGTAACTTCTGGTGCAGGAACCAAATAAGCACCATATCCCACTGATCCACCGGAACGTCCATGTTCTCCAGCGCTGACATACACTCCCGTGTAGTGAACAATAATTCCTTCAAACCTGTCGCAGTTTCCCGGGCCATAGGAGACTGCCCAAATAGAGCCTGCATCTGTAAGTGCACCAGAATGCGTTTGTGGTCGTATTGCTCCTTCAGCAAGTCCCACGCCTTTTCATAATTTGCCACCTCGACCGTAAAATTCTGCAGAAAACGCTCGGCGTCACCGACCAAACAGGATTGTAGAAAGTGCAGCTTGTCTATGTCGGCCAAACTACTGTTGTTGTGCACCAACGCTCCAAAACGGTCGTGGAAAGCTCGCCAGCTGGTATATGCGCCATCAAATTTGTTGCGACGTTGCGTCCATACATGCTGGCTTGACGTCTGCTGTGGGCACAGGTCTGTGTCTTTCCAACGCCTCCATGAGCTCCACACGATAATCCACGGAAATGTCCATAATCTGGTCGTTAACATCCAGAAGATCTTCCTTCTTCATTGTTTCCAGATGGTATCCTCCTATGGTGGCCTCATTATAAACTTTTGACGTGGCGATGTCTCCCTCCAACTTAGCCAACCTTGCAGCCACATATGAGCGGGTCAGGCGCTCTTTTGGAGACTTTTTAAAGTTAGTAAGGTCTCTTTTTATGGTCGTAAGTAAACCACTTTTAAGCTCACCGTATCTATATGACATTTTTATATAATAATATTTGTTTTTTCAGATAAAGAAAAATTAAAATGTTCAAAACTCACGTACTATATCAGCTGCAGCTGCCTTCAGTTCCTGTTTTCTTCGTGATGTTTTATTGCGCGACGCGACGTAATTTCGGTTTTTTGTAACGCGAAATTAAAATTGTTTAACAAGTAGTTAATATTATAATCACTTAAATGATTTTCTAAATGCACTTGTGTATATATATATGTACAATGTACATATATGTTAAATCAAACTATTTAAGCTTACACTTTGTTGTCTAAAGTTTTAGTCTTTGCACACACACACTGTTTTTTAGCAAAAGTTAAATAATTGTTCTTAAAAGATGGTTCAGAAGGACCAAATGATCTGACTAGGTTTTGTTTCTATAAAAAAAACTAGGAAAAAAAAGACTTATAAACTTTTCCAAGAAATTAAAACACGTCCACTCACTTTTCGTTATAATCGGTTTTTATTTACTTTGTATATAACTCAGAAGTCAAAGTGACGAATTCTATGTTTTTATTTACATTTGATTTGACATTTATATTTGTGGATTGTATTTAATTCAAGTATTGTTCGATTTACTAATTTAATAATTACTTATTGAATTCAAATATTTCTCATAAACATTGTACTTTCGTACAGAAAGAATAACCAGGTCATCCGCATAAAGAAGTACTTTGACAAGTACTCCACCAAACCTGACGCCACCAGGCAATTCATTGGAAACATCTACGAAGAGAACAAACATTAATGGGGTTAAGGGGCAACCTTGGGGAACACCCGCATTAGTGCTAAAAAAAGGTAGACATTGAACTACCATTGGAGACATTAGCGCAAGTATTGGATAGGAGTAACTTATACAATATTAAAAACTTTGTCGAAATGCCTTTATTCAATAGTTTATGTAAATAGCAGCGAAAGTCTATTGACTGTATCAAACGCCGCTTTTAAATCAATAAACAAGCATAGAGTTTCTGTTTATTGCCGATTAATTTTTTTGCGACACTGGTGAGCACAAAAATTTGATCGACAGTCGAAAGTCCACCGCGGAAACCACCTTGAAAAATGCTTAAAAGCTTGTTTTCATCTACCCACCTCAAAAGTTTACCATAAAGAATTTGAGTAAATATTTTTCTTAGACAGGGTAGTATCAAAATGGCCCTATAGATTGATGGTATTTTGGGGTCTCCTTTTTTGAAAATTGGACAGATCTGCGAATTAAAGAACGACTGTGGTATTTCTTCTTCTTCAATCAGCTTGTTAAAAAACATAAGGAGCAGATTTTGAAAGGACGACGAGACCAGCAGCTTTATTTTTTTTTTTTTTTATGTTTTTGCATCTAAATAGAGTGATTTAAAAAAAAAGGATTTCGTTTTCCTAAAGAGTTTAAGAAGAGCAAAAGATTTTTTCTGAAGTTTAATACATTCCCAGTCATACCACTCAGATGCAAACGTTTTGTTGTTTCTTGGTGGTATATCTGACTGCATAATGATTTCTGTTATTTGAGCAGCTTACTGGCAAGACAATTGATTTGAGAGACGACTCACACAATGATCTAGTTTACGATTATAGTTGACTCTATAACTGTCTATCCACTTATAATTTTGTAAGGTCTTACACAATGAAGAATCAAGATTTTGAAGTTTGATAGACGTCGCAATGGAAGGTGGGCCGAGTAGCTTACTGCACTCACTTCAACATCTTCCACAGCTTTAAGCCAATCGCCTCTTGCCAAACAATAATCTATTACGGAACACCCCTGACCAGAAATAAATGTTAGTTCTCCTCTTCTAACACTTTTTGTAATCCCATTCAAAACCGTCAAACCGAAGTTCTCAATCAAATCGTTTAGACGCCTGCCCGCACTATTAACCGTTTCATCTATTAAAATATTTTGGAATTCTAACTCGCTAGGAAAGGATCCCAACAGAATAAAAAATGTTTTTTCCACGGGTGTCGTCTTTCGCGAGGAACTGGTCCTCCGTTAGTATTCACTGCCATGAAAAGCGCTTTCTCGATTAGCCGTTCGGAACCGGCAGAAAATTGTAGGTCCCTTCCATTCCCTCACAAGGCATGGTTGTGAGAAAAGCGCTAGGCCCAGGGGCTCCTCGCTCTGTTGCGCCACCCTATTTATTTATTTATTTAGGAAAAGATTCAAGTTCATTATAGTCGTTATTCCAATTAGTACAATTTAAATAAGTTGGAAGAATGTAATATTGTTCATGCCTGTGATTTAACATTATAACAGTTTAACTTCCAATCGATTTAATGCTAGTATAATTCTTTAAACAACATCGTACAGCTAACAAGACACCACCACTTGCTCTACCAAAAATACTACTTCGGGTGGCAGGAATGAGTTTAAGGAAGTAGTCTTTAAAATATTTTTGAAGTTGCGTTTCCTGGGTTTCATCTAGAAACGTTTCTAAGAGGTTAATGAAATCAAATTTTAGAATATACTTAAAAAAGTCTGCTATTGTTAGTATATTTTAAGGCCAGACACATAGCTTATAATTCTTAAATTTATATTTATTTGGCAGACGGCAACCCTATCCTAACTTTGTTTATGTTGGTATTGACTTCGTCGATTGCTGGGTCCAGGTTGCATGTTTTGACTTATAGATGGTGCTTTAGTCGGCAATGATGCATTGTGGAACGAATTGTAAAATAATCGTAAGCCGTCATCTCCAAATGTCATTTTGACAAATGAAAGATCTTCTGCTTTGTTTAGAAGCAAGCCATGTGAAAAACCTAAGGAAAACTCGCATTCATTGATGTGAAGTTTCACTCCTCGTATAAAAATTTTTGCATTGAGTGACTCCCGTTTTTGTCGGGCTATCAATAGGCGTGTTTTATTGAAATTCTATGTGCACTTATGTTCACTTCAGCAAAACATCGCTCATGGGAAAACAACAACTCCTTATGTCAGTAGCCTAAGTGCACATAAATATCGCAGTAAGCTAACTGCACAACAGGGATGGTTGGTAAATTTCTTTTTTTGGCACCCAGAGGTTGGCAGTCTTTGGGTTGTGTTCGTTCATATTTCTGATTTTCGACAACAGATTGAATAAGTCTGTTTCTTTACTTTTTGTGCACAGAAATTTTTTTTTTTAAGGAAAGGTTGTAAAATTCTTTCAGAAACTCTCTGAAAGAGCGAATTTTTCTTAAAAGTAAAGAAACGCCTTGAACAAAACATTCGCAGCAACGCAACGCTTGGAAAAACGTCTGTTTGGCAGTTGTGGTATTTGTTTTGGCTGTGCACGATTTCTGTCCACAGACATTTTGGTGGCGGAAATCCGCAGGACGGGGAAATTTTTTTACTCTCTCGAGAGCACTCTCTTTTTTGCACTGTTACGAAAAATCGGAACGGGATTAGACTGACTTTCGCCGAATTTCGGTACATTTCGTGCGAATTTTCAGTAAAGAAGCACACCTAATAGCTAATAGATGAGTCAGGTGGTGACTTGGTGGGGACATTTTTTTTTTAAATACCAGCTGGAGCACTCAGACCTAAATACCGGTCCATTGTACTATGGTGGGGACATAAATAGGCACGCAGTTACTAACACACACACACACACACACACACAATGAAAGTTTCGCAATCGGTCAGAAAAAAATAACATCAGACAGAACACATAAGAACATCAGAACCAAGGCAACCAAAAACATGAGTCACAAAATGAATCTAATTGAACACAGCCATTACGAAAAAAATTAAAGTGACATTTGTTTTGTTTACATCGAAAGGAAAAAGTTGAAATGCGGCAAATAAATTGAGAATCGAGAATTAAATAGAGAAAAATAGAAATGGAAAGTAAAAGGTATGCATTTATATCCTTAGAATGCAAATTTTTAATGTTTCTTATCCTTAGAAAAAGTGCAAAGGGTACCAACTTTGAAAGTGAAAATTGAAAGTGACGTGCTAAATGAATATAAACCAAAAATCGTTTTATTGATAAGTGAACATAAGTGAATATAGAAAATGTTCAATAAAACGCGGCTAATGATTGCTCTCGGTGTATCACGGTGACGTATCCTCTTAGTTTGGGTGTTGCTTTGATAACTCTATCTGCAATGTCACCGTGTTGAAAGTATAAGATCACATCAGATTTGTTTGTGTTGGTAGTTGGTAGGTTTTATTGGGAATCTATATTCACTTATATTCACTTAAGCAAAACATCGCAAAACATCGCTCATGGAAAAACAACAACTCCTAAGTAAATAGCGTAAGTGAACAAAAATAACTCACTTACCTAAGAGAACAACAGGGATGGTTGGTAAATTTCTTTTTTGAAACCCAGAGGTCGGCAGTCTTTAGGATATATTCGTTAATATTTCTGATTTTCGACAACAGATTAAATGAGTCTGTTTCTTTACTTTGTGCACAGAAATTCACAACCTGTCAAATTTTAAGGAGTGGTTGTAAAATTCTCTCAGAAACTCTCTGAAAGAGCGTAATATTGTCTTAAAAGTAAAGAAACGTCTTGAACAAAACATTCGCAGCAACGCAACGCTTGGAAAAACGTCTGTTTGACAGTTGTTGTATTTGTTTTGGCTGTGTACGATTTCTGTACACAGAAATTTTAGTGGCAGAAATTCGCAGGGTATATCCCCACCCTGCGAATTTCTTTTTTTTTTACTCTCTCGAGAGCACTCTCTTTTGTGCACTGCTACGAAAAATTGCTGTGCTGGAACAGGATTAGTCTCATGAGTCACTTGCTAGTTTATGACTTAGGAGATACAAGAAGAGGCAAAACTACACACACACCATGGCATCTGTCCTCAAACTGACTTCACAAACACCACTATATTTTCAGCTTTCAAAACCAGTTTGAAATCCGAAAATAAAGTAGTGTTAAGGTGGTGGTGGCAGGAGAAGCAATGGTTTTCTCTCTTGTTCTTTATTCCTCTAAGCTTTTGACTTATTTAATTCATAAGTCACTTACTAACTTATGACTTAATGAGTTTTTAATTCACCTACTCGCAACCCTGAAATATATACCTGCATCGAAATCTGAATCCTATTCCGATTCGATTACTTGATCCTTAAAATAAAAATGAAACTTTTTGAACACAGCCATTGCGAAAATAAATTAAAGTGACATTTGTTTGTTTACTTCGAAAGTATAAAGTTGAAACGCGGCAAATAAATTGAGAATCGAGAATTAAATTGAGAAAAATAGAAATGGAAAATAAAAGGCATGCATTTATATTCTTCTGAATGCAAATTTTTAATGTTTCTTATCCTTAGAACAAGTGCCAAGGGTACCAACAATGAATGTAAAATTGAAATTGAACTTGCTAAGTGAATACAGCCAAAAAATCGTTTTATTGTGAAGTGAATATAGAAAATTCCCAATAAAACGCGGCTGGTGTTTGGGAATTCTTGCGAACTTTTAATTTGAAACTCTGCGTTCTCTTGGAGATGAAGAAGACCCATACAAGTTTGTTTAGCGAGATCAACTTTATCGGTTTTCCCTCCTGACGGAAAATGCACAACAGTGTTTTATTACGTCGAGTTGACGTTCCAGAATATTACAATAGCTTTTCATCGTTGTTACTCTTTGCACAAGGTGTTCATTTTTTGGGTTGGCAGTTGCTAGAATGTCTTCTTTCTTAGCAATGTCTACTAGCTTGGAGTTTATGCACTCATCCAGCATTACTTTTAATTGGTCGATGGACATATTTCCAACTGCCATATTTTTGGGGTTTTGTGAGACAACTTTTTTGTTGTTTTGAAAGTGGTCTGGGGAAATGTCTTCTATTCCTCGCTTTGGTCGCATATGCTAAAATTTTCTTACGGTTCTCTGTTGTGATGTGCCTCCGAGAATCTTTTACAATTTTTTATCTTTTACGATGTAGGCATTTGATTTCTAACAAAGAGTTGTGGTGACAGATTTATTTATCGTACAAAGACATCTTCTCTAATTTATACTCGCTGTCGCACTAAAAAATGCTTCCGCACTTATGGAGTCAGAGTATTTTACTTTAGTATACTTTAGTGTCACCTATATTTTCAAGACGCTTTCACAATGGTTAAAACTTCAAAATGAATTGTTTTTTTTTTGTTAGGAGGTAAAGTGAATAGCTGAGATGATTAAAGGATTATAGGATCGGTATGAAAAGTGTAACATTGTATTTACACATTAAATTCACTTTTTAATTTGATTCTCTTATAACTACATACATGCTAACAAAAAAGTTTAAACTAGCTTACATAATAACTTTATTAAGTTACACTAGGCGGGTACTCTAAATTTCTCAATAACTTAAGGGGTTAGGCCACCCTAGAGGCTGAAATAGGCCTTTCAGAAAAACTACAAAATTAATCGAAATAACTGAAACGTGATTTTATTATATAAATCAATGACTGCTTACATTAATTTTTTTGAAGCGATTTATTACAAAATGACGGATGTACAGCGTTTTTGCGACGACGTTTTTTTTTTTTTTTTTTTGAGGTCCACGGCCGAACCCAAACAGCTAATGTAATTTTTTGAATAATAATGAGCAAATGGATTTTTTCGATTATTTCTACTTACTGCTATAGAAGTACGTAGGATTTTTGCGATATATTGATTTTTGGTCAAATGGCGCCCTTCCAAAGTGAAAAACGCAAAATTTGCCTAAAAAATTGTCAGAAAATCGTTAGTTACAAATGAACTAAGCAATATTAAAAAAAAATCCTACCTTCTTCCATAGACAATGTATATTTCAAGACATGTTTAAAAGGAGGTGGTGCATACTTGGGCCCAGGGCGTACACCTATGAGACTAGTACCAAATGAAAGCTTACGTTCAGCCCAATCAGTCTGCCAAATATTTTTGAATTCGGTCTTGGTGATTTTGAGATAATTAGACTTGAAGTTGAGCGCCGGAAATGGGAAAAATCTGACATTTCTGCAAATAATTACGTATATATCGAAAAGCATAGCACGTAGGACAATGATTTTGGTATCATATGAAAGATCATAAAAATATCTTTCATTTTATATAAAATTCATTTTCTTGAAATGCCTCATATTTTGAAAAGACAGACCTAAAAGTTGTTTGAATAGAAACATTTTCGTTGACGTTTGCCAGCCAATATCTCGAAAAAATCAGCGATGACCTATATTTTTTTTTTTGCACCACTTTAATCCTTAATTGGTAAGCTTTAATTTGATATTAATTATTGGACCCAGGCTATATAGAAATATGCACCATCTCCTTTCAAGTTAATCGGTTGAAAATTGCATGAGTTACGAGTCCGGCCAACTTGAAAAATATATTATTGAGATAAACGCGTTTTAAGTTTTGAGTAGTAGAAAATCATGAATAATTTTACAATACTTTAAATCTGCGATGCCGGAAGGAGACGATCGACAAATCTAAATCTAGTCTGGACTAGTCAGGAAATAAATATTTTCAGTAACAACTGCCGTATACATGCTCTACTTTCCTGAAGTACCTTTCCCTTTGCGCTCACAAAAGGAGCTCGCTGCCTTGTACTAAAATTCGAAAACCGAGTACTTAAAAGTTTTTCTGGGCCATAATTTTTTGGGACATCATTTTTGAGGTCCTAAGGAACCATTTGGGATTTAAAAAAAAACCGATTTTTCGAGAATTCTAGGGTGGCCTAACCCCTTAATGCTAATGCCTATCGGCCTAAAGATACTTTATGGATTTTCAAATTATAATTAAAATTAAAAACTAAGAAAATGGAAAGACTTAGCTTTTTAGAGCAGAGAAAAAAAGCGTAGCCAATGTAAGAAAATGGAAATTAAAGACAAGAAAAGAATTACTATTCTATGGACAGAACAGTAAATGTTAATACAGCTTAATACGTCATTGGCTGTACATTTATCAGCGATAAATGAAAATAGAATCCTAATATTATTGCTAATGTAAGCGATAGAAAAACAAAGAATAAGAGGCACGGTTACTTCTCTTGCCACGCATTTCTATTTGTTTACATTGTTGCTTAACACGAGGTGGTACCCGTGGTGTGATGGATAGCATGTCCGCCTGTTAATGCAGAGGTTCGAGTTCGAATCCCAACAGAGGCAAAAATGTTTTTTCCACGGGTATCGCCTTTCGCGAGGAATTGGCAATTCCTCCGTTAGTATTCATTGCCATGAAAAGCGCTTTCTCGATTAGCCGTTCGGAGCTGGCAGAAAATTGTAGGTCCCTTCCATTCCCTCACAAGGCATGGTTATGAGAAATGCGCAAGGCCCAGGGGCTCCTCGCTCTGTTGCGCCACCCTATTTATTTATTTACAGATCTGTCTGTGATACACGTATTAAGCTGAATATAAAGCTGCGTCGGTGAATTTCCTAGCACAACTTTATTTTGGGGTTACGAAACTAATTTCGAAATCCGAAAATAAAGTGGTGTTTGTGAGGTCAGTTCGAGGGCATATGCCGTGTGTGTGTGTGGTTTTCCCTCTTGTTCTTTATTCCTCTAAGTATTTTACTTAGCACACAATCGCAAGTTCGTGCGATAATGATAATGCTGTATTTTTCCGTCCCGTAACGAAATTTGAAAATTAGGAGCCGATAAATGTTACAAAAAACATCTTTTATTTTCCCGATTGGGGGTCCGGACCCGAACCTATATCTATAATTCTATATATGTATATTTACAGCCGTATCTATAAAGAACTTTTAATCATCGATTAGATTTAATTGGCCTTTAAGTAACACTTAAGTAACGAATCCGTATCGATAATCAAATTTCACATTTAAGTAACCTTGCTTAAGAGCCCTCTTAACTTAAATGCCAATAATGGCGTTTAAAGGTCTCTTAAATCCAAATTAAAAATTCATTCTGACGTTTCGGGAAAATCGGTGTCCATTTTGATCTGTTGTTTTGGCAATATTATTTCTAAAAAGAAACTTCATTTAAAACAAAAATATGGAAGATTTTCTTCGCGATTTATGTAAATGTTTTCAATGTGCAAGTTTTTTCAGATGTCATGATTAATAAATAGAAACCTAAAAAGCTGGCACAAAAGCTCCACAGGGTTACAATGCCAAACGCGTTGTTCTCGCAACAAACATTCTCGTGAGTGCGGTTCTGAAAGGTTAAATTGGAACAGCATTTTTCAAGACATATTTTCCTGCTGTTGAGGTGATATACCAGAGAAAAATCATTTTGGATGTTTATGGTGGTCGAAAGCCCACGCAGTATTTATGCTTTCGCCATGGATGTCGTGTGCCTACAACCAGAGTTAAGAGAATGTTAGGGAATTGCAGTTTTGCTTGGCAAAGAAAGATTGTTCCATGGTCGAGCGGTCGATTTGCTTCTCATAATAAGGGCCTAAGACCAACAATGCGTTGCGTTTTTTTTTTAATTAATATTCGAAAGAAATTCTCATCACATTTTTGGTTGATGATACTCGTACATAGTTTTTTTTTTTTTTGATAAGCAAAAAGGCACCACAATTGTTTACAAACAAATTTTTGTCAAAACGCAGTTTAAATTGGACTAGATTTCTGTTTTTACTACTTTATTTTGACACAACTATCAATTAGTTTAGCATCAGCGTAGAATCGATTATCGATAAGAATTTAATCAACCTCTCTTAAGTTCCAATTAAATTTTAATTGAAACTTAACTTATCAACGTCTAAGAGACGTGTTCGCGAGTGAGTTGTGCGAGCCAAAAAGAAAAGATATGCTGTCCGTTCAAAATTGGAAAATAAAGGACGGGATGTATCTTTGTAAATTGTAAGATAGAAAGAGAGCTTTATTTAACTTTATACTGTCTTTTATACAAAATCTTTCGTTGAATTTTAGATGTTGAAGGTTAACAATAGTTTCGGAAATAATTCACAATAGATTGATTACATTTTAACTAATTCAAAATAAATGTTATTTAAGTTGGAAACAAACATTGGATGTTGCGTTGACTTTAGTAATAAACATTCTCCCCGGCCGTGAACAATCCGTTCACAAATAACTTCTTCCTCATCCAGGTTTTGATAACATCACTGGTGATTTCATCATATGAAGTGTTGATAACTGCGTGAACACAATGGGAGCCGCAGACGCAATACGCAGCCGGTGCTGAAAGAGCTGTCAAACTGTGTCGTACGTGTTTTTTAAAAACTGCACACAATGCAGCTGGACGTCGTACGTGTTTTTTGACATAAAGTCTGTATTGATGTCAGCTGACTGCATGAAATCTAATTTACGAGTATATCAAATTTAAGTTTGTGAAAATAAAATAAAAGCTAGAATGGAAAGAGAAAATGAAGAGATGGTTTTTTTGATGGGTGTAATCCAGATTTGTTATCTGGCTTTACAATATTTCAAAGAAAAAAAGCGAAGATGGTGGGTACGACCATTGTACCAAAACAGAAAAACCGAAGGATATTATGAAACTAAAAATTCAATTCCTCAGATATGTTTTTCCACTCCTTGGCTTTCATTTTAACATTTTTATAATTTCTGTTACACAAATTCCATAACATCTCTCGGCTTCGCACTGCTTCAATAATTTTTTCCGACTCGTCCATCTTCTACCGCCTTTAAAACCAAAACAACTTTATTGAGTACGCACGTAAAAGTTAAAAGTTAGCCAACTCTTCCGGCTGCGGCTTGCGGCGCGTAGTGCGTTGCGTATGCATTGTGTTCACATCAATGGATTTGCTACTTTTTAATATTTTGACAGTTCTTGCGGCTCCGGCTCCGTATGCGTATGCGTATGCATTGTGTTCACGCAGTAAAACGTTTGTTCTGCCCTTTAACATCTCTGGTGAATTCTGTTTGCTGAACTGACATGAAAATGGAACGAAATATTAATAATGGTTAGATACAATTTTTCGTGTATTCAAAAGAGACAAATCGAAATGCTACAAACTGTTGCTGTCAACCTTGCTCACGCAACAGAAGATATTCATTTTCATACACAGAGTGAAACTGGAATGACAGATGCGGAGGAAAGATATTTATTATTTTTTGTTCTTTTCGCGGAAAATCGTTGGGTTTCTCGATTAGGCTGGAAATCCGTATGAAGAGTGAGGAGCGAAGATAGTAAGTGGACTGGAAGTTTGAGTGAGGAGCAGAGGGTTTGCCAAAATAGCTGAGAAATTTTGATAGTTGTTGGTTATTCTTATAATTGTTTTGAAAGTTGAACGATATGACATATGAGGATGAGCATTAATGGACTGTAATTTATTTTTAATTTTGTTTGTGTTGTTTAATGTACATAAATGTTCTTGCTATGAATCTGTCTATTGGATGATTCAATTTTATTGTTAAATTTTGTTTGAAATAAAGTTATTTTGCTTATTTGATGTGTCTTCGGTGTTAGTGGTGTTGATTGGTAGTGGACAAACCTTTGTGATGTTTCTTTTAAATTCGCCAACCTGAGTTTTAATTTTTACTACTCGCGTAATGTTGTCGGCTCCTGGATAAACTTCCATTATCCGCCCTAAGCTCCATCGAGAAGGTGGAAGTCGTTCGTCCTTTAGAAGAACCAGGTCTCCGATTTTTACTTGAGGTTGTTCCTGCAGCCACTTCGGCCTATTTTGCAGCCGCGTTAGATACTCCTGTTTCCATTGTGTCCAAAACGTTTGCATGTGCAATTGTATTATCTTCCACCGATCACCCAGGCTTACCTTTCTGGACTCAAAATCAGGTTCAGGAACAGTGAGAAGTTCTTGGCCAATTAAAAAATGTGCAGGGGTTAAGGCTCGGAAGTCGTCATGATTTTCCGACAGGGGAGTCAAAGGTCTCGAGTTAAGGCACGCTTCGACTTGGGTAAGAAACGTGTTTAGCTCTTCATATGTTAGTGTAGTATCCCCGATGACTCTTTTAAAGTGGTGTTTTACACTCTTCACACCGGCTTCCCAAAGACCACCGAAGTGAGGGGAAGCGGGGGGAATGAAATTCCACTGAGACCCTTGATTTGCCAAGGTTTCCGCAACATCTTTCCAATCGTGAGTAGCTTGTTTTAATAAACGATGGAGTTCTGCATCAGATCCCTTAAAATTAGTGCCACAGTCGCTATATATTTCGCGACAAAGACCTCTGCGAGCACTAAATCTGCGAAAAGCAGCCAAGAAAGCCTGAGTGGTTAAGTCAGTGACTGCCTCTAAATGAAATGCTTTAGTTGTCAAGCAAACAAATATTGCCAAGTAGCCCTTATAGCATTTAGCTCCTCGCCCCCTCCATGTTTTTATGTTGATGGGACCAGCATAGTCCACTCCAGTGTGAGTAAAGGGTTTCGAGATCCTCACCCTGGGACCAGGTAGATTGCCCATCAATTGAAGAGCTGGTTTGCTATTATATCTGTGACAAACTGTACAGCTATGAATTTGTTTTTTGACGGCTTGTTTTAATTGAAATATCCACCAATTATTTTGCAAATAACCCATCATCAATTGGATACCGCCGTGGAGAGTTGTTTTATGCGCTTCGCCTATAACCAGTTTTGTGAAGTGATGTGTTGGTTCCAATATTATTGGATGCTGTTGATTGTAAGGAAGACCGGCGTTTTGAAGTCTTCCTCCTACTCTGAGGATGTTATTTTTATCAGTGAAGGGATACAAAGAACGCATGCCTCTCGTTTTTGCTATTCCTTTGGTGAACATTTCGAGTTGGGATAAATGTGCCAAAATAATCTTAGCTTGGTTTAGTTCTTCGGGAGTGATGGGTCCGAAAATTCGCGTCGAGCTGGGCCTTTTAGCGTTTGATATAAATCTTTGACAGTAGGCAGTTATTCTTAGCAGACGGAGCATGCACGAAGAATTATGTAGCAGTTGACAGAGTCGGTTATTGCTTACGTTGGTGTCAACATGATACACCTTGGTGACCTTTTTGCCATCAGCTGGTTCTTCTGGAAATTTAAAGTTCCATGTGAACCTTAGGAACTCGGGACCGTTCCACCACAAAGAAGATTTAACAAGCGTAGATGGTAGGATACCTCGCGAGATTAAGTCAGCTGGGTTTTGAAGCGTAGGAACATGATTCCATATATCAGGTTTTATTAAGCGTTGTATCTCCCCGACTCTGTTTCGGACAAAGGTTTCCCACTTTAATGGCTCGGCACGGATCCAACAAAGTACGATCATGGAATCCGTCCATGCGAATGTGGGAATTCCTCTCCCCTCAAGAGTTTTGTTGATTTGATGCAAAAGGTTCGCAAGCATAACAGCTCCGCAGAGTTCCAGGCGTGGAAGTGTAATTGGACTTAATGGTGCTACCTTTGATTTTGACATGAGCAAATGCATTTGTGTGTGGTGGTTTTCATCTTCCACTCGAAGATACACAACGGCTCCGTACGCCTTTTCGGAAGCGTCGCAGAACCCATGTAGCTGAAGGCGGTTGCTGTTGAAACTTGCAGTGGTATTCAACCACCGTGGTATGCGTATGTTTTTGATTTCCTTTAGGTTATTATGAAATTGTTCCCATTCTTGTAAAATGTCAGAGTCAACTGGATCGTCCCAAGATTGCTTGCACTGCCATAAATGCTGCATTAACATTTTCGCTTTAGTTATAGATGGAGATATCCAACCCATGGGATCAAATAAACGCGCAATGGCAGATAATATAGATCGCTTTGTTGGGGTTTGATTTTCTGAGGGAATGTAATTAAATGAAAACTCATCGCTTAAGGGAAGCCATTGTATTCCCAATGTCTTTACCTTATTTGAGTCATCAGAGGGTAACAAAAATGACGCTTCGTGATCCGACATAGGAACACCTTTAAGTAGCTGTTCATTGTTAGCTGTCCATTTTCTTAGATGAAATCCAGCTCCGCCTAGGATATTTTTTATTTCATTCATTTTAGCTTCCGCTTCATCCAGGGTATCAGCACCCGAGATCAAATCATCAACGTACATTTCTTTTTCAATCATAGCAGCAGCTCTGGGATGATGATGTTTTATCTCCTCTGCTAAAGCGTGAAGGGTACGAATAGCCAAATAGGGGGCCGAAGCGGTGCCGAACGTTACAGTTTTAAGTCTATAGATTTTTAAGGCTTCTGAAGGATTCTTGCGCCAAAATATGAGCTGATAATTCGCATCACTTTCAGGGACTGTAATCTGTCGGTACATCTTTTCTATATCGCCAGTGAAAGTGAACCTATAGAATCTCCATTTGAGAATAATATCCATGATATTACTTTGAAGCGCTGGGCCTACCATTAACTGGTCGTTTAGAGAGATGTTGTCAGTAGTCTTAAATGAGGCATCAAATACAACCCGGAGTTTAGTGGTTGAACTTCCCTCTTTATAAACAGCGTGATGGGGTAAGAAATAATGGTTGACTCCTTCAACGGCCCTTTCTTCGATCTCTTCCATATGACCTTGATCTAGGTACTCTTCTAAACAGTCGTTGTACTGCTGTCGCAAGGTGGGATTCTTGTCGAGTTTGTTTTCTAGACTCTTAAAACGACTGAGAGCACCTTCTCTCGAGCTTCCTAGATGGGGATACACATTTCCTTTGAATGGAAGAGCTACTTGAAAACGGCCATTAGTAAGACGTTGAACATTTTTGATAAAGTGCGTCTCACAATCGATGTCTTCCGGTTTTTTATATGGACGGTAATTAACCTCCTCCAACTCCCAAAATTTTCGGATTTCAGCCTCGACACCACATGATTGAAAGAAAGTTTTTGGTTGCTGAGATACTGTAGGTGCTCTGCCAAACAAAATCCATCCTAACTTCGTGTTTTGAGCAATGGGTAAATTCTTATCAATAGGCTTGACAATTTCTGGTAGCAAAATGTCAGCCAATACATCACTGCCCAATAGTAGATCGACCTTATATGGCTGGTTAAAATTGGGGTCGGCTAGGGTCAAGCCATCTAAATGTTCCCATCCCGTAGTTGTCAAGCCTTGAGATGGTAAAAGCCCAGATAGTGCCTTGAGCACTAATACTTGAGTAGATGATCTGAATTCCGAGTGGTGAGATCCGAAGCAGATATCCAACTTCCGTGAGCAGCTACCACTGTTAAGCAAACCTAACCCAGAAACTTCGACATATGTTTGGATTTGAGGAAGACGAAGCAGCTGAGCTGCAGATGTTGTTATGAAGCTAGCTTCTGAACCTGAGTCCAATAACGCTCGCAATAAAACATCCTCACCTGTCGCAGTGTTGACCTTAACCAAGGCAGTTGCTAATAAGACATGTGTCTCTGATCTCGAGGAATAATATGAGTTGACGTTGGGTTGCGATGTTGAGTGTGGTTGAAAATTAGGTGCACCAGGGTTCATCGCTAAAGTTGAAGTACGCATGGCATTGCTGCGTATAAAATTAGAGTTGGACTGTCCGGCAGTTGTATTGACTTTATTGTTAAAATGAAGCAGAGAATGATGAGCTTGTTGACAATAGTAGCATTTGCGGTTACTTGGACAGTGCTCAATTGTGTGGCTATAGGCTAAGCAATTCCGGCAGATCCCTAATTTGTCAACCTGCTTACACCTATCATTTATGCTAAGTTTGAGAAATTTACTACATTTTCGAATAGCATGTGCGCCCTTGCTGCAAATTTGGCAAGAGTATTGTGAGTACTGTGAGTTGTTCGTAACTGTGTGGAGAACATTTTTATATGTTGGTTTATTGAAACTTTGGGTGGTCTTTAATTGCTGCTGGTTAACAGCTTCCAAAGAACGAAATCTGGTTTCTAAAAATTGAGTAAACTCAGTAAATGTTGGTAATGCTTTACTGTCTAGCTTAGATCCTAGTTTTTCTTCCCATAAATGTTGGGTTTTCGAAGGCAGTTTCTGTAGCATTGTGAAAATAATCACCGCATCCCAGTGCTCCACAGCAACCTTTAAGTTAGCTAAGCTGTGAATCACTTCGGTTGAAGTATCCAAAAGTTCCTTGATTGACTCAGGGCGTTCTTGAGAAAACGAGGGTTGATTAAACAAACATTTCAAGTGTGTGTTTACTAGGAAACGTTGATGGTCATACCTTTCCGTTAATATATCCCATGCCTTGGAATAATTACCACTGTCTATACCTAGATGGGCCAGTAATTTATCCGCTTCCCCGGAAACGCTTGTTTTAAGATAATGCATCTTTTGAATTTCAGGGAGTGAGGAATTACGATGAATTAGGGAGACGAAGAGGTCGCGAAAGGATCGCCAGGTTTCATAGCTACCAGAGAATACAGGCAAATTGATTTTTGGCAGTTTTACCTCAGCTGTTTTGGCTGCTAGTTGTGTGTCGTTATTCAGACAGATATTGGCTGGGGCAGATGTCTTATCAATGGCATCAAGAAGATCACTGCGATAATTAAAATAACTTTCTCGGATTTTATCATAAATTTTTCCTAATTCATCCTCTTCCTTTTCGTCGTCACCTAATGAACCTAATAACGTTCCATATTGCTCTTGCGCACTTTGCATGTTGTTTTCGAGCATGGTTAAACGACCTGAACAATAGTTTGATGTTCGCCTAGCCGATCCTGTTTTAGCAAAATTGGAAATATCCTTTTCTATAAGTTCTAACGTTTTTGCTAGTGGACACTTTTTCATTTTGGGTTTTTTATTTGTCATATATGTATTTATTTTGATAACTAGGTTCTAGTACATGCAAGTAGTAATAGTAAACTTACTTACTTGATGAAAATTCCAGTTGTACTTCTTCGATGTCCTCGTGGTTTTCGAAGTGGTTTTGTCCAATAGTTCTTCTTAGATGTCCCGGTGGTTTTTAAAGTGGTTCTTTTTTCCTATAGGTGATATCCTCCTCACGATTAATTCCTCGTGCTACGTTGTGGGTCTCAATCAAGGTTTCTATTTGTTGTTTTTTTTTTTTTTTTTTTATAGTTTTAGACACGTTTCTGTATATAATTCGATTATAATTATATTGAGATATTTGCGTGAAAAATGTGAAATCTCGGGCAAAATTAAGAACGGAGCGAAGAAGGACCAATGTTCGCGAGTGAGTTGTGCGAGCCAAAAAGAAAAGATATGCTGTCCGTTCAAAATTGGAAAATAAAGGACGGGATGTATCTTTGTAAATTGTAAGATAGAAAGAGAGCTTTATTTAACTTTATACTGTCTTTTATACAAAATCTTTCGTTGAATTTTAGATGTTGAAGGTTAACAATAGTTTCGGAAATAATTCACAATAGATTGATTACATTTTAACTAATTCAAAATAAATGTTATTTAAGTTGGAAACAAACATTGGATGTTGCGTTGACTTTAGTAATAAACAAGACGTCTTAAGAAAATCTAATAAATACGGCTGTTAGTGTTTTAACAATAATTAAATCTATGTTTACCATACTATTATTCATTAAATTCATTAAACTTGCTAACCATACTGTACAATGCTCTATACTTTCAAATTTCATTAAATCAGCATTAATTTGTGAATTCAACTTGTAATACGATAACTTTGAACACTATCAATAATTTTCTTTTGTGCAGTCAGCATAAACACGCACTTGTAAATAATTAGGAATAAGCATTTTTTGTATAAATAACTTTACTTTGTGCACAGAAATTCACAATCTGTCAAATTTTAAGGAGTGGGGGTAAAATTCTCTCAAAAATGCTCAGAAACTCTCTGAAAGAGCGTAATTGTCTCAAAAGTAAAGAAACGGTCTTTAACAAACATTCGCAGCAACGCTTGGAAAAACGTCTGTTTGACAGTTGTTGTATTTGTTTTGGCTGTGCACGATTTCTGCCCACAGAAATTTAGGTGGCAGAAATTCGCAGGGTGGGGAAATTTTTTACTCTCTCGTGAGCACTCTCTTTTGTGCACTGCTACGAAAAATCGCTGTGCTGGAACGACATTTGACTGACTTTCACCGACTTTCGGTGCATTTCGTGTGAATTTTCAGTAAAGAAACACACCTAATGTGTGACAAATAAAGACTTCTCAGATAGCTACCAAACAGAGACCAAGACTTTTAATTCATTTCTTCCAGTGATTCTGCTGGAAGCTGTTTTGAATTCTATTGCAAGTGAACAAGGTGTTATATATTATGTATTTGAACAAATGAAACACGTGCAGACTTTAGGATAGAAAGTACAGTTCACTTTATTTTATATACTTGTTATACGTCTTACTTGGTCGGAGGTTGGTATGCAAGTGACGAGTAGCTGTCAATTAGATAATTAAAAGAGAAAGAGAAACTCGAATAACTGCAATACACAACACTCTTCGCCACTATAAACAAACTTCAATATAAGATAGTTCAATTCATATTATTATACTAGTACATACAATATATATATTCAACTCGAGCTATGGAACAAAACGCTGAGGACGCTTTACCATACGTTTACTTTTCCTTATTGTAATTGATAATGCTTTAGGAGCTTCTACGAATGGTTCAAGTTTCACTCCTGGAATGTTTTCATAATTATTTACATATTTTTCAAGTTTTTGTGGACAAACATCCGTTACGTTCAATTTGGATTTAACAAACTTTTTCTTCAATTGATTTTCATGAACATACCTTATTTTACCATTTAATTCAATTAAATATGTGAGCTGACTTACAATTTTCTTAACAGTTACTATAATTCATTTTACAATAGTTTTCAATTCACTACGATATAAAACCTCTTCGCTTACTTTAAATTTACTGCTTACTTCATTAATATAGTTTTCTTTTACGTCATTTTGACCTTTTTTATTGATATTTACACTGTTATTCGAAAATTTGTTAATTATTTTAGGATTGACATAATCTAATAATTTTGTAGGCTTATACGAAAAAATCAATTCTGAAGGCGATTTTCCAGTGGTTGTTGTTGGCGCATTGTTGTAAACCATTAGTAAATCAAAAACTTTATTTTCAAAACTAGACAATTACTGATGATCTAAAACCATTTTTGCAAGCTTATCTTTGACGGTTCTCACACCACGTTCTGCTAAGCCATTACTCTGGCTGTGGTACGGTGGAGTTTTTAAAAAAACTATTTTTTTAGTTTCACAAAACTTTTTAAACAGAAATGCCGAAAAAGGCGGACCGTTATCTGACACGATTTGCTTAGGATACCCAAAGATTACGAAAACTTCTTTCAATTTATCAAGCAACGCGCTAAGTGTTGTTGAAGACATTATTTTAACTATAATATATTTACTGTAGGCATCGACAATAATCAGACAGATTTTACCTACAATATGGAAAAAATCCATATGCATCCTATCGAAAGGTTCATTGACCTGAGCCAGGCTGACGTACATTTTTCCCGTGGAACAGGTTGAGTCTTTTCACAAATCACACAGTGTTTGACAAAATGTTCAATGTCCTTGTCAATGGAATACCACCAGACATAAGATCCATTTTCATGCGAACCATACCCGTATGGCACTCATGAAGAAGCTTTAATACCCTTGAACGCAAAACTACCGGAATAACAATTCGATGTCTATAAAAAATACATCCGTCGTCAATGGACAAAATATTGCGATTAATGTAAAACTAGCGAATATCAGTTGTTATTTTGCTGGGCCAGTTAGTTTTCAAAAACTTCATAACTGTTACAAGCACCTCGTCCTTATTGGTTTCTTCTTTGACACTTTCGACATCAATTATCCTGTGGTGTAATATTCCAGTTGCATGCACGTTTGGCTGTCGTAATCTAATCCGACTGCGTGCAACCTGGCCCAGACACAGGTAGCCAAAGTCACCGAATGCATTTATACGCAGTGCTTGCATATTTCACTACGTGTAATATGCAAGCCATGCACTTTCCCACGTTCAGTGATTTTGCGTTGACCTTGTCTGGACAACGATCACATTGAATCTTCCTAATGAAAAAGTTGAGTTGTTTCTTGACAGTCAACCGTGTCGGTTTATTTATTGTTTATACTACAAATTGGCGCAGCCGGTGAAAAGAAAAAAATAAATCGCTTCCGATTGTGTGTGCAAGAGCGTAGCCATTTGCGCGCAACCCAAAATACTTGTAAAAATTCCACAAAAATATTTATTTCAACCAATCAGTTTTCTTTCTTTAATATAATTAAACTCCAACGAACTTTTAACAAATAATTTGCAAAAAAAAAAACAAAAAATTGTAAACGTATTCGATTCGCAGTCAAGCTGAAGTAAAAGAAAAAGAGAAATTCAACAGAATAAAAAAGTTTCTCCGCGCCGTCGAACGAAAAAAAAAAAAAAAAAACGCTATTCGTTTGTGCAAAATATATCCAAAATGTTATTAATTAAAGATTGAAAGCAGAAACACTCCCAATTACAAATTTTACACTACAAAGTGTACCGTACGTGTATTCTGCGTTAAATGTCCAGTGAGGAGGACCTTAACAGTACGATAGTAGAGACAGAGGCAGACATCCATCAACAAAACCAAGACAACACTCTTGAAATAAGAAGACTAAGATCTGGACTGGAGACAACAAGATCAGCAAAGGAAAACAGTAAGCTTAAGAATTTAATAATAGATAATAAGATATTAGATAAGAAACTAGTAAATTTATTAGATAAATTCGAAAACCAAAACTGTCCGTCAACAAGTTCGAATTTGGCAAGTAAAACTGAATTGTTCCGATCAAATTTGAAAAATTTTAAAGAGTCGGGTCCGCGTAGTTTAAATAAACTCGAATCAATAATGACCGAATTTGGACAAGTGTCACAGCCACAAGGCAATGGAGAGCCAAGTAAACATTACAGTCACGATGAGTCTTTTGCAGCTAGCTCGCAACATAGTTCGATGATACAATTGATATCAAATTTGATACCAATTTTCAACGGTGACTCCACACCGAATTTAGTTTCCGATCTGCAGGCATTTTTGAATTGCTGCAGACAAGTAAAATCATGTCTTGGGCTAGACCAAGAAATAACTTTCTGTCAGTTAATTCTGACAAAACTAAGAGGCAATGCATACTTAGCTATGCAAAATTGCACTTTTGCCTGCTATGACGAGTTTGAAAAGTTACTCCGAGGTCATTTTCTTCCTCGGAAAACCTATATCCAGGTTTCGAATGATCTTCGACAAACTCGGCAGTATCCAACGGAAACTCTTATTTCATTTCTTTTAAGAGTTAAGAATTTGGTTGCGGAGTGCAAGAGTGCCGCACAAGAACAATTTCCTGCGGATGCTAAGGCATTAATAACTGATTCGGAGCTAGCAGCATTATATGCAATTAAATCGGGGGTATGTAATCCCATAATAAAGCAATTCGTTATAATGTCTAAAGAAACGTCGGTAAATAAACTTTGTGAGACACTTATAAGAATAAAATTGGAAACGAACAGTTTGGTTCAGTATCCCATAGGTTTGCCTTTTCAAAATTCAAACAATTATGGAATGTGGCCTCAAACAGGCATGACTCAATCGTTTGATCAACCGTTCATGCAAAACAATATGCATTCCAACCAAAATTTTATTCCAAATCCTCCTAACAATGTTCAAGTCAAGTATAATTTCTGCAATAAGTATAATCACACATATCAAGAGTGCAGGATAAGAAAAAATACACCGTTTTGTTCAATTTGTCGGGCATACGGACATGATAATACTAATTGTAGTAAAAACCAAAATAAACCAAAGCAGAGGTATGAAAATACCAACTTTAGGCCCTCGGTTATGCCAACAAATTCAACGCGAAAACAAACAAGAGAAACTAAGTGTGATTTCTGTTTAAGGGTAGGCCATTCAATATCGAATTGTTTTACTAAAAAGCGTTGGGATGAGAAAAATAATATTTCGAACCCAAAAAACTAGATGACTGTCGGGTGATAAGAAATACCGTTCAATCATTCGACTACGCATCTAAAGAACACAAGGAATTTAACAAGAACGGTTGTTGAATTTCCAATTGATATAGGTTTAAGAAAAAAATTAAAATTTTTAGCGGATACGGGATCTGACATTAGTTTAATTAATGAAGATTCACTACACCCAGATGTTATATTTAATCAGAACGATGCCATAGACATAAATGGAATATATGCTAAGGGCACTACACTTGGCTCTATTGAAGCCAAGTTACTTTTAGAACCTCCGATTAAAAGTAAGTTTTATGTCACAGAAAAAATTTTCAATTTTGATTGTGATGTGTGACATCCTTTTCAGGATGGTCCTTCAGTTAATAGAATCAAAGACTTGACTAGTAAGCCTTCTTATTCATCTTCGCACGATGACGGTTCTATCACCAAACCGGAGGAAAGACATAATAGGCTGATTGACTGCCTCACAACGTCGCCGGGTGAAGAACATCGAAGCATTACGCCATGTAATTTGGTTTCGGTAGCAGAATCATCTTCGCAAGACGATCTATTAGACCCGATGGAGAGTAAAGTTATTCCTAAGCTCAATGTGAACTTAAGCTTAAAAGTGAGACAAAATAGGCTGATTGACTGCTTCATAACCTCGCAGGGTGAAAAATTTCGAAGCAGTACGCCATGTAATTTGTTTCCGGTTACAGAATCATCTTCGCAAGATGATCTATTAGAAACGAAGGAGAGTAAAGTTATTCCTAAGCTCAATGTGAACTTAAGCTTAAAAGTGAGACAAAATAGGCTGATTGACTGCTTCATAACCTCGCAGGGTGAAAAATTTCGAAGCAGTACGCCATATAATTTGTTTCCGGTTACAGAATCATCTTCGCAAGATGATCTATTAGAAACGAAGGAGAATAAAGTTACTACTAAACTCAATGTGACCTTAAGCCCTCGGAGTGAAACATGTTTCGAATGTCCCATAAATCATTCCGAAGAGAGTGAACTTGTGTGTTATTCTGAGGAAATAAGCCCTCAAATCTATATAGCATCATCTGTGGGTCAAGTAAAAAATGGTCTCATTGTTATAAGTTTAGCTAACACAAATTCATTTGAAGTTACTTTAAGAGATCATCCAATTAAATTTTTTCCCCTTGACGACTACGATCTTAAGATATTATCGAAAGAAAAATCAGAAACCCTAGGAAAATCGGTATACCCCATTTGTGAATATTCGAGCAAGCAAAATACAGATGAAGAACGAAATAAGAAACTACTTAAGGAACTTAATTTCCGTGAGGATCTTAATCCTGAAGAAAGATCTACAATTCAAGAAATATGTCAAAGATTTGCCAATACATTTCATCTAGAAGGCGAAAAGCTTGAGTACACAAATGCTATCTATCACAAAATTTCAACTCCCAAAAACGCAACTCCTATCAATACAAAACAGTATCGTCTTCCTGAGGCACATAGGCATATAATAAAAGAACAAGTTGATAAAATGTATAACGATAAATTATTTCTGATAGCAAAAGTCCTTGGAATAGCCCATTGCTAGTGGTTCCCAAAAGAGCTGACGAAAACGGTTTACGAAAGTATCGGGTGGTAGTTGATTTCAGAAAGATCAATGAAATTACCATTGGTGACGCTTTTCCGTTACCAAGAATAGATGATATCCTCGATCAACTGGGAAATAGTAGATATTTTTCAACACTAGACCTGGCAAGTGGTTATCACCAAGTACTAATAGATAAAGCTGACCGCCCAAAAACAGCCTTCAGCACAAACACAGGTCACTACGAATTCAATAGGATGCCTTTTGGCTTAAAAGGTGCGCCAGCAACTTTTCAGCGCCTTATGAATCATATTCTAAGTGGTCTTCAAGGTATTAAATGTTTCGTCTACCTAGATGACATTGTGGTGTATGGTCGTAACTTGTCTGATCACAATAAAAAATTATTTTCAGTTCTTGAACGGTTAGAGAAATTTAATCTACGACTTCAGCCACGGAAATGTTATTTCCTTCGGCGGGAAATAGTTTTTCTGGGTTACAGGATTACAGAGAAGGGAGTACTGCCGGACGAACAGAAAATAAAAAGCATTCTTCAAATACCTCCTCCAAGTAATACTAAAGAAGTTCAATCATTTTTGGGAATGATAAATTTTTATAGGAGGAGCATTCCAAACTTCTCCAAGTTTGAAAAACCTTTACGAGACATCACTCACAAGGAACAAAAATTTTGCTGGAACGAAGAGTGTGAAAAAGCTTTTACTGCATTGAAACAAATAATAAAAAAACCCCCCATTCTCATATACCCAGACTTTTCAAAAGAATTTGATCTTTCTACTGATGCTAGTGGAACAACTATTGGGGCAGTATTGCCTCAAAAACGAGACGGATTAGATTTGCCTATTGCTTTTGCTAGTAGAATTTTAAGCCCTGTAGAGCGTCGTTACTCAACAATAGAAAGAGAAGCCCTGGCTATGGTCTGGGCAGTAAAAAATTTTCGATGTTACCTTTTGGGTCGAAATTTCACTCTCTATACCGATCACAAGCCCTTAGTTCATTTTTTCAAAATAACGAATGAATCAACAAGAATATCGAATTTCAAATTTAAACTAGCTGAATACGAATTTTCTATTAAACATAAGCCAGGAAAGGATAACGTAGTGGCTGATGCTCTAAGCCGTATAGTATCCCATGACAAAAGAAATGCAGACGTTCAGGTTTTAACGAGAGCACAGGTACATAAAGCACAAACCAAAGATATAGACAGTAACGACAAGAATCCAAGTATGGATCTTACAGAATCAGGGAACATATCTATGACTAACAGAAGAAGAGTTTCTCAAGGTAATGAAAGCCTAACTGATGAGGATGAAGATGCTAGTCCTATTACAGGTGAATACCAAAATAAGGCATTCATTGAAAAGGAAGAGGATATTATTAAAACAATACAAAGATATCACGATTCTCCACTAGGAGGTCACCTTGGAGTTCTTAAGACATATCTTCGCATCCGACCAACTTTTAGATGGAAAAATATGTTTAACACTATCAAGAAATACGTTAAAGGTTGCAAAAAGTGTCAAATAAATAAAAAAGCTAGACGTACAATTATGCCCATGGTGATTTCAGCCACTTCAAAGAAACCATTTGATAAGGTCTTTATGGATATTGTTGGTCCACTCCCAACAACTACGAATGGTAACAAATATATTTTGACCTTCGCAGATGATCTTACCCGTTTCATGGACTGTTACCCACTTCCTAACGCGGAAGCAGAAACGGTCGCCAAGGTTTTTTTTGAGGAGATTATATGTCGCTATAGAATACCCAAACAGCTACTAACCGATCGAGGGGCAAATTTTTGCAGCGATCTTTTCAAGAAAGTGTGTAAGTTTCTCAAAATAAATAAACTTGAAACAACGGCATATCACCCACAAACTAATGGAGCTCTGGAAAGGAATCACGGTCCTCTGATAGAGTACTTACGATCCTTTTCCAGTGCGGCCCCAGCAGATTGGGATACATGGCTTCGACAAGCGATGTATGTTCACAACAACACTCCTCGTGCTAGTACGAAACTATCACCGATGGACGTGTTGTACGGTTTTACTTCCGAGATGCCAACTAATATCAAGAAAACTCCTTCTCCAATTTACGATGATGAAAATTATTTTTATCTACTAAGAAATAAATTGCAAAAAGCGTATCAAACAGCTAGAGCAAATATAGAGGTGAGTAAGTTCAAATCGAAAGAACATTACGATAAAAACATTCACCCATTGGCCTTTAAGGTAGGAGATAAAGTTCTACTACAAGATATGGCCAGAAAAAACAAGCTATATTCATTGTACAAGGGTCCTTTTGAAGTTAAAGAAATTAACAATAGTGTAAATACAACTATTTTGAGAGGAACAAAACTAGAAAAAGTTCACAATAATAGACTGAAACCATTTTATGAAAATGTTTCTACGTGAAATGATTTAAATTTTTCACTTTGCTTTTATTACGAATTGTTTTATTTCTGTTTTATTTCTTTTAGTTTTGGGAAACAAACAAAAAGGGTTTTGCAACAGCACAATGTGCCATCGCTATTCGATATTGTTGCTTTTCTTAGTAACGCTTAGCCTACCTTTTATTAACGCCCAAGAAAACATCACTATACAAACAATTGCGAGTTTTCACTGCTTAATCATAAATCTAATAATCTACAGGGATGTAAATTGAGTAAAGTATCAAATACAACATATAATTTTTGGAAAAGACTTAGGAACCCTAATACGTGGGTTTTCTCAGTCACTGGTAATGTAACAGGACACCTCACATGCAACCAGACATCCTCAAGTTTGACTGTGTCCGGGTGTGCCGTATTAACATTCAAGACACCCTGTATTTTTAAACTGCCAACAATGCAAATAAAAGGCCATCTCAGTTTTGATAAAACAATTTATAATGCATTCATTCCCAGTACAAACATAAGCGCATGGGTTCTAGGAGGTACGGACACGGTAATTCAAGCTCCTCCCAAGGTTTTCGAGATAAACCATACGGAGTTTAACAGACTTAAATCCAATATAAGTGAGGTTATTAAGAAGTCTGAGGAATATTCGGTCATGGCTAATCTTCACGATTACAACCACTATTTTCTAAATTTTTTGCTCCTAGCAGGCATTGTTTTTATTTTCATTATGTACTTTCGAGTGCAGGTTAGGTTAGGTTAGGTTGAATGGGGGGTGCAGCCACAAGTGGCAACACCTCACTCGGATCACGAGGATCCATTGTGCTCCCCGGGAAATCATAGGATGAGGAAATGGGAGGATTGGAGAGGTGGATGGTTATTGTGGTAGGGAACTTCCACTGAACCATTTGGAGCCCTGAGTAAATTTCAGGACGTTGCTCAGTGGGAGGTTAGAGATGTCGCCCAGTTCGTCGAAGAAGTATTCTCCGAGGGTTTTTTTTCCGAGTGTGGGCTAAGCTAGGACACTCACAGAGGAAGTGGAAAGATCCCTCCTCTGCCTCCTCATCTTGGCACCCTCTACATAAGTCGGATGTGCTAATGCCCATTCTCATCATGTGGGTACCCAACGAGTTGTGACCCGTGAGAATGCCAATCAACAGAGAGAGCCGAGGTCTGCTTAGCTGGAGTAGAAATTCTGTTTTTTTCTTGGAAATATCTGGCCAAAGGTTTCTAGAGACTCGGCATGTTTCTAAAGATGACCACCTGACATTGGCGATTTTTAGAAAATTTTGTTTGATTCTGCTTTTTTCTTGCTCTAGTGGCTTTAGAACTGAAGTGTTCGCTTCGCTGGATTCGAGTGCTGACCCGATTTTTGCCAGCTTATCCGCCATTTCATTACCGATAATGTCACGATGTCCAGGAACCCAGGTTAAACTAACTGTGTTTGTCTCACTGAGCAGTCTAAGGTTACTGCGACAGCTGTCTACTAGCCTGGATTTTGTGATAATGGATGAGATAGCTTTAATGGCCGCCTGGCTGTCTATGAAGAAGTCAATATTTTTGTTGATCAAGTTTTGCGTAGCAAGGTGCTTCGCGGCTTCGCACACTGCGAGTACTTCTGCTTGAAAGACACTGCAGAAGTCGGGAAGCTTTATTGATCTATTCATGTTAGGGTAGTCTGAAAAGATACCTGATCCTACCCCTTCGTCCGTTTTGGAACCATCTGTGAAGACGGAAATGTGATTTTCTTTTATAACCCTGTTTTCCTCCCAGCTTTCTCTAGTCGGAAAGACTGTTAGGGCCACTGGATTGAAATCAATATGCGGGGGGGTATAGTCTGTTTGGATGTCTATATCTGTATGGTTCATGATGGTTCTATGGCCTGATATGCCTGTTTTCCAATTGTTGCATTGTTTGAGTCGCATTGCGCTTTTGGCCGCCATCTCCTTAGTAAAGAGATCTAGGGGGGCTAGCGATAGGAAGGTTTCCAGAGCTGCAGTTGGTGTTGTTCTCATGGCACTAGTTGAACCAATGCATGCAAGTCTTTGGATTTTGGTCATGGTCTTAAGGTTTGAAGCCTTCTCTAATGATGGCCACCAGACTAGACAGGCATATGTGAGGATTGGTCTTATTATGGATGTGTACATCCAGTGAATGGTTTTGGGACCAGGTCCCCATTTTTTACCAAAAATTCTACTACAAGTGTAGAAAGCGATTTGAGCTTTCCTTTCTCTTTCTTTTAAATTTTCTTTCCAGTTGAGTTTACGATCAAGGACAATTCCGAGATATTTTGCCGTACCAGATAAGTTTATTGGTATTCCATTAATGGAGGGAGGAAGTATATCTGGAATGTTACGTTTTCTCGTAAACAGAACAAGTTCTGTTTTTGTAGGGTTGACGTTTAGCCCACAATTTTTCGCCCAGCTGGTGAGCTTGTTTAGAGCTGTCTGAAGAAGTTCACAAAGGGTGGTTGTGAATTTTCCCGAAGCCATGATGACGATGTCATCGGCATAGGCTACTGCTTTTATTCCGCTCCTGTCGAGTTTAACCAGGATTTGGTTAACTACTAGGAGCCAGAGTAGCGGGGATAACACTCCTCCTTGAGGTGTACCTCTACAAGTTTTTACTATTAGGGTACTTTCACCCATTTCTGCTTTTACTATTCTTGTTTGGAGCATGGAGTCGATCCAGTTTGATAGCGTTGGCTCGATATTTATGGAACTTAATGCCATGCGAATAGCATTGTATTCAACGTTGTTGAAGGCCCCTTCTATATCGAGGAATGCAGCCAACGTGTACTCTTTATATTGGATTGACTGTTCAATGGTTCCGACTACTTCATGAAGTGCAGTCTCAACTGATTTGCCCTTTATATATGCATGTTGGGCTGTAGAGATCACATTGTTATTCAGTTTTGTTCGGATATGCGTTTCTATAATTCTTTCTAAAGTCTTAAGTAGAAAGGAGGATAGGCTTATTGGTCTGAAATCTTTGGGTTCAGTGTGAGAGGGCTTACCGGCTTTGGGAATAAATATGACTTTAACTTCTCTCCAACTAGTTGGAATAAAGGTGAGGTTTAGACAACCTCTGAATATTTCCACTAGTATCGGCACAATCAAGTCTTTGGGACTTTGGAGCATCATTGGAATGATACCGTCCGGACCCGCAGATTTGTATGCTGAGAATGAGTCAATGGCCCACATTACCTTCCTATTATCTACTAATAGATTTCCTATGTTGGATCTAACGTTAGCGCTAGGGTTTCCGCGTTCTGGGGATGTCATTTGAGAACACCCTGGAAAGTGGGTGTTCATGAGTGACTTTAGAGTTTCAGAGCATGAGTCAGTCCATGTGTTATCAGGTCTTCTAAGAAAACTAGGGATATTTTGGACCTTGGACATGACTTTTCTTAGCCTTGCTGCGTCATTTGTGCACTCAATATCTGAGCAGAAGTTGCGCCAGGCTGCTCTTTTTGCGTAAGTAGTTCTATTTTTGTATTCATTTTTACTGATCAAAGCATGAGCTTTCGTAGGCATTGATTATGTCTGACGTAAGCTTGTTTACCTGTGTCTCTATGGCTGAGCAGTTAAGCAAAGGCTGATTGTTGTTCTGGCTGAGAGTTAGGGCCAGTTTTTGGTTATAGAGACCCCAGTCAGTTTTCCTAGGGTTTCTATAAGGGATACAGTTTTCAGATTTGTGTTCTATTTCGAATGTTATCATTCTATGGTCAGAGAAGGTTACGTTGTTGGAGACCCTCCAATTACTGGTTACTAGCGTACCAGAGTTGGTGGATAGTGTAACGTCTAACACTTCTTTTCTTACCTTTGTTACAAATGTTGGTTCGTTACCTCTATTCATAATTATCAGGTTGTTCTCAATAATATATTCAAAAAGTGACTCACCTCTTTCGTTCGTGTTTGTACTTCCCCACTGTATGTGATGGGCATTAGCATCACAGCCCATGAGAAGGTCCCAGCCATTCCTTTTTGTAGTGGCGACCAGTTCTGCAACAGCTGCCGGCGGGGGGTTGGAGGTTGCATCGCCCGGCATGTAAACGGAGGCTAGGATTAGGGGTGGAGCCCCTTCTCTTTCGCACTTCACTGTTGTCAGATCATTGCTACTGTGAGGGGTTAGAAGGAAGAGATTTAAATTTGCCTTTGATAAAATACATGTACGATAGTTACCTTCTGTAGGCCCTTTGCTAAAGAAAAGGAAGTGATCTTTGGATTTCAGTCCGCAGATCCGACCATGATTTATCCACGGCTCTTGAATTAGGGCTAAGTCGATGTCAGTTTTTGACATCAACGCGGTCAAGGTGGCAGAGGCCAACTTACTGTGCTGCAGGTTTATTTGTAGCACCTTCATTGTCTTTTTTGTGTTCATCATTTTTGTTTTGTAAGTTGGCAGCCGTTGCCGGCCTCACCCTAACCTTGTTTAGGCCAATGTTTAGTCTATATCCCCTTTCTGGAAGCAAAGCCATTGACTCATGATTGAGCACTTTCGAGTGCAACAGAGAAATAAAAATTTGCAAAGACCGAAACCAAGACCGAGAAGAAAACCAAAGCTTGCAGACACAAATGCTATTTTTGCGGCTTCAGACACTTGCTAAATCGATTGATTCATTTTAATAAAATAAAATTCGTTTAATACCAGTCCCATTTCAAATTCTATTTCTATTTGCTAAACAATGAAGTTTTTTTTGCCAAAAATGTATACTTTTTAAACAAAACATGAAAAAACAAAAACAGATATCCAATTGCAATTAACAAGAAGAAAAATAATATTTTTGTATTTAATTAAGAAAAAAGAATTTTCATTGAGAAAGTTAAGTTTTATTTTGTGATTTTTTTTATAATAATAATAATAATTTTATTTACACGTACTGTTTTTGATAAGTGACTTTTTTTTGTAATATTTAACCAAATGAACAATTTAAATAATGTATAATACAGAGACGAATCAAACCAACCAATTTGTAATCTTACAAAGAGAAAAACAATTGAGAATTAAAAGAAAAATTTTTTGTACTTTATTTTATTTTATACTAACTAAAAAGCAAAATTATACTTACTAAAAATTTTTAACTCAAAAGAAAAAAAAAAAAAAAAAATTAAATATCAATAGTACTAGTAATTTTAGGAAAATATATACAAATGTACGCTTTCAATAGCCAAATCATTTAAATTTACCTTTAAGAATCATGAAAAATTAATCTAGGTAAATACATACTAGTATAAGAATAAGTCGAAAATAAAACAAAAAAATCTTAGAGTAAGACCTATATTATGGTAAAACTAAAAATAAAATAATAATTTTACTAGAAGATGTAAACTAAAAAGTAAATAAATATCTAATAATAAAAATACAAAACAAAAAAATCTTAGACTAAGACTTATATTAATGTAAAACTAAAATTAATCAACAATTTTATTAGAAGATGTTAACAAAATTATAATATCATATCTTAAATTTTTTTTATTGTAATAATTTTTAACTATGATCTTGTTTAAATAAATTGAAAGCTTTTCCAAAGGGGGAGGAAATGTGGTGTAATATTCCAGTTGCATGCACGTTTGGCTGTCGTAATCTAATCCGACTGCGTGCAACCTGGCCCAGACACAGGTAGCCAAAGTCACCGAATGCATTTATACGCAGTGCTTGCATATTTCACTACGTGTAATAGACAGGTTTCTCAATACCTTCGACTAGATGAGCTAAAATAGCCCCAACTCCGACCGGGCTTGCATCTGTTGTGACTATGATTGGCTTCTCTGAGTCAACAGATTATTATTCACAAAAGAACTTTTGCATTTTTTAAATGCGACTTGACATTCTTCTGACCACACATAATTTGCACCTTTCCTTCTTAGACAGTTCAGCGGATAGACATCCGTAGCCAAATTAGGTAAATACTGATGGTAGAAGTTAAGTAACCCCAAAAACGACTCAAGCTCCCGCAAATCTTTTGGAGCTGGGGCTTTGACAATAGCCTCTACTTTATTTTTATTCGGACTAAGACCCTTATCTGACAATGTGTGACCCAAAAAATCGACTGAGGATTGTAAAATTTTGCATTTTGACAAGTTAATACGCACATTATGTTTTGAGAGTCGTGACAAAACTTCAAAAAGTAATGCTTTACATTCATCTTCCGAAATTCCCCCGATAACCAAATCATCTATATAGCACCGAACGCGTTTTAACCCCAATAAAATTCTATCCATCACCGTTTGGAAAATTCCTGGAGCGCAACTTACCCCCAAAATCAACCTAGTGTACTTGAACAAACCCTTAAAAGTGTTTATTACTAAAACTTTTTGTGATTTTGGACTGACCGCAAGCTGCAAATATTCCCCAGTCAAATCCAAAACACAGAAAAATTTGCACTCTGACATCTCCGCGAATATTTCTTGTGGCTTTGGTAATGCGTTAAAACGTGTCTCGACATATTTATTGATAGTGACTTTGCAGTCCACGCAGATTCTAATGGTGTTGATTTTTTTTGGTACGATAACTATGGGACTTGCCCATTGACTAACCTCAATCGGTTCCAGAATTCCTTCTGCCACTAAACGATTTAATTCCCTCTCAACTTTTTCCCGCAATTTAAATGGTACGCTTCCTTCAAGGCAATATCTGCTTCGAAACCAATAATCGGACTATTTAACTTTTCTTTGCAAATGACCGGATATTTTTCTTTGATCTGCTCTCGAACATCTAATTGAGATATAGCGTTAGCGTTACATACTGACTTACCCACCAAAAAATTATCTCGCCAATCTGGATATAGAACATCAAGCCAATCTCTGCCCATAATACAAACTTTTGGTGAATTTCCCTGAACGAGTACACACGACAACTTAAAAATTTTATTGGAAAATCGCACTTCACAATCCATCAATCCGAGCTCATGAATTTTAGCACCTGTAACTGAAATTAAATTTATACCATAACTATTTAAATTAAATTTAGAAAAAAAAATTTTATATTGATCTTCACACATGATTGACGTCATTGCACCGGTATCAATCTCCATTGATACAGTTATTCCGTTAATTGACAATCTACATAACTGCGGCTGACTTCTGGACGGCGGCGTGCTACTAATGACTTTAATGCTGGACTGTGGTTTGTTTCTGCACATTGTAGAAATGTGCCCTTTTTTTCCGCAACTGAAGCACTCCCAATCAACGGCTGGGCAATTCGTGTGAGCTGCTCTCCCACAGCGCTGCCAAACATTTTTGTTAGTTTGATGACGATCGTTGTTATTTTTTGATCTCGACTTCTGATTAAATGACTTGCTGACATGACTATTAACCGTCTGTTTTGACTTGGACTGGTTTCCTCCATCTTGGCCTGCACAACTTTTGTTCCCATAGACAGCATGTGTTGTAGTGGGTGACTGTACATAACTCGACGCTTTTTCAGAGGCTTCGACTGCCAAAGCTTTTTCACAACATTGCAAGAACGTGTAGCATTCATTTTCAAGCAAAACCTGCTGAATTTTCTCGTGACGTAGACCAACTGTGAAACGATCAGCTAACTGTTCATCCAACAACTTCAATTTGTAGAGACCCAATTTCAATTCTACCCCGCTTGCCTCTTGTGCTGTACTAGAGCTGGTACCTGTGGTGGAAGCATCTAGGTCTCTTTGCAGAAAATCGCCGAAATTACAATCCTGAGCAGCAGCTTTTAGCTTAACAATAAACTCACTTATTTGTTCGCCAGGTTGTTGAACGATGTTGTGAAATTTAAAGCGCTCCGCTCGCTTATTTGGTTTGGGGGCAAATTGACTTCTTAACAATGACAAATTCTCGTCAAACTTTTTTGCACATGGTGAATCTGGATAAGTCAATTTGGCCAATAATTCGTACATGGCTTTCCCCATGATACCAATAAAGAGTGGATTTTTTGCATCCTCTTGCACATCATTTAATAAAAATAAATTTTTTACGCGATCTTCGTAGTCTTTAAAACTATCGCCTATTTCAAAAGGCTCGACACTTCCAAATAGTTTATTCATCTTTTTTTTTTTTAATGAATTTAGACTTTTAGACTTTTAATTTAGACTTTTAACTCGAAGAATTACAATTTTTTCCTCGTCGCCAGAATATTATGTATTTGAACAAATGAAACATGTGCAGACTTGTTTGTTGGATAGAAAGTACAGTTCAATTTATTTTATATACTTGTTATACGTCTTACTTGGTCGGAGGTTGGTATGCAAGTGACGAGTAGCTGTCAATTAGATAATTAAAAGAGAAAGAGAAACTGGAATAACTGCAATGCACAACATTATAGTGTTTTACTGTAGCCACCTTACTCAGTCATAGTACAAGAACTGTGGTCTGGCCGTCAATTCACTTGTAAAGAAAAAGGTTATTTAACTAGAACACATTACGATAGAAGCATCGTAACATTTGGTGACCCCGACGTGATCATTGTTTCCCTCACCAGCAGTAAGAAGCAATTTTTATCAGCATGAGCGTTGCCAGGGCTTAAACATTGGCATCTACACTAAACATAAGCGTTGCCAGGGCTGACACACTGGCAAATATGCAAACACTGAAACCTGCTCAACTCATTGAACTCATACTAGACCTAAACTTCTGAGATCCAGATACGACGACCCAAATTTATATTATGGAAGATGAATTGGATGTCTACAAAATAGTGGCCAGGCAGAAGGCCTGGCTTGCTTGCTGCGCTTGCAAACCAACATTGCAAAAGACGGACCGGGAAGGAAGAAAAGAGAATACGGTAGAAGTTCTTTGAAGTGAGTTCGAAAAGATTCACAAAGACATCGAAGAGGTTGTAAAACACGATAAGCTAGATATCCAGGGCTGGGAAGGTCAAGCAAATCTACCAATCGCTAACACAACACCTTCTGTCCGTGATGAAGGATGGTACATCGGAAAGACAAGCTGAAAAAGAATAAAAAATAAAAAATAAATAGGGTGGCGCAACAGAGCGAGGAGCCCCTGGGCCTAGCGCTTTTCTCACAACCATGCCTTGTGAGGGAATGGAAGGGACCTACAATTTTCTGCCGGTTCCGAACGGCTAATCGAGAAAGCGCTTTTCATGGCAATGAATACTAACGGAGGACTTGCCAATTCCTCACGAAAGACGATACCCATGAAAAAAACATTTTTGCCTTTGTTGGGATTCGAACTCGAACCTCTGGATTAACAGGCGGACATGCTTTTTTTTCATTTTTAATTCATTTTTATTCAATTTTTCTTATATCTACTTACATGCTAACAAAAATGTGTAAAACTAGCTTATATAATAACTTAATTAACTTACTGACCCTAAGCGGGTACTCTAAATTATTCAATATCTTACTACTAGTGCCTTTCGGCCTTTAGATAACTTATGAATTAAAAACCAGAGCTAGTTAAAACTAAGAAAATTTATTTTTTAAAAACTTAGTTGAAAGATCATTTTTTTTTGTTTTCTTAAAACTAATCAAAACTAATTAAAACTACTTAAATCTACTTAAAATTAGAGCAGCCACGGTAGCAGCTTTTGGTGTTTTTTTTTTTTTGGTTTTTTGTATTTTGTAATTTTTTTTGGGTTTTTTGTATTTTGTAATCATTTTTTTTTTTTGTATTTTGTAATATTTTTTTTTTTTTTTTGGATTTTATGTTTTTTGTTTTTTGGATTTTTTGGATTTTTTTGATTTTTTTGTTTGCCACTGTGCCCACCCCCCTTACCATAAGACTTACACGCTAAACCTGTGTAAGCCAGCCATTGGCGACTCGCTATCATTATCAATATCAATTTGTTGCTCGGACAACCACCAGAACATATCTGACGTTTTAGCAACGTCACGACGATCGCGATCTGAGACCGCCCTACTGAACCGGAGGAGCCGCCTACTGCGGTGACGTCCCGGTTGTAAAGGAGCCATCGTTCCACGGACTTACGGCAGACGTGGTAGATTAGCGGAACCGCCAATCTATCCTGAATCAGCCCTACCATATCAAAATAGAGGAAAGCCTCCGATGGGACAAATCCACAGAAGCGCGTTTTCTCCATATATTCAGTGTTGGGGTAATAAGCCCCAAAAATCAGGCCATTGGTCGAGGTCATCGCTCTTGCAGTGTGACCACGAGTCAGTTTTATAATGAAGTTGTCGATCCTGTTTATTTGAGCCCCGTTGTAAAGGACCTCATTAGGATAATATTTTCTGTACTCCGACTCTGGTGTTCTGTGCAATCCAAGACTGGTACGCAGACACTGTCTCTCAAACACCCGAATCTTTTCCATTTGAGACGCTGTAACATTGAACCACACGGGGCACCCATAGACAATCATTGGCCTTATGAGGGCCATGTAGCAAATCACCTTCACTCTGCTATTAAGTTGACTGCTGTGAAACAGTCGCCTTGTCAGAGCAAAAGCTCCTCTAGCCCTGGCCAGAGCCGCATCCATATGTTTGTTAAAATATAGATACTGATCTAGCCAGATGCCCAGGTACTTGACTACTACTTTGTTTGGCAGTGGGTGGCCATCTAGATCAACGATCACCAGCTTTCGCCAGTTCTTTCTCGTATCCCATGAGGCCCGAGCCAACGGGGTTCTAAACACAATTGTTTCCGATTTCTGGACGTTGATTTTCAACTTCCAGTCATCGCAATATTGCTGGATCTTATCGAAGTCACGCTGCAAAAGTATTCTGATGACTTCGATCTTTGGACCTGTTCTGTACACAATAAGGTCGTCGGCGTACGCTATAGCATGGTGAAGAGAACCAATTAGATCGCCGGTGAAAATGCTAAATAGAATAGGAGAATTCACCGCGCCTTGTTGCAGACCGTTCTGTATTTTAAAAGTTCTGGTAGAAGTTATATTGCAACTTTTTACAACAAACGTTCTACCATGAAGCATGTCATTCAGAATATATAGTAGTGGTTTACTCATGCCATATCTGATCAACTTATAAAAAAGACCGTCTAACCAAACGGTATCGAAAGCCTTCTCCAAGTCAACCAGACATGCACCCGTACACTGATTTTTAGCTTTGTTCCATTGAATATCTGATACTAGTTTAGACGCGGCATGTGTGGTATCATGGCCCGCCTTAAAACCGAATTGATTTTCTGGAATGATATGTTTGTCCTCAGCTCATGTGGACAGAGCTCTATTGAGAACTTTCTCGAATACCTTGCTGATACTCGGAAGATGTATGAAGATGAACCATGCCTTGTGAAGGAATGGAAGGGACCTACAATTTTCTGCCGGTTCCGAACGGCTAATCGAGAAAGCGCTTTTGATGGCAATGAATACTAACGGAGGACTTGTCAATTCCTCGCGAAAGACGATACCCGTGAAAAAAACATTTTTGCCTTTGTTGGGATTCGAACTCGAACCTCTGGATTAACAGGCGGACATGCTATCCATCACACCACGGGTACCACCATGAAAAAGAATCTGCAAAGGAAAATTGTTAAGCTACGTCTCATTCGCTAACCTCAACACCTAACCCGGACACAGACACAACAAAAGTGTTTCGAAGGCAAAATGCAATCGTGCAGTCAGTGAAGCAATTGCTGGAAAACATAGAGGAGAGCTCAGAAGATTATTCAGGCACATGTTGCCGCCTACAGATCGACCAAATAAAAACCGTTTGGTCAGATGGAGGAGGATCATCAAAAAATTGCTGAACTCCTAGAAGGTCCAGAGAATGCAGGTTATGACATCGAAGAGTACTTCGCATTTGAGGACAGAGTCTAGAAAAATCTCTTCATTTTGTCAGTCAAACTTGAAGGAGGCCATCCTGATCCCCGTCAATCCGACACATCGAGGCAAACGACAGAATTACATACCTTGCCGAAGTTTGAGGAAAGCTTTCTGACCACCACTGAGCGGTACGAAAACCCTCGGTTACTAGTATCAGCGATTATAAATAAATTAATGGCGCAGCCAACTAGCCACTTGGAAATATCAAATCAAATAAAGGCATTGCACGGCACTACAGTCGAATGCCTGCTGGGTCTGAAGAATCTAAAAATCGACGCAACAAACTGGGACCCACTATTAATGGGTATTCTGATTAAAAAATTGGATCTTACCCTTTGGGAGCAAGCCTTGAAACAGTCAAAGGAACTGCCTGGTTTTGACCAGTTCATGACATTTCTCGAGACTCGTATCCAATAATTAGAGGCATTGGAAACAAAACGTGGCAATACGTGCGCAAACGAAAGAAAGAGTAATTCAAACTACAACAAGGTGACAGGTTTCATTCAAACTACAACAAGGTGACAAGGTACTTTCCTTAACCTCACAACTTCAGACAGGTTAAATCATGTATTGTTACTGGCAAGTTAAATGAAGGATCACCAACAATCAGCACATACGGAATACACACCGAAGAAGCAGCTCTTGAACAAATCATGAGCAAATTTTGGCAGACAGAGGAATTTCCGTGCTCCACATCAAAACGAACAATTTTTTAACCGATCAACTTCAAGAGATATAACTGGAAGGTTTGTTGTCAATCTACCTTTTGCTGACGACCCAGAGAAATAAGGAGAATCTAGTGACACAGCATTGAGAAGATTTCATGCTTTGAAGCACAAATCGGAGCGAGACCAAGAGTTATACAATCAATAAATTGGCTTCATGGACGAGTACATCAAATTGGGGCATATGGTAGAGATCAACTTCGAAACCATTCAAACGCCACACTATTTCTTGCCTCACTTTTGCGTCCTCAAACCAGAAAGCAGTAGCACAAACTAAGAGTTGTTTTTGATACCTCGGCAAAGACATTTTTCAATCTTTCGCTTAATGACATTCTGTATGCCGGTCCAACTATTCAAGATGAGTTGTTCACCATACTATTGCGTTTTAGATTGCCAAGATTTGTCATTAAGGCCGACATTCAAAAAATGTATCGGCGAATGCGCGTAAGAGAAGAAGACCAACAATTCCAGTTAATATGGTGGTGACCCAAATCATCCCAAGATCTAAAATGTTACAAGCTTTGCACTGTTACATACGGAACTACATCGGCTCCTTATCTCGCCACAAAATGTTTCCAGACTTTAGCTCAAGACTACTTTTCAAAGTATCCTTTATGGTCCCAAGTGCTGTTAAAATATTTTTACGTCGATGACGTGATGTCAGGTGCAGACAGCTTACTCGAAGCCAAGCAAAACACATGCAAGCCCCACTATTAGCATTGCTGCGGGAGGGAGGGTTTGAATTAAAAAAATGGTGCTTTAACAACCAACAATTTCTCGCAAACGTTCCATTAGAAGATCAAGAAAATCCTCTTTCCGATGACAACAATGAAGACACGGTCAAAACTCCTGGTTGGATTGATATGTCGGCCTAAATCAGACGTCTTCAGCATAAAAACAAATTGCATATATCATATCATATCTGTAATTATTATGGCAAAATTGTTTCTTCAAGAACTGTGGGAGCCTAAGTACGACTGAGATGCAGCGCTACCAGAATGTTACCAATGTACATCAGGTGGAAGAAGTTCTATCAAGGACTGCAAGAACTAGACAAGTTCAACATTTCTCGACATGTCTTCAGCAATACTATAACTTCATCAGTTCAAATAGACACATTTGCTTATGCTTCAGAAAGGGCTTATGGCGCAGCGGTATATGTCAGATCTATGAACAAAAATGGTACAGGCATAGTACGATTATTATGCTCCAAATCTCGAGTCGCCCCAATCACTAAAACAGCATCAGGGGCTAAGTCAATGACAATACCTCGTTAAGAATTATGCGCAGCTCTACTAGCCGCTGAATTGTCAAACCGTGCGAAGCTTGATCTCAAATTGAAAGACGCAAACCGATTCTTGTGGACAGACTCTCAGATTGTAGTGAGCTGGATAGATTCCAGGGCGGAATCAATTCAATCATTTGTTGGACGTCAGTGGCGACATGTCAGTTTCAGCTACAGTCCTGCAGATGTCTTATCAAGAGGAATTTCACCAGACAAACTTCAAGACCATCTCTTATGGAAATATGGTCAAAGATTTCTACATGGCACTAAAGACATATGGCCACCCCCATATAAGAAGGTTGTACACTTAATCACTAGTAATCAATCAACAAACATATTGGAAGGAATGAAACACTCTAATTCATTTTTAAAATGCAGAATAACAGCCTACAGGGAAGATGCACTAGACAAACCATTGAACAAGATAAAGGGAAGCCCATAAAAAGTATCTGCCCGTTATCCACTATAGAGCTGAATAACGCACTACATTTTATTTTGAAAGTGTTGAGTGTGCAACTTAATACTGTTGTGTGTCCAACTTAATACCTAAGGTCAAATCAACCTGGACGTTAAGAAAACTACTTCCTAAAACCAGAGCTAACTTCGCTCCCTTTTATCTCCTTATCCGTTTATCGATTCACTCTGTCAAAACCAAATAAGAAAGCGCATGTGGTCTTTCCTTAGCCTAAATTCATTATAAATTCTAAAACTATATTCTACTGAAATAAATAACTAATCATCATTTTTGTTTTTCCTTTCGCTCACATCTTAACAGGTTATGGGCCCAGACCCCAAGCTATAGAAAAAGAATATACATTTCTCGTTTTTTTGCTGCAACAAAATGGCAGAACACATTCGCATCGAAACTTACAAAATTCCATTAGTCGATGGAACAAACTTTAGTAATTGGAAATTTCGAATCGAAACGCTGCTTAGCGAAATGGACCTTGTGCCATATATTGAAGAAGCACATACGGAAATGGTGCAAGTGTATGATACAGATGGTGACGATGAAGTTTTGGCAAAAGAAGGCTTGAAGATTTTACACAGGCAACGTGACAAAAAATGTAAGTCACAGATAATACAGCGCATCGCAGACAGCCATTTTGAACATGCAAAAGACAAAGAAACTGCTTTTGATCTGTGGTCAACGCTGTGTGAAATTTTTGAAGGGAAGGGAATCGCAAGTCAATTGCTTATTCGCAAGTCACTTCTTTTAATGAAATTTGACGCCAAAAATGACACACTAGCAAATCACTTCTTAAAATTCGACAAAATCGTAAGAAACCTTCGTTCGACGGGTGCTTCGCTGGAAGAGTCAGATATAGTTTGTCATCTGTTGCTGACTCTACCTTCTGAGTATGACAGTGTTGTCACAGCGATAGAAACCCTGACAAGTGATAAAGTGAGTATCGCGTTTGTCAAAAATAGGCTTCAGGATGAGGAATCAAAGAGAGCAGACACCACGAGAAAGAACAATACATCCAATGAGCTAGCATCCTCAACAGCATTTGTCTCACAACCAGGACAGAAGGCAGCAGGTAGTAAGTCATCGAACAGGTTTCCCTTCAAATGTAACTGGTGTGGTAAGGTTGGACATAAACAGGCCGACTGTAGGAAGAAATTAAACGACCTCAAAAACAAACATCCTCAAAGTGCAAACTCAGTCACAGGTGCTGGAAACTTAGCGAACGAAGAATATTTTTGCTTTTCGACAACATGCGGAAGTACAACCGAAGGTATCAAGTGGTTTCTTGATTCAGGTGCCACGGAGCATCTGATCAACAGTAGCATTTGCCTAAACAATGTGAGGAAACTGGAAGTTCCAATAAAAATCAAAGTGGCGAAATCTGGAGCCTACCTACAAGCAAGCAATGTTGGAGAAATTAAGTTACTGTGTGAAGTAAACGGTAAAGTTAACCAAATTACAGTGAAGGATGTGCTTTCTGTTCCAAATTTGGAACACAATCTACTTTCTGTTCGGAAACTGGAAATAAATGGTTTTCGTGTTACATTTGAGAAAGGACTCGGAATTATAAGTAAAGGAAATTTGGTTGTGGCAGAAGCCCGTAGAAACAATCTGCAACTGTACGAGCTCAGATTCAGCCAACCAGCCCTGGCAAACTTGAGTACGAAACATGAAGAGTATGATCTTTGGCACAAACGTCTTGGGCATCTAAATTTCGACGACATAAAGAAAATGGAATGTCAAACCATTGGTATGAAAATTAATTTTCCTACATCTAAGGTAACTCCTTGTCATGTTTGTGTTGAGGGAAAGCAGACCAGGAAACCGCATAATCAGCAGCGCAGTCGAGCAACACCACTACAGCTGGTACATAGTGACGTCATCGGTCCTATCACTCCAACGTCTCATGATTCTAAAAGGTATGTACTCACATTTATTGATGACTACACTCACTTTACAGCTAGTTATATTCTGGAGATGAGATCAGAAGTTCTGAAACTCTTCAAGTGTTTCGAAGCAATGGCTACCGCTCATTTCAATAGAAAACTGAGTCGATTCCGATGTGATAATGGTAGAGAATACATCTCCAAGGAAACAAAAGATTTTTTCGAAAGCAAGGGAATTCAGTTCGAATTTACTATCAGGTACACTCCAGAACAGAACGGAGTAGCCGAGAGAATGAACCGCACTATTTTAGAAAAAGCACGGTGCATGCTGCTAAACTGTAAATTGGGAAAATCATTCTGGCCCGAGGCAGTTCAAACAGCCGTGTACTTGACAAATAGAAGTCCAACTGTCGCACTAAGTGGAAAAATTCCAGCTTCATTGTGGTATAGCAAAAAACCTAATGTTGGAAAACTCAAAGTTTTTGGATGCATTGCATATCTGAGACTCCCCAAACAAATATAGCAAGGCAAATTTGACTCGAGGTCACTTAAGTGTTACTTCGTCGGTTACTGTCCAAATGGATATAAGCTCTGGAGTATTGAAGACCAGAAAATTATTTTTGGAAGAGATGTAGTGTTCGACGAAACAAAATTCGCCTTTGATGGCCTTAGTAGCGAACAATGGCTTCATTCCGAGGAAGACTCTCATATTAATAAAAACGATCTGTTGGAAAATATCGAAGCAAAGCCCGAAGAAGAAGAAGAACCAGAAAACGATGACCAGCAAGTGATACCTCAACAACCTGAAAACGTTGAGACAAGGAAAAGCTCGCGAAATCGTGTAAGACCACGTTATCTTGAAGATTTTGCTGTTTTAGCATTACACGCTGAGACATATGTGGAAGACGTGCCGGAAAATATAGGAGAAATTGCTCTACGCCAAGACAAGGAGAAATGGATGCAGGCAGTGCATGAAGAAATGGACGCATTAATCCTTAACAACACCTGGACATTAACGGAGCTTCCCAAAGGAAAACGACTACTGAATAACAGATGGGTATTCAAAATTAAGCGGAACCAAAGTGGACACATCGAAAGGTATAAAGCTCGTTTAGTAATCAAAGGATGTGCACAGATTAAAGGCTTTGACTACGAGGAAACATATGCGCCTGTGGCCAGGCTCACCACCTTGAGGACTCTCCTATCTATCATCATCGAAAGGAGCTTAATATCAAATCACATGGGCGTTAAGAACGCCTTCCTTCATGGTGAAATTGAGGAGGAGGTGTATATGAGGACACCAGAGGGTTTCAACAGTAAAAACAACTCCATCTGTAAACTTAACAAAGCATTTTATGGACTGAAGCAAGCTCTGAGGGCATGGAACAAGACATTTGACAACTACATTACTAAACATAAATTTATTCGATCTGAAGTAGATAAATGTCTTTACATTTGGAAACACGAAGATGTATGTATATTTCTCTTACTCTATGTTGATGATATTATTCTTGCAGGGAATAACATGAGAAAAATTGAAGACATCAAAAATTTGCTAAAAGACAAATTTCATATGACTGACCTGGGTGAACTTAAGTCTTTTCTTGGTATCAACATAGATCGCGTGAATGGTGAACTTCATTTAAGCCAAAGCACCTATCTGGAAAGAATGTTAAAACGTTTCAACATGCAAGAATCAAATCCAACAAAAACACCTATGGAAACAACACCTATTCCTGACAGTATAAAGGAACCGCTGGACGATTCAAAGCCATATAGGGAACTGGTCGGGTGTTTGATGTACGCTATGCTCACGACAAGACCGGACTTAAATTTTGCTGTCAACTACTTCAGTCGTTATCAACATGAGCAGACAGAAGCCCGTTGGAATGGTCTTAAACGCATCTTACGATACGTCAAGGGGACACTAAATATGACACTACGGTACAAGCGAGGAGTTAAAGAGGATCTATTATGCTATGTGGATGCAGACTTCGGCAGTGAACAAGATCGCAAATCTACATCCGGATTTTTGATGAAAGTTTTCGGAAATACCGTATCCTGGACTACTAAAAGGCAAACGTCTGTTGCATTATCGTCAACTGAAGCCGAATATGTCGCTTTGGCAACGGCAGCTACTGATGTTATTTGGCTGAAGAAACTATTAATTGATTTTGGTGTAACCAGCAATATTCCTCCAAAGATCTACGAGGACAACCAGTCGTGCATATATCTACTTTCAAGATGGGAACACAAGCGATTAAAACACGTTGATGTTAAATACAATTTCGTACGAGATCTTTATGAGAAGCGATTTATCGATGTTCAATACGTTAATACTAAGGATCAAGTGGCCGACATTCTCACAAAGCCACTTCCAAGACCACAATTTGAAATTCTGCGCTCTGGACTTGGACTCATGCAGAATATCAGAGTTGAGTAATAAATTGAGGAGGAGTGTTGAGTGTGCAACTTAATACTGTTGTGTGTCCAACTTAATACCTAAGGTCAAATCAACCTGGACGTTAAGAAAACTACTTCCTAAAACCAGAGCTAACTTCGCTCCCTTTTATCTCCTTATCCGTTTATCGATTCACTCTGTCAAAACCAAATAAGAAAGCGCATGTGGTTTTTCCTTAGCCTAAATTCATTATAAATTCTAAAACTATATTCTACTGAAATAAATAACTAATCATCTTTTTGTTTTTCCTTTCGCTCACATCTTAACAGAAAGAAATGCAACAGCAAGAATTTATAAGAGACATCCGTTCACTCAAAGCTCAACAAGAGCTTTACAAAGCGAGCCCGTTGATAGGTCTTGCGGTATTCTTAGATGACAGTGGACTATTACGAGTCGGAGGCAGACTAGAAAAATCGGAGCTGCCATATGACACCAAGCATCCAATACTCTTACCCCACAAGCATCGATTTGTCAAAATGATAATGACAGATCTACATATTGAAAATAAACATATTGGACCTCAAGGACCAGACAAAATTTTTGGCCAATCAAAGGGAAAAATATTGCGCGTTCTATCACACAGAACTGTACATCAAGCGCAAGCCCACTATATATTCTGAAATTATGGGAAATTTACCAGCTCATAGAGTGCAACCAGCACGTCCCTTCATCAATGCTGGTGTAGATTTTTGTGGTAAATTGTGGGTTCATTACCGAACGAGAGGAAGTCGGCCACAAAAGTGTTATTTATCAACATCGTGCTGCTTTGCTACGAAGGCAGTTCATATTGAAGTCGTAAGCGAATTAACCGAATTAACCCTAAATGCATTGATTTTCATTTTATTCCACCAAGTGCTCCTCACTTCGGAGGACTATGAGAAGCAGCGGTCAAGTCTGCAAAACACCTACTACTATGTAAAGTTTCGAAGGCGTCACTCACCTACGAGGAGCTCGGAACCGTTACTGCAGAAGTCGATGCCATTCTAAATTCCAGACCACTAACCGCAATGTCAGATAATCCAAATGACCTGACTGTACTAACGCCGGGTCATTTTTTAATAGGCGAGCCTCTAATACAGTTGTTGATCAACATGCAGAACCACAAAGTTGGACACTAGTCTTTAGGTGAAAGCTTGTGTCAATCATCAAGAAGGAATTCTGAAAACGATGGTCCCAAGAATACCTGAACGAACTCCAACAACGAACAAAGTGGAAAACACAGTGGAAGAACGTTCAACCAGGCACCGTAGTCATTATCAAGGAAGACAACACTCCACAGTAATGAAATGTCCACTAGGAAGAATCGAAAAGGTGATTCACGGAAACGACGGACATGTCCGGGTTGCAGAAGTTCGAACAAAATCTGGAGTACTATGTTGTCCCATACACAAGCTAGCTCCACTAGTAGAAGGCAGCCAAAGCTCACTGGGCTTTCAACCTAATGCATTTATAACAAGTCGAAAACGCAAAGTAGATGAACAAGAAGACATTGACGAGCCAACAAAACAATCACCGCCCAATTTATCCCGGTCAGGATTACTTACTCTTTTGATGATAGCTCTCCTATTACAAATTATAGCTGCCAGTGATGTAGAAGTCGTCAAGTTTAATAGCTCGGCACCTGGCATACATTTCCAAAAACAAGGAACGATAAGCTTGATTCACAGCAAATGGAATCTTGTGGTATGCTATAACCTTGCTTCATATCGAAAAGAAATTCAACCACTCGAAAACAGCAATATCGTACTAAAACATCTATGCGATCAGTTGTCGTTTCAAGGATCATGCGCTCAAGTTGTTCAACAAATAGAATTGATCAAACATGAGGCAACGGAAGATAACATATTTCTTTCAAATAAACAAGGGAGGATTAAAAGAGGAGCTATAGATGTCGTAAGGATATAGCAAATTCGCTTTTTGGAGTTCTAGACTCTAGATACTCAGAAGAAGTAACTCGTAATTTCAATGAGTTGCATTCAAATGAAGAACAATTACTGAAACTTGCGAAAAATCAGACTTCAATTTTAGACTCAACAGCGAACACAATGAAACAAAATCAAGAAGCCATGTCCTAGAAACACAGCATGCTTGAAACTCAATTTAAGCAGATAATACATCGAATCAACAATTTGACCGAGGAAGTGTACCAGACTAAGATAAAGGAGCTTTTTTCGAAATGGTCTATTTACGCCACACTGCTTATAATGAACATACAGCGCACCCAAAATTGAATAACTGATGTTTTGGCAGATACTCACCACGACGAATACTATCATGTAACCGAAGGTGACCTCACTTCATGTAGCATAATTGTTTAGACTCGTTTGTCTAAATGGACGATATCAAGCACATAAACTTGATACCTTTATGATTGTAATGAGTGAACAAGCACTTAAACTTGGTCACTATCGGAGAAATCAATCACAAAAGAAACACCAAAATTCTTGTTGACTTTCGTATGAATGAATGTGTTTTTACTTGCGATTATAGGTACTATAAGGCAAGTCTTGCAATCGTGCCGGAAAAAAATTTTGGGATAACAATTAAACATGACATGACGATCATAGAGAATACAAAAAAAGTGGGTCCTGCAATTCTGTCTGTCTGTCTGTCTGTCTGTGTATCTGTCTGTCTGGATGTATATGATTCTACAGCCTGAACCGCTGGACCGATTTTCTTAAAATTTTGCAGTTAGGGTATGTGGGGTAGCCTACAGAGGGATTTTTGGAATTGAGTCTCTAGGTCTTGAAATAACGGTACCTGCCATACAACCGATATGATAATACCTCTTTTTCTCGAAAACGGCTCCAACGATTTCAATAAAATTTTGTGTGTGGAATTAATTTTAGATTGTATTTCTTATGATGTAAAAAAAAAATTTTGGAAAAGTTTAAAAACGGTACCTCCCATAGTACCGTTTTTTTCAAAACCGACTTTCTCGTTAATGGCTTGCACGATGTTTACGAAATTTTGTATTTTAGAAGTTTTAAGTTGTTTAAGGAAAACTGCATAACAAGATTTGAAAAATTTTAATTTTTGAAATTTTTAAAAAAAATTTAAAAAAATTTAGATTTTTTGAAATAACTTCAAAACCATAACTTAGATTTTTCTCAAATTTTTTGTCAAATTAACTTTTGCTAAGATCTTAAATTTTGCATACTTGAATTTTACAAAACTTTTTTTTTTTAAAAATGTAAAATAAAAAACCGTTATTTTTAAAACTGGTCCAACGATTTTGATAAAGTTTTTAGCGTTTATATGTATTAGAAATTGCAAAAGAATGGCGTTTTTAGATTTTCGCTTGAGACCTTTGGAAAATTTAATTGAATTTTTTTCAATATTTTTCGTGATTTAATAAAATTTTCCTAATTAATGTATAGTTGGCAACCCTGTACCACCAAATATATTATAAAGAGCGAACACCAAAACCTTTTACTCAGCCCTAAGATTTTGATATCGTATTTAGAACACAATCGCAAGTTCGTGCGACCCAGTCGTGCCCATTTTTTATTATTCTTTCAGTTTCTTTTATACCTAATTGATCATAATAATTAAATGAAAAATTGCTTACACCTAAATTAATAAATATAGAACAGTTATGAAATTCAAAATTGCTTACACCTACATTAATACATGTTGAATGGTTATGAAATACAGAATTGCTTACACCTAGATTAATACAAATTGAATGGTTATGAAATACGGAATTGCTTACACCTAGATTAATACAAATTGAATGGCCCAGTTGCGACATCCCCGTTGTTTACTTGTGGTGCAGCGTCAGTATTCCATTGCGTGCAGTTTGACCCATTGACGCTGTTTTTGGTGTTGACCTGAACATTCTCCCCCGCGTTGAACGATGGTTCAACTATTATGAAATCTGACTCTGGTTTTGTTTGACGCGGTTTTGGCCTTGGTTGCGTATAGATAACAGATGATGATGATGAAGTGATACCCATCGCACTAGATGCTTTTCGTTTTTTCGTGGGTATCTCATGCACTGGTTCTGATGAAATCTTGTTTTTTGCTTGTCCGCCTTCATCTCTCCATGTTATATCATTGCTCATCTCTTCCTCAATTGGCAACGGTGCTAGTCGGTGGATAGGACGTTTCCAGACCCCAGATGCTGTTTTGACTTCCGCAATTCTTATTGCGCCGTCATCACCCTTGAATGTCTTGACGATTCTGCCTAACTGCAGTGATGGAACATTGTCTTCTTTTATGATGACCATGTCTCCTATCTTGATGTTGGTGGAACATTCTTTCCATTTGTACCGGTACTGAAGTTCTTGTAGATATTCCTGAGACCATCGTTTCCAAAATTCATGTTTCAGGTGAGAAACCAAATTCCACCTTGACAATAGTGTCTGCCTTGTAGACGTTGCGTTGACATCAGTTTTTGCTGTGAGAGGTTCACCGATGAGGAAGTGTCCTGGAGTTAATGCTGTTAGATCGTTTGGGTCGCTGGATAGTGGTGTAAGTGGTCTTGAGTTCATGATTGCCTCAATCCCAACTAATACTGTTTCCAGTTCTTCATAAGTTAAAGATGCTGTGGAAACACTCCTTTTTAACAGATTTTTTGCTGATTTTACTGCTGCTTCCCACAGTCCTCCAAAATGAGGGGCTCTCGGTGGAATGAAATTGAATTGTATAGCATGACTACTGCATTCTTTTGTTATAGTTTCACGTGCATTTTCGGAGTAGATTGTGTCATGTAATTCCGATAATTTATTATTAGCTCCCACAAAATTAGTCGCGTTGTCACAGTATATATGTTGGCAGTGTCCTCTGCGACCGATGAAACGTTTTAACGCTCCAAGAAATGAATCGGTGGTTAAATCACTTACCAGCTCTATGTGCACTGCCTTTGTAGCGAAGCAGCAGAAAATTGCCACATAAGCCTTTTAAGGTCGCTTGCCACGGATTTTGTAATGAATCCAAAATGGTCCACAGTAATCAACTCCAGAGTTGATGAATGGTCTCGCTGGTGTTATCCTTGGTGATGGTAAATTCCCCATTACTTGTTGAAGCAATTGTGGTTTAGCTCTTGTACATCTAATACAGTGGTGTACTATTGATCGTTCCATAATTTTTCCTTTTATGGGCCAGAATCTTTGTCTCATGTGAGCCAATAGTGCTTGCGGGCCACAGTGTTTATTTTTCTCGTGAATTTCTTTCATCAATAGTTTTGCCAATGGATTGTTGTATGGTAAAAGCATCGGATGTTTGGTGTCAAATGGAAGTAATCCAGAATCTAATCTCCCTCCAACTCGAATGATTCCCTTGTCATCAATAAATGGAGCAAGACTACTGAATTGGCTGTTTCGCTTCGATTCCTTGTATTTCTGCAGGTCACTGATTTCTTCTTTAAAATCAAATGCCTGCATAGCTCTAATAATTATTGTTAGTGATTCTTCCAATTCTTGAGTGGTTAAGTGGATTTCTTGTATACGTTCTTTATTTCTGGCATGATTGCCGAAACGTCTGATATATGAAACTATCCGCTGAAGTTTGTTGAATGATCCTCCATGGTTGATGTTATAAATCATATTCTGGTCACAGTCGTGAGTCGCTATTGCTACAGTTGGTCTTTTTCTTTCCATGTCATCTGAACTCGCCATTTTTTGGGAATACGTTGCTGGCCACATTTTTGACCGTGTAGAAAAGGTGGACCGTAGAACCACAGTGTGCATGACGTGAATCCTTGTGGTTGCACCCCTCTTGAAATCACATCTGCTGGATTTTGCTTTGATGACACATGTCGCCATTGCTCGGGAAGTGTAAGTCTTTGAATAGTGGAAACTCGATTAGCCACAAATGTTTGAAAAGATGCTGATGGTGAATTAATCCATGCGAGGACAATTTCAGAATCCGTCCATAAATATGTGGGAACGTCCTTAAGATTCAGATCGTTCTTGACCCTTGCTGTTAATTGAGCGCCCAAGACTGCAGCGCATAATTCTAGTCGTGGTAATGTTTGTTTTTTCAGTGGGGCCACACGGGATTTTGAACATAGTAGCCTTACAATTATTGTTCCATTTTTCTGAACCGAGCGCAAATACACCACTGTGCCATATGCCTTTTCAGATGCATCAGAAAAAGTTTGAATCTGTATTTTCGTTGGTGCATCATTGTTGAACATGTGACGTGAGAAGTGGAAATTGTTTAAGCTTTTCAGGTTTTCACGAAATTGCATCCATCTGGTATGTAGTGCAGCTGGTAATGATTCGTCCCACGACAACTTTAGTAACCATAGCTCCTGTACGAATATTTTTGCTGTAACAACTACTGGAGCCATTATATGGATCGAATAATTTGGCAAGATCTGAAGTGACAATACGCTTTGTTATTCGATTTGTATCATTTGATGTTGTTTTAACACAAAATCTGTCGCTCTTAGGTTGCCATGTTAAGCCAAGAGCCTTAATTGATGTGTTATTTTCATTTCCAAAGTCCAGATCGATTTCCTGATCCTCTTTAGCAATGCCTTGAAGTAGTCGTGGGTGATTAGCACACCACTTCCTTAATTTAAACCCTGCTTCTTTTAATATTTGTGTTACTTCTTCTTGCATTTTGAGGGTTACACATAAGCTATTATCCCCAGTCAAACAGTCATCCACATAGAAATCATTGTGTAGGGTTTTTGACCCCAATGGAAATCTTTCGCTGTTTTCCTTGGCAAGCTGTTGCAGACATTTAGTAGCCAAATATGGTGCTGCTCTTGTTCCATAGGTCACTGTGTTGAGTTGATAGTAATTTAGAGGTCTTTTTTCGTCAGTTCTCCACACAATAGTTTGGTATCTTCTATCTTCTGGATGCATGTTGATTTGTCGATACATTTTTTGTATATCAGTGCAAAAAACATATCTCGGCAATCGAAAACGAAGCAACAATGAAAATAGTTCACCTTGCACTGTTGGTCCTGTATACATGATGTCGTTTAAGGAACAACCTGATGATGTTTTTGATGAAGCATCAAAGACTACTCGAAGTTTGGTGGTGCTACTGTCTTCTTTAAAGACACAGTGATGGGGTATAAAGTAATTAGGCGCTTGTATGTTATTGATATCAATTTTGGTCATGTGGCCTAGATCTTCGAACTCTTCCATAAATTGAATGTATTGGTCTTTCACTTCTCTATTCTTTGATAATCTTCGCTCTAGTGCTAAAAACCTGTTGACTGCTATGTCCTTGGATTTTCCTAATGCCGATGTGGGTCCATGAAATGGTAACCTGACAATGAACCGTCCTTCACTGCTTTTCTGTGTGTTTTGTGCAAAATGAGCTTCACACATTTCTTCATCTTTTGATAAGTTGTTGAGCTGGGATTCCACTTCTTCGAGGCTCCACAATCGTTCAATCATTTGATGGAGGTCGTTGTCATCATAACTATAAATACCACAAGTTGCTGTGTTTGAACTTGCTTCAGCTAGTTTTCCTGCTATCACCCATCCAAGAACTGTATTTTGTAGTGTGGGTAGATCATCTGCCCAATGGAAAGTAGCTGATGATAAAATTCTGCTCCAAGAAGAATACCAATTTTGTCTGGTCGATTGAAATATGGATCTGCTAATGGCACATTTTTTGGAATTGCCCATGATGATATGTTGAAGTGTTGAGATGGCTGTGGAGCTATAATATGTGGTAGAACAAACGCTTCTAATTGAGTATTAAAGCCACTTGTTCTTGACTGCAATTTGACGTTGACACGCTGATGAGATTCTTTCCTTCCGTCGCCAATGCCTTGGATGCTCATTGTAGTATGTTTTGAATGCAGGCCTAGTTTTTTCACTAAGCGTTCTGTTATTAAATTCACTTGTGATCCGGAATCCAATACTGCTCTACATTCTAACCTTTGACCATTGTTTGTGATCAACTCTACGACGGCTGTGCTGAGAAATATGTATTGATGCTTTTCTGGATTGTTGAATGCCGATAGCGTTACTGATGAACTAACATTTGTCTGAGACCTTGAATTGTTGTCCCTGTCCATGTTAGTTGTTTGCCTGTTAATGGTAGGTCCTTTGTGATTCTCGTGTTGTGTTTCTGGTTGCATTTGAGGCATCCTCTTGAAAGGCAATTTTTGGCCCCATGGCCAAACTTTAGGCAATTAAAGCAATTTTTTTGTTTTTGCACAAATTGAATTCGTTCGGATGTTCTTAGTTGCAGGAACTGCTTGCAAGCAAATAAAGGATGTGTTCCAGATTGACAGACCTTGCAAGTTCCTTTTTCGTTTGATGTTACAAACTCGAGCTGAATCTTTTCTTTTAGGTCCAATTGATTCCAATGACTGAAATTGGTTTTCCAAGAACAACAAAAACTCTTTTATTGATTGTAGCTCTTTAGGTTTGACAAGGGATTGCTCGTACAAGATTCTTGTGCCTTGGTCAAGCTTGCTCACAAGAAGATGCAATAGAATGGGGTCCCATGATGTTGTATCTACGCCAATATTGCAAAGCGCCATTAAACATTCTTGTGTTGTATCATGTAGATTCTTGATGGCCACTGATGATGGTTGTTGCTGTGTATGGTTAGGTTGCCCAACTATCTTTTGCACGAGTGCTGACGTGAGAACCCTGATGTTGTTGTATCTATCTTGAAGACTGCTCCATGCTGTTGTGTAATTTTCTTCGGTCAAAGATAAATGACGAATCAAATTCTCTGCCTCTCCGCTTTGATGTGTTTTGAGGTACCACATATTTTGAATATTTGGGATTGACTGTTTGTCCACCATTTGTGAAAACAAATCGAAAAATTGTCTCCATTTCATGTAGTCACCATCGAATTTTGATAGTACTACCTTTGGTAACCTTACCGCCTGGTTTCTGACTGCAGCCGGTCCTGAGTTTGAATTGGGTCAACCATATAAGATTGTAAGTGCATCTTGCACTTCCGCCTCAATTTGGAAATAATGATCTACATCGTAGACCATTGCATCCGGCTCTTCGAGCAGGTCCCAAATCTTGTAATGGAAACCTTGCACTGGCTAACCAGTGCTGCTCAATCGTGTTAGCCTTATTGTATAGAAATCCTGGGCGTGGATTTCCCTGTCATCAATAAGATGCTTAAGGGACGTCTGGATCGTGGCTATCATCCACGCCTGTTTCTTGATTAAGTTTTTCACTTGATTGATTGGCGAAACGTTTGATGGTGCAGGTGCGGAAGTTTGAACCTGACGCAGAGATGGTGCAGGTTGAGAAACGGTTGGAACAGTTCCAGTTCCTCCTTTACTCTCTTCAGGAATGATGGCTTGAAGAGTTTGTATTATCTCTTCAGATAATTTTTGGACCTTGTCATACGTGTTTGACTGTATGTATGGTGTGTCCATCTTTACATGAGACTTGACCTTTTCGTGGTTTTCATGGAATTCCAACCAAAGAGATCCTACTGCTTGCAATCTTTTTGCTTTATACTCAGCAGTTTTGCGGTCAGCACAGTCCTTTGACATATTTATCTTGAGTCGTTGAAGTTCATCATATATAGCCCTCTGGCGGGCTACGAATTTGTATACCTCCAAATCTTCCATTGTAGTGCGCTGCTTTTATAGGGGTGACAACTGGAAATCTGGATATACTGGATATGAAGAATTTGCGTTTGCAAATCTGCTCGATTGAATATATTGCTATTGAAATCTATAGCTGTTTGCGATTGCTGTTGCTGAACCAGTGTTTAAGCCCTGGTGACGCTTAGCACAATTATTGAATGACAATTAGTGTTCTTTTGTGATCACGTCGGGGTCACCAAAATGTTTAGACTCGTTTGTCTAAATGGACGAAATCAAGCACATAAACTTGATACCTTTATGATTGTAATGAGTGAACAAGCACTTAAACTTGGTCACTATCGGAGAAATCAATCACAAAAGAAACACCAAAATGCTTGTTGACTTTCGTATGAATGAATGTGTTTTTTATTATTCTTTCAGTTTCTTTTATACCTAATTGATCATAATAATTAAATGAAAAATTGCTTACACCTAAATTAATAAATATAGAACAGTTATGAAATTCAAAATTGCTTACACCTACATTAATACATGTTGAATGGTTATGAAATACAGAATTGCTTACACCTAGATTAATACAAATTGAATGGTTATGAAATACAGAATTGCTTACACCTAGATTAATACAAATTGAATGGCCCAGTTGCGACATCCCCGTTGTTTACTTGTGGTGCAGCGTCAGTATTCCATTGCGTGCAGTTTGACCCATTGACGCTGTTTTTGGTGTTGACCTGAACAATAATGAACGGGGTTCATTATCTGTGCCCCCAATCTCATCCAGCACCTGAGAAATAAATTTACTCAACTTCGGACCTGTCGGGATGTGAGCTCAAACTTATTCAAGCCAATTCTGTTTGGAAAAAACTGCCTGAAGTAAATCAATGGATTTTTGCCATCAAAGAAGAAACAACGCTGAATACCGTTTGTGATCGCCAAACTACCTTCATTAAAATACAGGGAAGTGGCCTTTTAAAAATGAAACCGTCTTGCGTGGCCTAACATCAACATCTAACTCTTCAAGGGCAACAAATTCACTCAAACAATATACGAGTGTCGCATAAACAGACAAATCGGTGATATAACTTCTAAAAACATCAGCCGCCTTACAGCTTTCAAGTATTATTCATCAAACATGAGTTCATTCCACACAGATCTGCTAGAACTTCAAAAGCAGATTAAGTCACAACAGCTAGAATTCGCAAATCACATATATCAACATAACATTCCGCACACCATCATGAGCTCTCTTGATTTTCTCAGTGCAATGACAGTCTTTATATACCTAGCATGCCGGTGTTGCATTGCTCGATTCAAACAAAGAATGCCATCACCACCAATACCAGCACCTAGAAATGAACCATCATCCAGCTACAGTTTCCAGGTCTAATAGCTTCTGATGAATCCACAGCATATCATGAGCGTGGGGCAGGATGTTCAACATCAACAAACCATCACCATATACATTATAACAAATAATTTTCTGTTTACCATACTATTATTCATTAAATTCATTAAACTTGCTAACCATACTGTACAATGCTCTATACTTTCAAATTTCATTAAATCAGCATTAATTTGTGAATTCAACTTGTAATACGATAACTTTGAACTCTATCAATAATTTTCTTTTGTGCAGTCAGCATTAACACGTACTTGTAATTAGAAATAAACATTTTTTGTGTATAGATAATGTGTGACAGATAAAGACTTCTCAGATAGCTACGAAACAGAGACCAAGACTTTTAATTTGTTTCTTCCAGTGATTCTGCTGGAAGCTGTTTTGAATTTTATTGCAACTGAACAAGGTGTTATAGTGTTTCACTGCAGCCACCTTACTCAGTCACAGTACAAGAACTGTGATCTGGTCGGCAGGTCACTTGAAAAGAAAAAGGTTATTTAACTAGAACTCATTACGATAGAAGCATCGTAACACCATTCTTTTGCAGTTGCTAATACCTGTAAGCTTTGAAAATGTAACCAAAATCATAAGAGCAGTTTTTTTAAAAACTGGTTTTTTATTTTTCATTTAAAAAAAAAAAGTTTTTTAAACGTTTGTTATGCAAGTTTTAAGATCTTGCCAGAAGATGTTTTGAAAAAAAAATTGAAATAAATCAACAATACCGTTTTGAAAATATTCAAAAAACTCAAATTATTTTAAAAAAAAATTGATTAAAACTTCAAAATTTAAAATTTTCCAAATATTAGTATGCAATCTTTCTTAAGTCACTTACGACTTCGTAAATATGAAATTTCATCAAAATCGTGTTAGTCATTAACGAGGAATTCGGTTTTGAAAAAAACGGTACCGTTAGGTGGTACCGTTTGAAGATTTTTTCCAAAAATTTTTTTTGATTTTAAAAAAGACAAGTTAAAAATAATCCTTCACATAAAATTTTATAGAAATCGTTAGAGCCGTTTTCGAGCAAAATAAGTATTATCATATAGGTTGTAGGGCAGGGACCGTTATTTCAAGATTTAGAAACCCAATTCCAAAAACCCCTCTGTAAACTCTAACTGCAAGTTTTGAAGAAAATCGGTCAAGCGGTTCAGGCTGTAGATCCATATACGGACATAAAGACAGACAGACAGACAGACATACAGAATTGTAGGACCCACATTTTTCGTATTCTCTATCATCGTAATGTAATGTTTAATTGTTATCTCAAAATTCTTTTTTCTGCACGATTGCAAAACTTACCTATATTATAGGATAGTTTTAAGTTTTACGATTAAATCGCAAGTAAAAAGTCATTATTATTAGTATTATATTTTATTATTGAACCAAATGAAACAGAATAAACAAAAACACGAAAAAGGACAAAGAGAAAATTCAAAGCTGTTTCACCAAAACCATAACCCATGCGACACACGGTAGCACATTGTCCATATCTGTTTTTCGAAATTTCGTTTTTTTTTTTTTTTGTATCTTTATTAGTTTGAAATAACTTTCAATTTAAACATCATTAATTTAAAGATTACAATTTCTCAATTTCAATTTCAATTTCAATTTTTAATAAAAAAGTTGATTTTACTTTAAAACAAGCTAGTGTTTGTTAAATTTTTGATATTTGTTGGAAGTTTATTGAAAAGTTGAAGTCCCTTATACAAAGATGGTTTTGTGTTTGTGCTCTCCGATAAAGAGGTGACCGGAAATCTCCCGCTTATTACCTTATAGTGTTCGACCAGTTGCATGCAACAAATTGCACCGTGTAATAGTACTCTTTGTGTTTTGTCCTCTTGTTGTATCTCCTCTGTGGTGTGGACAGATGCCGTAATGTGTGTGAGGCTCACCCTTTTGTTTTACCGAGGAGTGTGATGTAAGCCCAGATCTTCATGTGATATGAAACTGGGTAATACTGTATTTTCACCAGAGATAAGAAATTAATTAGATGGCAAACTGCACACACACATTGAAACTGCCTACAAGCTGATTTCACTTCTACTACTTTGAGTACAGCTTCCACTCCACATTTACTTTACACAAAATCTCACTACTACCACTTTGAGTACAGCAAATCTCACTACTACCACTTTGAGTACAGCTTCCACGTATTCACAGACAGAGGATGTGATTACAAAAACAACAATGTAAACAAATGGTTGTTGCGGGGCAAGAGAAGTAAAGGTTTGCCATCTAATTAATTTCTTATCTCTGATTTTCACTTTGCACTTAAACTAGGTAAATGCAAAACTACTCCAAGAATACATGAAAATTACGCGGTTTGCCATACAAAATGAAACCATTTCAGTTGCTAGGTTTCAATGAAACCTACTCGAAGCCTTGTGACAAATTTCGTATTGACAGCAGTGCCTCTGCTTAGACAATTAGAAACAGAACATAAAAAATGGTATTTCTTTAAAAATTTTCAGTTTAACATAGAGAAATTAATAAAATATTTTGTAGGTGTTTATTGATGGACGAGATTTAATTTTTCTATACTTTAAATTCTCTTTATTTAATAGCTTTTCTTGGTTCTTTTTGTTTTGTTACAATTTCTACTATAAATTACACAAAAAAGCAACAAAAAAACAGAAAAAGCACGCCTGTGCTGCTCAAACTCCAAAGAAAGAAGAGAAAGAGAACAGCCAGTCATGATTGACATTTCAAGGCAGGTCGGCAGTGTTCACGCCATCGCGAAGTTGGGCGCGGTTGAGTATGTATCACTCACTCCAGCACCAGAGATGTGAAAGGAGGAGTGATACATACTACTGAGCCGTAGATGGCGTGAACTAGTGAAGTGTCAACTCGGTTTTATAAGTCTGCTATTATACGGAGAAATTTGTTTCATGAAACTGTTCGAACATCATAAGTGCAAAAGAGAACGAAAGTTCGAAAAAGAGAGATGGACAATGAGCTACCCTGTGTCGCATGGGCTATGGTTTGGTGAAACAGCTTTGACGTTTCTCTTTTAGTGATGTGCCAAACCGTAAAATTTACAAACCGAGTTAACCCGAGTTGGATTTTGATTAACCCGAGTTGTAACTCGAGTTAGCTAACTCGGTTTACAAAAATAAATTTGCGCTTTTTCCTTCAATACTATGTTTTGAAAAATAGAAACAAAGCAAAATTTTCAATCAAAATAAACGGATTTAATCAAAATGAATTAAAAAAAAGTCACACAAGAAAGAAATTAACGCAATGCGCAGTCCAACTCGGCTTGACTTGACTCTGGATATTTTACAGACAATTAATTCCTAACTCGAGTAGCAATATGAACCCAAAACAGTCAAACCGTCTACCTATTAACAGACGACAATCAAAAAAACAAAAAAACATCTAGTTTAACAGATGTGTGTGTTTCTGTATGCCTGCGCAAGTAACTCACTTGCTTTGATGCTTTATATACTACTAGCGGTCGACTATGGACTTTATTGTATAAGTGCATTGTGTTTGGCACAGACCGCAACTAAAGGAGGGTAGTTTTGATTATGTTCAAGTTAACTCGGTCTGCTTGCATTCATTTCATTTCAACGCTTCGGTTTTTTCTTCGGTTTGCCAACTCGGTTTGAAAAAATGTAAACCGAGTCAACTCGGTTTGGGTTCAACTCGGTTTGACTCGGTTTATGATACGACACATCACTATTCTCTTTGTCTTTGTTCGTGTTTTTGTTTATTCTGTTTCATTTGGTTCAAAAATAAGTAATAATACTAATAATAATGACTTCTTTGTTTTTCAATTGCCAATAAAAGAGGTTTTGAAGCAACCAGGCACTACTAGATAACTATTTTTCCCCAAAAATAAAAACAGCGAATGAAAGATAAAGAGAAATGTCTGCTATTATACGGAGAAATTTGTTTCATGAAACTGTTCGAACACCATAAGTGCAAAAGAGAACGAAAGTTCGAAAAAGAGAGATGGACAATGAGCTACCCTGTGTCGCATGGGCTATGGTTTGGTGAAACAGCTTTGACGTTTCTCTTTTAGTGATGTGCCAAACCGTAAAATTTACAAACTGAGTTAACCCGAGTTGGATTTTGATCAACCCGAGTTGTAACTCGAGTTAGCTAACTCGGTTTACAAAAATAAATTTGCGCTTTTTCCTTCAATACTATGTTTTGAAAAATAGAAACGAAGCAAAATTTTCAATCAAAATAAACGGATTTAATCAAAATGAATTAAAAAAAAAGTCACACAAGAAAGAAATTAACGCAATGCGCAGTCCAACTCGGTTTGACTTGACTCTGGATATTTTACAGACAATTAATTCCTAACTCGAGTAGCAATATGTACCCAAAACAGTCAAACCGTCTACCTATTAACAGACGACAATCAAAAAAAACAAAAAAAACATCTAGTTTAACATATGTGTGTGTTTCTGTATGCCTGCGCAAGTAACTCACTTGCTTTGATGCTTTATATACTACTACCGGTCGACTATGGACTTTATTATATGTATAAGTGCATTATGTTTGGCACAGACCGCAACTAAAGGAGGGTAGTTTTGATTATGTTCAAGTTAACTCGGTCTGCTTGCATTCATTTCATTTTAATTATTTGGTTGACGGTTCGATTTTTTCTTCGGTTTGCCAACTCGGTTTGGAAAAATGTAAACCGAGTCAACTCGGTTTGGGTTCAACTCGGTTTGACTCGGTTTATGATACCGACACATCACTATTCTCTTTATCTTTGTTCGTGTTTTTGTTTATTCCGTTTCATTTGGTTCAAAAATAAGTAATAATACTAATAATAATGACTTCTTTGTTTTTAATTGCCAATAGAAGAGGTTTTGAAGCAACCAGGCACTACTAGATAACTATTTTTCCCCAAAAATAAAAACAGCGAATGAAAGATAAAGAGAAATGTGAAACTAGTTTCATGAAACTGGATTTCATCGTATAATAACACTTGCGACACGGAATGACAGAACAAAGAAGAATTCGAAGTTGTTTCATGAAACAAATTTCTCCGTATAATAGCAGACATCGTATAATAGCACTTGCGACACGGAATGACAGAACAAAGAAGAATTCGAAGTTGTTTCATGAAACAAATTTCTCCGTATAATAGCAGACAATGTGAAACTAGTTTCATGAAACTGGATTTCATCGTATAATAGCACTTGCGACACGGAATGACAGAACAAAGAAGAATTCGAAGTTGTTTCATGAAACAAATTTCTCCGTATAATAGCAGACTAAGACTGCTATTATACGGTGAAATTTGTTGCACGAAACTACTTCGAATTCTTCTTTGTTATGTCATCCCGTGTCGCAAATGTTATTACACGATGAAATCCAGTTTCATGAAACTAGTTTCACATTTCTCTTTTTCTTTCATTCGATGTTTTTATTTTTGGGGAAAAATAGTTATCTAGTAGTGCCTGGTTGCTTCAAAACCTCTGCTATTATCGATTTAAAAACAAAAAAGTCATTATTATTAGTATTATTACTTATTATTGAACCAAATGGAACAGAATAAACAAAAACGCGAACAAGGACAAAGAGAAACGTCAAAGCTGTTTCACGAAACCATAACCCATGCGACACAGTGTAGCTCATTGTCCATCTCTCTTTTTCGACATTTAAGTCAGGACTTTGGGGAGGCCATTTTAAAGTTTCTTGACCTACTTCGGATAGATACTTTTTAATGTTCCAGGCGGTGTGTATGGGAGCATTATCTTGCTGGAGTATGAAATTGGTCCCGATGAATGTAGAACCTGCCACTACCACTACCTGCCATTGGAATGTCTAGTGGGCTGCGTAATGGGTCTTTTGGCTTTTGTTCTTGGATCGGAATAAAAAAACTTTCGCCCATAAGTACCATCTAAAGAGCAAGCAGTCTCGTCAGTCCAAAGTACACTCCTCCAAAAGTCCGGTGGCTTACTAATATGCTCCCTTGCGAATTGCAGTCTTGCGCTCTTGTTCTTTGGTGTAATGTAGGGTTTTTTCTGGCTGACGTAGGCTTTAATTCTGTTTTCCTTTAACCTTCTACGTAATGTTCTTTCGCTGAAATTATTCTCACGAGCCTTGTTTAACTCTTTTAACACATTTTTCACTTTTTCATAAGGGTTACATTTAAAACAACGAATAATTCGAGTGTCTTCCCTATTCGAAGTAACCCTTTTCCTGCCTCTCCCGACACGGTTTTTTAGACTTCCACACGTTTTATCTTTCTCAATTTGATAATAAACTGTTCTTCGACTGCAATGGTATTTAGCAGAAAGTTTTCCAACCGAAACTCCGATTTTGTACTCTGCAACAATCGCCGCCCGCGTCTCTGTTGAAATTTCTTTGGATCTAGCCATTCCAATAAAGTTGTTTGAATGAAAGGTGACGGTAAACTCATCATAATAATAACCTGCATAATTTGGCATTGATCATTCAGCACGCTTATCTGCCGATTCATTTCCAAAACCGTTAAGTATAGTTGTGTAAATAATTTTGCCAGCTTTTTTCAATGTAACAATAACTTTGCCGTTTTCTTTTTTGTGATTTTTACCACTACTTATGAAACCTGATTCTTTTCTTTGGGTTCACCATTTGAAGATAATGTTGGAGTTGATAAATTAATAACCCAATTATCTAAAAACTACTTTATTTTAAAGTAATACCACTTTGTTGAGGAGATACAGTATGAAAAATACATTGTGCAAATAATTTTACTATCGACTGTATGTAAAGCATCAAAGCAAGTGATTTATTTGCGCAGGCATACAGAAACACACACATCTGTTAAACTTGACTCGGGATATTTTGCAGGAAATTAATTCCTAACTCGAGTTGCAGTTGCAGTATGTATCCAAAATATGCAAACCGTCTACCTATCAACAGACGACAATAAAAAAAACCGAACCGCAGTTCAACTCGGTTTGACTTGACTCGGGATAAATTAATTTCGCGTATAGCTGCAATGGATACATACTGCAGCTCGAGTTAATTCCCCGTATAGCTACAATGGATACATACTGCAACTCGAGTTAGGAATTAATTTAATCCGAGTTGTCGGTTTTTTCATTGTCGTCTGTTAATAGGTAAACGGTTTGAATGTTTTGGATACATACTGCAACTCGAGTTAGGAATTAATTGATCCCGAGTCAAGTCAAACCGAGTTGGACTGCGGTTCGGTTTTTTCATTGTCGTCTGTTAATAGGTAGACGGTTTGAATGTTTTGGGTACATATTGCCACTCGAGTTAGGAATTAAATTTCTGTAAAATATCAAGAAATTTCAAGTCGGTTCGGTTCTTTCCTGTGTGATTAATTAGTAGGTACGCTTATTGCTTTTGGTTTTTTTTTTATAAATTCATTTTGACTAAATCCGTTTATTTTGATTGAAAAATTTGTCTGTTTCTATTTTTCAAAACATAGTATTTAAGGAAAAAGCGCAAATATTATTTTTTTAAACCGAGTTAGCCAACTCGAGTTACAACTCGGGTTAATCAAAATCCAACTCGGGTTAACCCGGTTTGTAAATTTTACGGTTTGGCAGATCACTAGCGTGAACATTACCGGCTCCTTGGCATATAGTGCCAAAGGAAACTTATATGTAATTCTAATAGTTATACGATTTTAAGATATAATAATTATTTTAACAAATCAATTCAAGGGTTAAAAAATACAAAATGGTTGTAGAGCAATGATCTGATTTCATTTGATTTCTTATTATGTTCTCAGTTGTGTGTGCTGTTTTAGAGGTCAAAAAACAAAGTTTAAATTAAGTTTATAGATACTTCATCTAAAAAACATATTTATTAGTTTATAGATACTTCATCTTAAATATGAATGTATTGAATTACGTCAATTCATTTGTTCCTTGGTTCAATCATTTACAGGCAAACGACAAAGTTTGACTATTGGGCGAGTAAATTCACCAAATCGCGATTTTATTGTTGCCACCCGCACTCTACCATCTGGACCAGGGAATACTTTAATGATACTACCCATACACCAATCAGTGGATAAAAGATTTTCCTTTTTAATTAAAACAAGATCACCGATTTTAAAATCTTCAGTAGAGTAATGCCATTTTTTTCGTTTATGAAGAAAGCTCTGTGATATATTCTTCCTTCCAACGTTTGCTGAATATGGGGAGCAATGAAATTCCAGTTCAAGCCTTGAATCCCATATTTGGCTTAAGTTAATTCTGGAAATGATGAATGCAGCTTTTTAAACTCATTTTTTAACGCTGTGTCGGCACCAACGAAATTGGTTTCATGGTCTGAATATACAGAATGACGAAAACCCCGCCTCGCAACAAACCGAGCAAAGGCAGCTAGAAAAAGTGCCGGTCACAAATCGCTGGCGGCTTCCAGACGTATGGCTTTCGTTGAAAAGCATACGAAGAGGCAGGCATATGCATAGCCCTTTGTCAAACGACAATTCCTATCAGTGAAGCTTTTGATTGTGAAAGGTCCCGCGAAATCTATTCCGGTATGAGTAAAGGGAGGAGAGTAATTACAACGTTCATCAGGAAGAGCTGCCATCATTTGTTGACTTAACTGTTTTCTATGGATCGCACAGGTTTTACACTTATAAATATGAGATTTTACAAGAATTTTTACTTTCGGTATCCAATAAAGCTTGTCGAATCATCCGTATCATTCAGACGTTTCCACCATGACGTGTAAGTTCATGAATGAAATCAACTAGGAGTTGCGTAAATTTTGCTCCGTAAGGCAAGATGATAGGATGGCGTTCACAGTAAGAGAGAGATTTGCATTTGATAATCATTAGTGAACTCGTAGAATTTGGTTGGAATCCAAAGTAGGATTCAAAGATAAAATCGGGCTTTTTGAACTGATACTGCGGTTTGTAGATAGAGCTTTGAATTCTTCGAAGAAAAAGGATTGCTGACACTGACATATAAGACGATGTTGAACGAATTGAGTTTCTGGTTAAGTAATACGATAGGAATGATACAAAATTGGTTTGAATTTCTTCGGAAATTTTATACGAATGTAACGATAAACATAGGAGAGAGCTCTCAATGCTCGTGGTAATGACGAAAATCTCGATAGGATATCAATATCGCTAAAGGCAGTAAACGTCAAAATTGCTTGCGGAGGAAGAGAAATGAGGCGACGCTGAACGAATTGAATTTCATGAAGAGTGATACGGCATGAATCATAAAAAATTGGTTCAAATTTCTTTGGAAACCTTTTACGAAGAAAGCGATAAACATAAGATACTTAAGGTACGTGGTAAACACGGAACTCTGGATAAAATATCGTTAGAAGTGATTAAAGCAGCAAACGTCAAGACTGGTTTCGCCTCCAAGATCTCGTTTTTCGTTTGAATGAGAAGGCTTGCCGGCCATTACGATTGAGGCTCGCTAACCCACGAAGGGCCTTTCCACCAAAGATCACTATCCTTTAAAACCGATGGAATGAGAGCCCGAGTAGCGAGATCAGCACGATTATCACCAGATCTCACATGATTCCAGTTCCTGTTGCCAACATTTTCGATGATTTCACTTGTTCAGTTTGCGATGAAAGTTTTCCAAGTCACAGGATGTTTTCTGAGCCATGATAGGACAACAGAAGAGTCGGACCAGAGAAATATTTGATAAGATTCGACTGGTATCTGCGGAAGATAGGTTTTAACAAGTCTTGAAAGAAGAAAAGCTCCACAGAGCTCTAATCGAGCTAGTGAAATAGATTTTATTGGTGCGACTTTGGACTTTGCGCAAACTAGATGTGAACATATGCTTCCATCATTGTGCTGAACTCGTACGTAAAGACAAGCAGCATAACTTGTTCCGAAGAGTCGCAAAACCCATGGAATTGAACGTCTCGAGAAGGAGTGCATTCCGTCCACCTTGTTATTTGTAACAACTGGATTTCATTGAATGTTTCTACAAAGGCTTTCCACTTGAGAAAAGTGTTGGACTTTAGGAGCTCATCCCATTCAGTTTCTTCTATCCATATTTGATGCATAAGAATTTTTGAGGTGACTATAATCGGGGCTAACCAGCCCGCAGGATTAAAAAGCTTGGAAATTTCGGAAAAAACTTCACGTTTGGTAGGGGTCGTAGAAAATTTAAGAGGTTGAGTGATGAAGTAGAAAAAATCTTTAGCGTTTCAATGAATCCTTAAGGTTTTCGTGGTGCTTTCAGAATCAATTTTTAAAAAGTTTTCGTATAAAACGTGATCAGAAGGGAGATGATCTTATAGAAAGGATGAATTCGAAGTCCACTTACGAAGTGGGAAGCCAGCAGAGCTGAGGGCTTCAATAATTTCAATTTGGATACTTTCCGCCGTTTGAAGATCACACGCACCAGAAAGCAGATCATCAACGTAAAAACGGATTCAATAACTTTTGCTGCTAGAGAATATTTAAGCTGAACGTCTTTCGAAAGTTGCTTGAGTGTTCTGATAGCTAAATATGGAGCACAATTCACCCCAAACGTTACAGTGAGAAGCTCGTAATCTGCAATATTTTCTATTGGTGAAGTTATATATAAAATACGTTGAAATTTTGTTTGATCGGGGTGTAACAAAATCTGCCGGTACATCTTTTCGATGTCGGCGTTAAAGGCATATTTGAAAAATCTCCATTTGAGTATTAGTGATGGTACATCACTTTGGAGAGTAGGTCCAGCATAAAGACAGCCATTGAGACTCATACCAGTAGACGTGGAGCTGGAGCGTTAAACACTACTCTTACCTTGATAGAGTGGCTCTCGGGCTTGAGCACTGCTTGGTGTGGCAGATAATAAGGGTGTGCATCTGTGCATTACTGCTATTATGCTCATGAAAAGTTAATTTGTGCTTATGATTTAGCGTTAGGTATTCGGTAAGCACCTGAGAATATTTATTTTGAAGATCAGGTTTATTTTGAAGATTTGCTTCTGTGCGACAAAATTGTTGAAATGCAATATTTCTCGAGTTCCCTAGTTGAGACGGTTCAAAATCAGGCTTAAAAGGTAAGCTTCCATCGGGAAGTCTAAAAGTAATGTTTTCATAAAGGTGTTCACAGTATTTATCGGATTCCGAGGCAAAATGTTTTCGTTCAGAAAGCTCTTCCCCCTCAAAAAACTTTTTGATGCTTTCAGTAAGGGATTCATTATCCTTTATACTAGTAGAAAAACTTTGGAATGTGTTAGGAATTGGTCCGGAAAGAATCCAACCGAAAACGGTTTTTTGAGCTAAAAGTGAATCCGAAATCTGTTTAACACCATTGCGTATAATGCTTGGATAAAGATCTGCTCCGATAAGCAAATTAACTTGAGAAGAATAATTGAAGTTTGGATTCGCTAAACAAATTCCTTCTAAATCATGAGAATCAATTAAAGAAAATTACGTACTAGGTAAATTATTTGTAAGTTTTTTAAGAATAAGTGCATTTGTTGAGATTAGTTTGCTGGGATCTTCACTATTGATTATTGAAATGAGTCATTTTTTACTAGATTTGGCTGTCTGAGCACCACTAACTCCTAATATCGAAATATCCGAGTCTTTAGTTGGCAAGTTTAGCCGCTGGCGCTGTTGAGTTGCTTCCGTGATAATAGAAGACTCTGACTCGGGTCAATTAAGGCTCTTATTCGATGAATACCATCTTGCCCGAGGATATCAACTAAAGCCGTCGCAAGTAAAACTCTTCGATGAGCTTTGACCAAAAAATTTTGTTGTTTTTCCTGTGGGGTCTCGGAAGATGAAATGGACTGTATTTGTGGAGTTGAATTATGATCGGAGGTATTTGCGACGTCAGCATTGCGATCCAAATTAAGGAAATGAGAATGCGAGGTACTTGATGAGTCATTGTGAGGTATAAAAGGTTGCGAATTTTTGTTTAAATTACTTGAATTGGCCTGAGAATTGTTTGTTATGTGACGCAAAGAGTGGTGTCGTCGATTACATGTATTGCAGGTATATTTGCTAGCACAATGATTGAGAACATGATTTCATGACAGGCAGTTGATACACATTTTGTTTTTTTCTTATAAGTTCAATTCTCTCTAGCACTGGCAATTTTAAGAATTGTGGACATTGGCGGATATAATGCTTTCCAGAGCACGCTTTGCATACAAATTCTTGTGCCTTTGTATGGAAAAGATTAACATGTTTCGGATTTTGAGAATAGGACTTAATTGGTGCATGACTATGTTGTCTTGATGCCATTTTAGATTTGTTGGATGAAGTTTGCGATGAGGTAGTATCAGAAATAGATTCCAAAACTTGAAAACGGTTGCTCAAAAACTTATCCATCTCTTCCCATTTACGAATTTCTGTAGGATTACAAAGTGACTGTGCCCATAAAGCGAGTGTGGTGGGGCATGGTTAAGGGAAATCTACTAACGATGTCATGAGCTTCATCACTTGTTTCAGCTCTCAAATTAAATAATTTTTCAACAGCACTTAACTTGGGGTGATTAAAGTATACGGCTTTAAACATGTCGCGGAACGACGGCCATGAAACATAACCTCCTTTGAATACCTGTGTATCACAGGGAGGTAACTCCTTTGAATACCTGTGTATCACAGGGAGGTAACTTTAAACAGTGCGAAAAGGATGACTTTTCCACTAATGACGCATTAGCGTTACTAGAAGATGTCAAAGGTGTTTTGAACTCTTCATTTTGTTTTTGGTCACTTTAGGTTTAGCAAAGAAACAAGATCTTTTGCTTTTTCCCGACGTTTCGACAAGGGTTGTTGCCTTCTTCAGGGGAACTTTTATTATAAAAACAAAAAGGTAAAATATAGTATAAAGTATATACAACAAAAAACAATCAAAGAAAACTTACATTCTTAAAAGAGATTCTTAAAACATTTCAAATAAACAAACAAAGTTTGACAAAAAATTTTTAAAGCTTAAATTACACTTCTCTGTGTGAAAGTTAGATTTGGTTTGACAAAATTTAACGAACAGGATAACAGAGTTTACTTCCCGAAACGTCGGGAAAAAGCAAAAGATCTTGTTTCTTTGCTAAACCTAAAGTGACCAAAAAAAGCCGAAGGAAAATACATTTTCCACCAACAATTTTTACCATTTTCGATGTGTCCTTTTTGTTAGGGAAAAACGACGTTAAGAGGGGTTCTCTGGAAGCTTTTTTTGCAGTTTCATCGGCGAATTCATTGCTTTTGCTCCCTGCGTGACCAGGAATCCAAAAAAGTTTCAGCGTATCCTTTTTATCAATGAGTTGTTCTCTTATGAATTGTATAGATGGTGAGTTGTTGTTTAAATTTTTTACAGCAGTGATTGTAGATAGACTGTCAGAGAAAATAATAATTGTTTTTTGTTTATTGATAAGTTTGGTTGCTGTGAGGATAGCAGCTGCTTCGGCTGTTAGAATAGAAGAGAATTCAGGGAGGATACTCTTACTGAGGATGTTTCTAGCTTCGTCCACAACAGCGAATGCTGTACCGCATTGATTTTTGGTGCCATCAGTGTAAATAAAGTACCACCCTTCTTCCTTGTATGCCAAAGTCTTTTCAATAAATGTTGATTTGTAAACTTCATTGCTGGTGGAATCTTTTGGAAGTTTGGACAGTTCGGTGATAACGGAGTTTTTTGGGAGAAGCCATGGTAGATGTGTGGGTTCTTTGATTGTGTTGGAGATGATTGGGAGATCAAGGTGTTCTGCAAATGAAATGACTTGATTGATAGTTGATGGACATCTGGGAGGTTTAATCTTTTTCATGTTTTGTTTTGCAATCATTGTTGTTAAGGAGTTGCTTGATGTTTGTATTTTACTTAGGAGATTGGCTGTGATAAAATCCTTTCTTTCTTCGATGGTGGGCAGACCAGATTCAAACAGTAAGTTCATGATCGGTGTTGTTTTAAAAGCTCGCAGTGCAAATCTTATTGATGCATGATATTCTGCTTTTATAAGTTGAAGAATAGATTTTGAGCATTTTCCATAGATAGGGTGACCATAATCTATTTTTGAAATTATTATACTTTTTATAATTCTAATAACAGTATTTACATGAGAACAACTTTTTTTATTAGTAAGATACTTAATAATATTTTTGTCCGGTTAGCCAAGCTTTTGTTGAGGTTTATACAATGGTACTTAAAGCTAAACTTATTGTCAAAAATAACACCAAGTCTACTCAAAAAGTTAACATTGCAAATATTTATGTTTTTAAAGCTAAGGTTTATATTTTTTTGACAACTTGTTTTTTTGCAAATATGAAGGATATTAGTTTTGCTTAGTGAAATGTTAGAACCAGAATATTTGGACCAATTATCTATTTCGGAAAGAATATTTGAAAAAGTTTCTACGACTTTTGGAATCTCTTTGGACTTTACAAGAATTATAAGGTCGTCTGCATATAGAGAATGTCGGACTGTTTGAAATTTTGACATTATGTCACTGATTTCATTGAAAGCTATAATAACCCAGTGAATAAAGGGTTGATACCTTACAAAAGGTCCGGTAGTTCTAAATTTTTTATATGTTGTCTAGGATGGTTGTTAAGTGTTTAAAATTAAAAATGCACAATTCCCCCCCCCTCCGCGCCCGCCGCCATTTTGAAAAAACCGAAAAAAATCGGCACTTTTTTTAGATTTTCACTTATATCTTTGTTTCGGTGCATTTTAGCTACAAGACATTTTTATTCAATGTTGTAGAGAATGAAATTCCCTATAATATACGTGTTAAATTTTGTTTATAGGGCAGATAGTTCACGAGATATGATATTTTAAAAAAGATTAAAAATACGCATTTTACAGAAATTTTTTCAAACTTCTAACTTTAGAACGCTGTACTTCAATTTTGACCTATTTGAGAAAAACAAGTATAAGAATAAAAATTGTAGGGAATTTAATTACCTACAAAATGGATGTATACTTGTTTTAACCAACCTTACGGAGGGGGCAGTAAGCATTAAAATGAAAACAACGGCATATTGCGTTTTTTGTTTTGTTTTAGCAATTGTTACTCCATAGTGTATTTTTAAAAAATCACTTATTATTTTCCAGTGGTGGCTTGAATTTGTAGTTTATACCAATCCTATTTGGGTTTCTTACATGTTATAGCGCAATGATCATCAGAAAGGTACTATTTCACTTGAATATTTCACTATTTCACTTAACTGGTGATAGCGGATGTTCAATTTCAAATAAGCCACCAACACAGCAGATACATTTTTTAAATATTCATTTATTTAAACATAGTGAGAACAAAAGGCAGTAATTATCATACAATAATCATTAGTAATTGAACTAAGTACTAAAAAAAAATTTTTTTATAAGCGCTTCGCTCGTTTTGTAGGTGGTGAGTTCATGAAGTCGGGGTCTTCATTTTCGTAACATAGTGAAATTACTTGATCGGCGTCGTCTTCCTCGTCGACGATGACTTCATTCCTGTTGTCACATTCTTGGCCAGCACAGAATTTGCAAAGGGTGGAACAATTAAGTCCTGCCTTTCTACAGCCACACATCGCCATACAGCCAGTTTTACATCTGCATGAAATAGTCTTGAGCAGGTTTGGGGGAGCCGCGTCTCTACTCATCCTGATAGGCTCCAATCTTCCAGCTTTTCTACTCCAGCCCCACTCGATAGGGTCTTTGACAATCCCCATCCACTCCATGACCTGGTGGTATGTCCTCAGGAAGTGGAAATGTGCTGCGTCAGTGATCGGAGGTAGTTTTGCCAGATTGAGCTTGGTGGTACTTGTTTTCAATTTGCAATAGCGGAGGGAGTTTAACGACTGTTCTCTACTTCCACCATACAGGGATACCAAGATTTTCTCCCCTGCTGCTGAAATTTCTTGGCAACTTGCAGCAGGGTCACTGAACTTCTCCGCCTGCTCCAGCAATGATGGGTCTTTCCTAAAAAGTTGGCAGAGTTTATTCTTTCCAAACCCAAAAATGTTTGAAGTGGTGTCACAGCCCGATATTGCGTGCAGGAGCAAGATGCAGCCTTTGGAGTTGTATTTGTAGGAGGTGGAGGAGTATATTGCGTCTGGATGTTTCCCTCGTGCTGGTTTTTTTAGGTAGACATTGTTCACCGCAGGTGTTGTGCCAGTCAGCAGAACGAGAAGGTCAATGTCTTCCCCGACAATGATGATGGCGTCGTATGTGGGGGAGAGGCATTTAGCTGTGGCAACTATCAACCTGTCAGCATCTTCGGAAGCTTGGTCTGTGGCTATGCTTGACGCTTGCATTGCACTCGAGAGCAGCTTCATGAATCGGTCCTTGTTCCCCTCATTGGCCAGGAACTTATCCTGAGGTGTGGTGTTGACAGTTGTTTTGTCAAACACAACGTCTGCCGATGAGTTTGCCTTATACCTTCTCGCTCGTTCAGCAGTCTTTGTCCCTTGCTGAGAAGGATCTGTAGCGTAACCATCGAAAATCACCATCACATTGGTGCCATAGTGGTGAAAAAGCTTCGTATAATAAAGATTTTGTCCCTTTACGCATACCGTCCTCATTAAACAAAGCCATGGGGAATGGTGCAAGCTCGTACGACAGGTAGTCCTGCAGATCTTCTTCCGATTGTTTTGCTATACACATTCGGTTAAACAGTGTGAGTGGGTCAACAGAGAGCTTCTTGTCTCCCACCTTCATTGTGTTCATATCAGACATAAGTGTAATTACTTTGTCTTTTTTCTTGAAAGACACCTCACCGAAGGTGTTTCCAACAATCTTTGCAATTCCAGCTCCTCCTACCACTTGAGCTTGGTGGCAGTTAACTTGGTCACTTCCCACTACGCCAGAGTTTATGCTGATAATTAGATCAGTTTCGGGGAAGGGTGGGTGTTTGGAAAGCCATTCACGTAGAATTCTCACATCTGAAGCGTCACGACTCATTCTAGCAGGCCTCAATTCCACGTGCTGCTCAGAGGACGTTGATGTCACGTTGCTGTACTTCTCCATTTCTTGAGCAATATTTTGCAGGTAGGTCATCCCAAGAGTCCACTTCAACAGCGTGCTTTCAGTCATGCCCCGTCCAATTAATCCTCCCCCTATTTTCATATCCTTCATTAGCATTTGTTCGATCGTCATGTCGGTCCAAATACCGGACCAGAACTTGTCTGATCTTCGAACCGTGAAATGGCCCTCTATGGTAAACTTCTGAAATTCAGCAGGGTCCAATTTGTCTTTTAGGCACAGCATTTCTTGCAGATATAAATGCGCAGTTTTTGCATAAAACCAATGGCCAGCAGCATGGAAAAAAGGAAGCATTTTCTTAACACTGCTAAATATTCAAGTGAAATAGTACCTTTCTGATGATCATTGCGCTATAACATGTAAGAAACCCAAATAGGATTGGTATAAACTACAAATTCAAGCCACCACTGGAAAATAATAAGTGATTTTTTAAAAATACACTATGGAGTAACAATTGCTAAAACAAAACAAAAAACGCAATATGCCGTTGTTTTCATTTTAATGCTTACTGCCCCCTCCGTAAGGTTGGTTAAAACAAGTATACATCCATTTTGTAGGTAATTAAATTCCCTACAATTTTTATTCTTATACTTGTTTTTCTCAAATAGGTCAAAATTGAAGTACAGCGTTCTAAAGTTAGAAGTTTGAAAAAATTTCTGTTAAATGCGTATTTTTGATCTTTTTTAAAATATCATATCTCGTGAACTATCTGCCCTATAAACAAAATTTAACACGTATATTATAGGGAATTTCATTCTCTACAACATTGAATAAAAATGTCTTGTAGCTAAAATGCACCGAAACAAAGATATAAGTGAAAATCTAAAAAAAGTGCCGATTTTTTTCGGTTTTTTCAAAATGGCGGCGGGCGCGGAGGGGGGGGAATTGTGCATTTTTCATTTTAAACACTTAACAACCATCCTAGACAACATATAAAAAATTTAGAACTACCGGACCTTTTGTAAGGTAACCCCCCTTATTTGGTCTCTATTGCCTGTACTATAATGAAAATGACCACTGAGAGTGGTGATCTCTGGGGTATACCATTTTTAGGTCTTTGGGTGACGAGAAAACATTATTAACTCTTGTCCTAAATTTTCTGTTCGTAGTACCCGAACATTTTCGGGCCTATTTTCCATTTGATCAGGGTATTCAAAACGACATGAATTCCAATTGTGTCGAAGGCTTTTTCAAAGTCAATTGACAGAATTGAAATATGGTTCCTTGTTGATATTGATGAAGCTATATATATTCATCGATATATAGTAAGGCATCAATTGTGCTGCGTTCATGTGTAAAGGAAACTTGGTTTTTGCTTATTAGGTTATTTTTATCTATGAACCATTTTAGTCTTTTGGCAATAATTTTTTCTAATATTTTTCCTATGCAATGGCAATAGTGAGATAGGTCTAAGGCCGATAAGCAAAAAGGGGTACTTTTTAGGTTTAGGCAAAGGTATAATTGTGGCAGTTTTCCACGCTTGCGGTATGACGTTTTCGTCGATAATTTTGTTATATAGTGATAAAATAAGTAGTTTGAATGGCAGTGGACAGTTTATGAGGATGGGGTAAGAAATACGGCCAAAGCCTGGTGTTTTACCTTTTACCAAATTAAGACAGTTTTCAGATTCGGTCAATTTTATTGGCAGTTCGATTTGTTTTGCAGAGGTAGATGTGTAACTACTTCAAGGATTTAATTGTAGCGAGTTGGTTTTAGTGCGAAGGAATTCTAGGGGGAAGTTGCCATCGTCTGCCTGCCTGGCCCAGTTATTTGCAAACAAATTTGCTATGTCTGAGGATTTAGTGAGTGCGTTTGTGAACCTGATTTAATTATTTGGATTGTGTAGGGGGTAGTTACCGGTGAGGGTTTTAATGTCAGACCACATTTTTTTGAGTGAAGAACAAGGATTTATGTTGTTGGTAAATTTTTCAAAGCATTGTTGTTTGGTGGATTTTGCAGCTTTGCGAAAATGTGCGTTAGCCTTACGATAAGCAACCAGGTTGCCATCTGTTGGATGTCTTTTAAAAACCTTCCATAAATTTTGTTTTTTTGTTCTTAACTCGCTTAAATCGTTGTTCCACCAAGGGATTATGTTGGAAGAAGTCTGATGAGTAGATGAGAAGTTCAACAAGTTTGAGTTGAAAGCCCCAGTTTGCTTTTTCTGTTAAAAATTTGGACGGTTTTTTGTATTGTTATTATTGTGACGATAGGGAAATGGTTACCTCCGTATAAATCTGAGAGTACTGACCAGGATGTAATTGGATATAATTGAGGGGATATAAGGGTTAAGTCTATGTGAGTAAGTGATTTGTGGGTAGAGAAGTGAGTTGGGCTACCATTATTTAATGGTATTAAGTTATAGAGTTTGTAATAAAATTTTCAAATATTTTTCCTATTGCGTTGCTGCATGGAGAACCCCATAGAGGGCTCCAGCAGTTAAAATCCCCAGTCGCAACATTGGGGGTTTGGAATCAGTTGACGATATTTTCCAAATCTAAAGAAGAAAAAGTTTGATGGGGAGGTATACATATGTTGATTGGATGATTGGCACAGAATTACCTGTAGCATCTGCCAATGCACTATGTGTGTGTGTGCTTTTTTTCTCCCTGTCGCTTCCTCCTTCCTTTTTCTTTTATTTAACATAAAACCCTTTTTAATTTGTTGAGTTTCTTTTCCTTTTTATTTTATTGTAAGATCTTCATAAAAATTTACTTTATAAATTCCCTTTTTTTTAGGTTTAATTTTTTATGTAAAAAATGAAGGTTTTGGCAATGTGGCTGCTGTAAATCGAATGAATTTTTATCCATATATTTCATTTAGCCGGCGGAGAAGCCACCACACGTTAATTAGCCGCGAGCCGAATAATGTTCAAGAAAATCTCCAACTCTCCACTTTAAGGGTGGCAACCTACTAGGGCGTATTTTAGTTGGAGATTCACCTGAACATTACCGGCCGCCTTGCAATATTTATTGCGAAATTTATTGTTATGAAAAAGCGTTATACCACAATACCACCAAACACCAAGTTCAAGTTAATTGACATTTAATTATCATAGTGAAGTTTTAATTGCAAAATACTATTCAATAAAGAGTTTACGTTAATCCTTTTGAAAACTTTACAATTTCTATATTATTATACATATTTAATAATATTCTTTTTTTTTCAAAACTTAAAGATATCATACAATGTTTTCCCAATTTGCTTTACTGTTTATAATTGTATTAAGTAAATTTGTTTTTTTTTTTTTTTGAATACCACAATGGAGAGCAGCCTTAATTTTTGATTTGAATAAATGTATTCCATTCTGAATACGTTGTAAATAAAGATTTTTATTCGATTTCATTCTGCTACTGAGGTAGGAGGACACAAAGTTTGGCAATCGAACGCGTGACGATTCCATTCGCAGTTTTTACTTCTGCTACCCGAATTTCATTATCTTGTCCGGCATACACTTTGATAACTCGACCAAGGCACCACTCGTTGGGTGGCAAATTTTCGTGTCGAATAAGAACTAAATCATTTATTTCAATATTTCTTTTTGGATATTTCCATTTTTACCTCTTATGGAGCTCTTTTAAATATTCTTCCTTCCACCTAGCACAAAGTTGATGATGGAGAATTTTCAACTTTTTCCGCCGGTTCATTATACTAAGGGATTCTTCTTGGGAAGATGGTTCAGGAAGACCTGTCATTAAGTCGCCTGTGAGAAAATGACCAGGAGTCAATGGACATGGGTGAGATGGAGCGAGAATTTAGGCAGCACTCTATTCGAGTAAGCAGAGTTACAAATTCTTCGAATGTGAATTTTTCGTTGCCTGCCACTTTTCGAAAATGCATTTTGAAGCTTTTAACGCCCGCTTCCCATAACCCACCTATATGAGGTGATCCGGGAGGAATAAAATTCCACTTTATTTGTGAGAATTGATGAGCGGAGGCGGTAGGACATTGCGTAAGTGACTTATGAAAGTCAGATAAAAGAACCTTAGAGGCTCCCACGAAATTAGTTCCGTGATCGGAAAACACTTTATCAGGCGTTCCTCTTCGAGACACGAAGCGTGTGAATGCAGCTAGGAAGGCTTGTGTTGTGATATCGCTCACCAGTTCCAGATGTATGGCCCGTGTCGCAAAACAAACAAAAATACATACATATCCTTTGTCCAACCGACATTTTCGACCATAATACGTTTTAATTAAAAACGGTCCTGCAAAGTCTACCCCTACATTCGTAAATGCCCGAGTCAAAACTGTTCTTTCTTTGAGTAACGCACCCATTAATTGCGTTTGCACATGTTTTTTGTACCGAGTACAAGTTGTACAGTTAATTATACATTTTTTTATAAGGTTTTTAATGCGTGGTGTCCAATATTCTGATCGAATCATCAACATGAGTTGAATTTCACCGTGAAGAGACAACTCGTGAACATATTCAACGTACCGTTGAATGAAGAGACAATTGACAGGGAGTAAAATCGGAAATTTTTCACTGTAAGACAAAGTCAATTGCACCAATCTTCCATTGGAGCGCAAAATACCGTCTTCGTCGATTAGGGAATTGAATTTTTCCTACCAATTCTTGGAAGCTAACTGTTTTTTCTGTAACAAATCAGAATATTCCTTTTGAAAGTATTTTTTTTTTTTTTGAGTAAGAACGACAAGTTTTCGTTTTGCTAATACAATTTCTTCGTGTGAGAGTTCTGAACGTGAGTGTTTCAAGTTTCCACGTTTTTTGAAAGAGTGACAAAATCGCAAGATGTAAGCGAATACACAAACCATCTTATGCCAGTTTGAATACTTGCAAAGATCTTCTTCAAAATCTTGAACGACTTGAACTGTGAGTGTTTTAATACTTTTCATCTCTAAAACTGACTCGTCGACTGGTTTATGCTTCAATTTTGGCCACTCTGACTCTGATTGCACCAACCATTCAGGACCATTCCACCACAATGAATTGAGTTTTAAATCGGCCGGAGAAACTCCCCTTTGATGCCAAATCAGCTGGATTTTCAGATGAAACAACGTGCGACCAATTTGTCACTGACGAATTTTTCAAAATCTCCGCTGTTCGATTTGCGACAAAGGTTTTCCACGAACTTGGATGTTTCTGAAGCCAGGCCAAAACTATGGTAGAATCCGTCCACAAATGGGCTGACGAAAGGTTTTGTATCTGAAGTGAGGCTGACGCTAAATGGAGCATCCTTGCCAAAAAACAGCACCTTGTAGCTCTAATCTGGGCAACGAAATTGTACTCACTGGGGCTACTTTCGATTTGGCCCACAAAAGATGTGATGTAATTTTATCAGAGTGTTGCACCCGTAAATAAATGCATGCTGCATAGGCCATTTGCGACGCATCGCAGAACCCATGTATCTGTGATACACCATGTGGACTATATTCTACCCACCGAGGAATACGCACGGTTGCAACTTCATGCAAACTGGATACAAATGTTCTCCACCTTTGTTCTGTAATGGGAAGAAGATTGCTATCCCAATTAGTGTTGTCCTTCCATATTTGTTGCATCAGTATTTTAGCGACAATCACGACAGGGGCCAACCACCCTACCGGATCATAGAGTTTCGCTATCACTGATAAAACTGAACGCTTAGTGAAAGAACTAGCTTGGGGAACTGACTGAACTGAAAAGGAAAATGTATCCACTGTTGCCTTCCACTGTATACCGAGAGTTTTAACTGAACTTTTATCATCAAATTTTAAGAAGTCTTCGTTAAGAAGTGAACCTTTTGGAATAGATTCCAACAACTCATTTGAGTTCGACGTCCATTTTCTCAAGTTCAAACCAGCCGATTGCAAAGCAAGAATTAATTCTGATTGCGCTTTTAACGCTGAGGAAATATCATGTGCTCCTGATAACACGTCATCTACAAACAATTCTCTTTGAAGTAAAGTGGAAGCTAGAGAATGAGAGATTTTTACTGTTTTAGCTAAGTGGTGCAATGTACGAATGGCCAAGTATGGAGAGCAAGACACACCAAATGTTAATGTCGTCATTTCAAAAACTCTGAGAAGATCTTTTGGGTTTTCGCGAAATAAAATTTTTTGAAAGGGGGTTTGATCGGAATGTATTTTAATTTGCCGATACATTTTTTCTATATCGCTATTGAAAACATATTTGTAAAGCCGCCAATTCAACACTAAAAGCGTTATGTCCGTTTGCAGCGCTGGGCCCGGATACAATACGTCATTTAAGCTCTTCCCGTTTGAAGAAGCGAATGACGCATTGAAGACAACACGAACCTTTGTCGTTAAACTTTCGGGCTTTATGACTGCGTGATGCGGCATAAAAAACGCTTTTTGTTCGCTTAAACCAGTCTCTGATGAATTACTTGGCTTCATGTGACCCAGGTCAACGTACTCTGATAAAACCGAATCATACTCTTGTTTAAAGCTAGGGTTGCTTAAAAGACGCTTCTCATTTTTGAGGAATTGCCGTTGTGCGTTTCCGTATGAAAATCCTAAACGAGGATCTTGTAAAAAATCTTCTTTGAACGGCAACCGCACTACATAACGACCGGTGTCATCACGATACGTGGTATTTTCAAAAAGATCTTCACAAAATTGTTCCGCCGCCCGCCGTCCATACTTGAATTTGTGGGAGTTCTTCTATTATCCAAAACCTTTGAATTTCATCTACAACAGAAACTTCGTTAAAAAACGATAGTGATTTGGAAGGCTGCATATTATTTGCAGAATTGGGGTTTTGCAGGGGGCGCAGTAAAACCCATCCGAAAACTGTGTTTTGAGCCATTAGTTGCTGAAACACCTTATGTTTCAAACCTTCACGGATAATAGACGGGTATAAGTCCGCGCCAATCAATAGATCAATCTTGGAACTTTGATTAAAATAGGGATCTGCGAGCTGAAATTCGAAAAGTTTTTGAGATTCTCTTAACTCCATTGAAACCGAAGGTAAATTCTCCGTTACTGTTTTGAGAACAAGAGCTTGAGCAAAAAGATTAAAATTTTCATCAACTCGAGACTTAAGTGTAAAGGAACACATCTTTGAAGAAGTTGCTGTCACTGTTGAATTAATGCCTGCCACCGTGGCTCTAACTGATCTTACGGGAAGTTGAAGTTTCCTTTGAACCTCTTCAGAAATAAAAGAAATTTCCAAACCCTGATCGATGAGCGCTCGCCACTCAAAATCAGTTTGATTTTGGTGAATACTTACTATCGCCGTAGCCAACAAAGTTGTTCGCTGCGACTTGGCAAAGAAAGCTTGGGCATTTACATTCGGGGCTTCAGTGGGATTTGAAGATCTCGAACTGTTATTTGGAACAGTGTTGGGTGTACTTGGGTTTGGAGCTTGAGTGGACTGTAAATTTGTATTTGCATTCCCCGGCGGAGTGCTATCAAAGTGTAAAAGTGAATGATGCTTTCCCTTACAATGAAAGCATGTGTTTTCACTTTTGCACGCGGCACAGTGCGGCCGAATCCCCAAAGTGCGGCCAAAAGTCAAAAAAAAAAAAAAAGTTTCTGTTTAGGGTTTTTTTCCCTTGTGTTGGCTGCACTGATGCTTCAAGAAACTAAAACCGTTCATAGTGATGACTAATTCGTCATGCCCCTCCTTTAAGCTCAGTTGGAATGTGGCCTTTCGCTCTAGCTTCTCTATAAAGTTAATATACTGTGAGTGGTTAAAAAGGTGTAAAATTGTGTGTTTTAAAGAAAATCAAAAAAGACAAAATGGAATCCAATTCTGAAGGTGAGTAGAATATGTAAAAAAAAGTACTAATTATCAATTGTTAAGTAGTGAATCAGGGAAAACATAAACAATAGTGTCATTTTTTCACGTAATTTTTCCGTAAATTTAACTTTTCAAATGATACTGCATTAAAACGCTGCAAAACGCTGCTTTGAAACCATATTTAAATGATAATTGTATGTATTGTCTACCAAATAAAAAAAGATTCACCTGCCAAGAGCTGCCTATTCAAATTTTATACCGTTTTTTCGAAATCAAATTGATAGTGAGCTGCATCTGTACCTGACGATGAAAAAGAACCGGAAAATTGAACCACTTCCTCTGCCTTAGAATCAGAAGCTGACGTAGATGCGGATTCCTACGAAACCAATTTCTTAATGTAATATAATTAGCCTACCAATTGTCAGTTTCCTACATTGAGTAAAAAAAAATGAAAAAAAAAAAACAATGAAAAAAAAAACGAGAACGTTTTATTTTTTTCAACTTTAATCGGGACTAACTTCTGAAGGAAGCACTTTGTGAAAAAGTGTAAGAAGACCTTTTTTTTAGAAAATTAAATTTCCTTTAAGAAAAATGTTTGCAATTTTTCACATATTGATTTGTACGTGAGTTAAAAAACTCCAAAATAAAAGAGCAAAATCAAAAAAACATACCATTTTTCAAAGCTTGATTACTCGGAAACGGTTAGTCTGAGAAAAAATTTCAAAAAGACTTTTTTTAAAGGAAATTTAAATTTCTACAAAAAAAATTTGTCGTTGAATTTGTTGGGCTCAAAATAATTGAACAGTTTTGACGGTCAAGTATGGTTAGGTCTAAGAAATATAAAATACGATTGATAGACCTATAAATACTTTTTTTGAGCTCAAACTTTTTTGGAATTTTTTTTAGCAATCCCAAACAATATTTTCAATATCAAATTTTTATTTTTGGCCCAGTATAGTGTACACACAGATGGTTTTTTTTAATTCCTCCATTTTTGGCTGTATTAGGTGTGGCAATATGATGCTATATTGGACCCACCATCTTGAATTTCGTAACTCTGACAATGGATTCGTAATCAGCGACCCCAAAAACCCCCAAGTACAAGATTTCAGGTCGATCGTTAAAGTTTTCGAGTTTTGGCCGCACTTTGGGGATTCCGCCGCACTGTGCGCGGGTACCATATGGGTATAGGCTAAGCAATTGAAACAATATTTTAATTTTCTAACAGCATTTCTTCTTTTGGACACGTTCATTTTTAAAAACTCTGGGCATAAACGTAATGAGTGTTCTCCTTGGCAAATTTTGCATTGGGAACCTACTTGGGCATGATGTGCACGAACACGGGGCGTATTGCTTGAAGACTGTTGCTTAGGCACTGTAACTCGCGAAACTTTATTAACTTTTTGCATATCAGCGACATTTACCAAAACCCGATATACCTATTTGAGATGAAAATATTCATGCTCTCCCACGCTTGAATTTCTGTGGGCTTATCGAGGGATTCTTCCCAAAGTGAAAGTGTTTGAGACGGAAGACTAGTTGCACAAAAATAGGTTATAAACGCGTCCCATGTTTTTGTTTCGATACTATGTGACTATAAAGCAATAAGAGCATCATTGATGTTACCTTACAGTTCCTTCAATGCCGCGGCCGATTCTACCTGAATGCACGGTTGCCCGAGTAAAACACTAAGATGGATGTTAACAAGTACTCTTTTATTTTCGTAGTGCTCTTTAAGAGCCGACCACGCAGCTTCAAAGTTCTCGTTCGTAATTTCAAATTTGGAAATAATGTTCAAAGCATGATCTTTAGTCCGGGCACGCAAATGAAAAAGTTTTTGAACGGGACTAAGTTTTGCGTGCCGGACATAAAGTGCAGTGAACATGTCTCTGAACGCTGGCCATTTGAAAAAATTTCCACTAAAAACTTCCGCTTCGCATGGTGGAACACGCATACTATGCATTAAAACCTCCTCATTATCATCTTTGCTATCGCCATCCTTTTTTGATTTACTTTCGACTGGCCGAGTGGCCTCCAGAATTTCACTAAGAAATTCGATATATGTGTTCGAAGAACTTTTATACTTTGCCCTAACCTCAACGAGTAACGCCTTGAGGTCGTCATTCTCCGTAGCCGCCCGCGCATACTGAGCATAATTTTTTTTAACTTCAAGCCATAATTCTTGAAGCTCAACCTGAAATGCTTCGATCACCGATTGTGAAAGCTTATTACGTGGTTTTTCTTTAAATTCCGCATGAAAATCGACCAATGGTGCCGCAAGCCAAAATTAAATCTTCCAAGCTCATGGCAAAAATGAGATACAAATCGCGTTTTAATCAAAAATAAAATTGCTCACCACCGTTACGAACTGTACTAATGTAAAGCACTTATATTTCCCAATTTTACCGCTTTATAACGCGTATTATATCGTACCAATATAATATATATATGAATATAAAATACAAAAATGCAAATTGGAAAAAATTGTATAAATACCTGTACAATACAAAATTTATGATGGCTGCGATGACGATGCTGGAAATTATTGTGCTGGAACTGATGAGAGCTGGAACTGACGATGCTGGAACTGGCGCTGGAACTTATTATGCTGAAACTGATTATGAGCTGTGGCTGACTTCGTTTCCTTTGCTACAGATGTAATATTTGGCTACAGATGTCAATGGCTACAGATGTGGATGTACAATTTTTCGCTGAATATATGTGTTTCTCTGACTTCGAGAGGATGTAGCATCGATGATATTGGCTACAGTTGTAATATGGCTACAGATGTAGTATCGATGATATTGGACGTGCCGTTATTGTGGGACGGTGCCAGTTCCCAGAAACTTGATCCGAAAATGGTCGGATATACTGGCAACAAATTGCCGTTATTATGGGACGGTGCCAACAGTTTCCAAAAACTTGATCCGAAAATGGTCGGATCTTTGTGTTGCAATATATATATATTGCGCACTGGTACTGCTATGCGGCCGAATGGACCAAATGTTGATTGGCACAGAATTACCTGTAGCATCTGCCAATGCACTATGTGTGTGTGTGCTTTTTTTCTCCCTGTCGCTTCCTCCTTCCTTTTTTTTTTATTTAACATAAAACCCTTTTTAATTTGTTGAGTTTCTTTTCCTTTTTATTTTATTGTAAGATCTTCATAAAAATTTACTTTATAAATTCCCTTTTTTTTAGGTTTAACTTTTTATGTAAAAAATGATGGTTTTGGCAATGTGGCTGCTGTAAATCGAATGAATTTTTATCCATATATTTCATTTAGCCGGCGGAGAAGCCGCCGCACGTTAACTAGCCGCGAGCCGAATAATGTTCAAGAAAATCTCCAACTCTCCACTTTAAAGGTGGCAACCTACTAGGGCGTATTTTAGTTGGAGATTCACTTGAACAATATATGTTTACGATGGTAATTTTAATTTTTAGTTCTATTTCAATGGCTATTGTAGATAAGTTTGAGTTTGTATGGACGATTTTTTGGGGTATTGATTTGTGGACAAGGAACCTGGTCCCTTGTTTAGCAGTAATGTTTGAAGGTAGATTGTGAAAATAAGCATTACAGTAGACGCTCGATATAGTGAATCTTGCAAGAGTGAACTATCCAGTATAGTGAACACCCAAAATTTTACATGCACTACTCTAAATAGTGAACAATAAAGATCTCGAAATAATGAACACATACTTTTTCTCAGGTTTGAACAAGAATATTGCAGCTGCATTGCGTCTACAGTATGTCGACTGCATTTGAACAAATTCTACCGTACATTCATGTACATCTCACACTGAATCAACAAGCAGACAAAATTAACAAACATCTTTCCAAAAAATTGATTGTTATAGTGAAAAAAGATGCTTATTTGTACATGTTATATTTATGTACATTAATGTAAATTTTTCGTTTTTTATGAGTTAAAATGTTGTTTTATATTATTTTACATGAAGGTACAGGGTTGATACTAAATACACTACAGAAAAACTGTGAACGTTGTATATAACAACACAGCGGTCCACTATGGCTTCGCACGGGTATAAAATAACAAAAAAGCAAACGCTACGTCCCGCAATTTTTAAGTCTGTAATATCTTCGAAAATATTCATTTAAATCACATACTGTAATGTATTAAATTGGATAAGGAATGATACTGTACCGTTTAAAATAGCTTGGTAAATAACAAATATTTATTTTGTAATGTGTAAAAGATAAAAATGGTTACTGTGGGTTATCCTTAGGAGATAAGCACATACTGCCGTGAACTTTTTATTCATCTTTTTAAGATATACAATTCCGTATTACATAAATTTGTTCAATCTCGTAAGGTTTAGCCAGCGTTTGCAATGCAAGCGCAGAAAAATATGTTGTTACGACATCGCATTACAAATCTTTAAATTTCTCGGCTTTTCTCTGCTATAAAATGTATGTTTTATGCATATAAGCCTTCTTCTTGGATTACTGTATTCATTGAAAAAAAAAACGCATCAAAATCCGTTGCGTAGTTTTAAAAATTTAAGAATGCATAGGGACATAGGGACAGAAAAAACGACTTCGTTTTATACTTTGTATATAGTGATGATGTATTTAGGATTGTTTTTGTTTTTAGCAGTCAACTTGATTAAAGTGTTTGTTTATAGATTAAATAAATATAATTATCTTCACACTGAACAAAATGTGCATTTTTGATCAAATTTAGCTTTTGAAAGCGTTTCTAGCCTCCCGCTCGAAATAGTGAACAATCTCCAAATAGTAGAAATGGCTGGTTTTTATTACTTCACTATATCGAGCGTCTACTGTATATTGTTTAGGTGAGTAATTTGAAAATTTGCCTGAGTCAGGATGGGTTGGTATTAAAGTTTCTTGCAGTGAAATGATTGCTGGATTTTGATCTTTTATCAATAATTGCAGCTCGTGGAAATTAAAAAAACCGTTTAAGTTCCATTGGAGAATTTTCACCATAAAAATTTAAAGAGGCACTTATAGACAATATCATTTTTTATATTGTGCAAAGAGAAGTGATTTTGAGTTGAATTATTTTGTTTTAAATGAGCTGTTTTTAGGTTCTAGAGCCACATTTCATGGCGTGCGGCTAGAACAGGGAATTTTTCCCTACTCCAGGGAATTTTTCCCTACTCCAGGGAATTTTTCCCTACTCCAGCCGCACGTCAAGAAATGTGGCTATTGTTTGGCGTAATCGTGGTTTTTAACTTTCATCGTCACTTTGTGACGTTTTCATATAGTAATTGTTTTTCTTTATTAGGTCAGAGGTTAGATTAGATAAAGGAGAATGATAATTTGTGTTAGTGTTATTGAATGTTGAACTTGAAATTGTGGGTTTGTTGTTTTCTATTGTAGAATTGATTGAAGTGTTTTTTTGAGGTGCATGTGTTGCGAATGTTACATCTGTTGATTGTTGTTTTGATAATGAAGAGTTTGGGATAAATGAAGCAGGCTTTGTGGTGTTTATTGGTGTGGGTTGGTGCAAGGTGTTTGCAATGGGCATTTGTGCTGTTTGTTGCAGTTTTGATGATAGATAGTTCTGTGCTGTTGAAGAATTGGTTGTACTCGTGGAAATTACGCAAGATTTAGCACTTTGGGTTGGTTTTCCAGCAGTTTGGATAGATGCAGTTTGGTTTTTGTCGATATTCAAAGAGTTTTGTTGTTTACTTTTTACAGCGAAGGCTGTAACGGTTTGCGTATTATTTTGTTGATCATGAAGGCTTAGCTTGAGCCATTGAACATTTTTTTTGGGTTTTTATTGTTATAATTTCTTTTGCTATCTTATATTGGGGGCAATCTTTAGATGACTCAGGGTGTGGTCCGTTGCAGTTGGCGCAGAAAACACGTGTACAGGCTTCTGGGGAATGAATAACTAAGAAACAATTGGCACATAAAGGATCTTTTGCCGTACAACGTGTGGCTGTATGACCGATAATTTGACACTTTTTGCAGCGCATCGGGTTTGGAATATATTCCGTAACCTTCGCTTTATAAAATCCAATTTCTACTGTTTTAGGCAGACTCAATATATCAAAAGTAAATAAGAGAAGGCCGGTAGGCTTTTCCTCACCTTCCAACTTCTTTTTAAATTTATATACATCCACAACGCCTTGCGACTTCATTTCACTGATAATTTCACTTTCGGGAACTACATTTAAGCATGGGGCAAAAACGACACCTTTAGTTGAATTTAATTGATCGTGTAATTTCACTGACACCGTGTTTGCAAGAGATTTGACTTTGAGAAATTGATCCGCTATCTTTTTAGATTTGACAAGAACAAGTAAGTTACCATCACGTAACTGTGAAACATGTTCGTACTCTTTGCTTACGTTTTCTATTGCTTTTTTTTTAGTAAAAATGGGCTAAGAGATGTAATGGGTTTATCTTTATTTGTTGGGGAAATAACTATAAATCTTGGATTTTTAAAGTTGGATGTGGTTGGAAGTAGAGGGTATCCACAAAAACTGAAGATCCAGTTTTTTGTTTTTTTGTAGGGTTTTGGGAATATGGAAAAATATCGTCGTCTAGGAGGGAGAATCTATTCCCCCCTCCTTTTGCCTTAGGCCCGTGGGCCGTCATTATGTAAGAACGAGTCCCGCTGTGTGTGAAGAAGGAAACACTACGCGGAATGTAAGAAGAAAACAAACGGTACAACCGATTGAAAATGAATGCACTAGGCAGAAAAATAGAAACTAGCAACGCACTGACAATTGAACTGTTCGGTTCGGAGGTTAGTCGATGACTGATTTCAAGTTTTCAAGATTAATTTCCCAATAAACCTTTGAATAACTTTAAAACCGTAAGTAGGAACCTTATTAATCTGTACTATAAAAGTAATTCACAAGATTTAAAAATGCGTGCTGCAATGGCACTTGATTGAAATGTATTTAAAATTTTAATTTCTCACGGACTTGAGATTGATATAATTATTGAAAAAACCACAAAAAGGCAATTAATTAAATAATTTCCTACCCCAGGAAGAATAGCAGTGGCAACACTCTTTTTATGAACAAGATTCCAAAACAATTGAGAAGAAATAAAAATGAACCAGCGAAAAAATGACACTATGTGTGGTATTACACCCAGACGGTTTTGCAAAGACGCAAATAAGTGCGAAAGAGAAAGCAGATGAAATAGAAATACTTTAAAAAGTCTCAACCCGGAAAGTTTTGGGTTGAGGATTGTCCAATTGTCTTGGATTGTTTTTGACGTTTCTTTTTCTTGTCTTTCTTTGTTTCTTGTCGTTGCTTTATTGTATTTTCTAATGTTCATGAGTAAAGAAGTAGTATTTTTTTATTTATTTATTTTTATTGACTAAATATTCATGTGTATATGTTAATTGTATATTCCTTATTACAAAGTTATCTTATAGTCTAGATGGTTTGGCGATAAGCCGTCTACCAGATTGACATTTTATTTTCTTAATTCGATTAAAGAGTTTAATTTTAATAATTTAACTATTTTTAATATAAAAACAATAATATAACTATAGATTATTTGATCAAAAGTATCCTTCAATAATGCGTGTTCTGTAGCGTAATGCACTAACGGTATATTTATATAACACATCCCATCCCTTGTTGCCATTTAAAATTGACAATGCTTCATCAATATCCAGTATATTTGCTCCAAAGTAAATCCTTCTTAATTCGTACAAAACAGGACATTTTGCGAGAAAATGGAAGACATCTTCTCTCTCTCGAAGGTTGCAGAGACCACATTCGATTTGAAGATCCGGACGATGCGGAATGTAGTTTAGGTTTGTTAGTTCTCCTCTAATTTTAAATATGACATTAATTTTTTCAGTTGAGTTATTGTCCAAAAAATATGTTTTTTCTTGTAAACTGTGGTTTAGTTTGCTGTAATATGCTCTATACAGGGAAGACTGAGCTTCGTTGATATATGAGTCATAAAGTAGGTTGCCTGTTTTCTTTAGGATCTCGTAGAAATTACTTCTTAAAATAGGGGTTTGCTCAAAGATTGTTATTGCAGTTACTCCACACTTGCTTGCTAAGTTATCCCATTCTTGGACACAATTACTTTTAGTTGAAATCAATTGAGTGAGAATTATTTTTGGCAATCTTCTTTCTTCCATCTTCATCACTTTAATCACGTAATCAAAGTGCAGTTTAAGTGTTTCTAAAAAAAGTGGTGCTACTCCTGTCTCCAGATGAATCATGTAGTTTGGAGTGCTGTTTGGTAATTTAAAAACTCGTTTTATGCAGTAACGAAGAAACATTTCAACAGGAACAAAAGAGTGGTAGCCCCATACTTGAGCTCCATATAATACAATCGAAGTCGCAGTCGCACGTATAACTTTTTGTTTCGAACAGTGGTTTAGATATTTACTTCCTATGCACTTTCCCCAGATTGAACCGATGGCTCGTTTCGCGTATGTCGTCGGACAATTTCTTTAATTTTCCATGTATTTTCATGTATTTTCCGTATCCATGATGTCAATAAATTATTTATCACTTCAAATGACATTTTGCAGCTTATGAGTTTTTTGTTATTGATTTATAAATAAAATGCAGCTTGGCCTCTTTGATTAATTCCACCCTCTGACTTTGTGGGTGAGAACAAAAAATGAAAGAGAAGTGTCAAGAAACACGCAACCGAAAAACGTCTGAGTGTAATAATGCGAGATTGACGGGATGAGGGTTCAAAAGAAAATATACGAAACACGCAGCATACAGAAAGTCTGAATGTAATACGGCTCTATGGATGTGTATTGTGTAAGTATGGTTGTGTAACATTGGATCCAATGCATTTAAATATTGCTTTTTTTTGTAGGTTAGGTAAGGCTAGGTGGAAGTGGCTGTCAGCCAATACATTGCCTGACACACTTAGGCCGCAAGGGCCCATTGTGATACCACAGAGATCAGCAAGTTAATCACCTAGTGCTCTCAGAAACCCGATGTAAGATTAACGAGTTGATCACTTATTAATCTTCCATTACGGTACTAGCCGGTTAATCACCTGCTAGTCGAACCACGCGGAACTTTTAATGTATTTCGAAAGACTTTTAGGGTCTATGTAAGCTAAGTCGCTGGTATCATCGAAGAAGAATTCACCGAGATGAGTTTTCCTCCTATGAAGTAGTGCAGGGCATAAGCAAAGGTGTTGAACGGTTTCTTCCTCCTCCTCGTCCATGCAGCTTCTGCAGAAATCATTGGAAAACACACCAAGTCTTTTGGCGTCTCCCTATTAGAAAGTGTCCCGTAAGAACACCTATGGTAGAAACTAGATACAGGCGGTTCAGGGCTAACAAACTTTTCGAGCGATTTGAGTCTACACAAGGCCAAACTTTTTTGGTTGCAAGGCAGTTGTTACTCTCAGTCCATCTAGTGTTCGTTATCCTTGAAGCGTCTTGTCTAAGTAGGAGTTTACATGTAGCGATAGGTACACCTATGTTGTTCCTTTCTGAGCGTAGGGAAGTGGTCGTGCCCTTTTTGGCTAGTTCGTCTGCCATACAATTGCCTGGTATGTCCCATTGTCCCTGTGCCCTGGCACCCATGAAAGGTGAATTTTAAACTGATTTGACATCTCCCTCAGAGACATCTGACAATTTTGGACCGTGATGGATTTTGTAGAGACAGAGGCAAGAGATTTAAGGGCAGCTTGGCTGTCTGAGAAGATTCGAATATCCGTGGAGGATATGACGTTTTCTTGAGCCAAGACAGCACCTCCTTAATCGACAGAATTTCCGCTTGGAACACACTACAATGATCGGGTAGGCGGAAGAAAAGACTGAGATTCAGTTTTTCTGAGTAGATTCCACTTCCCACACCTTAGCTGAATTATGAACCATCGCATCGGTGTAAAAGTGTATTGTTTCATTTTCCAAAAGAGTGCCATTTTCCTAAGCTTCTCTTAAAGGTATGGTTACTTGGAAATTGTTGTCAAACACCAACTTGGGGGTGGTGTAGTCGGATCGATTCGGCAAGAATCTTAAGTTGTCTAGAATTGTAGTGTGGCCTATTTGATTATTGGTCCACTGTGATGTAGCTCTGAGTCGAGTAGCTGAGCTAGCTGCGGGCGTCCGATGGGGTTGTCCTCAGTGCGCCACTAATACACAGACTAGCCGTTCTTTGAACTTTGGCCAGCTTGTTGTAGTTGATCATCCTGTCTAGTGCTGTCCACCAGACTATCACCCCGTATGTGAGCATCGGTCTAATTACCGATGTAAACAGCCAATGGGTGATTTGGGGGGAGAAACCCCATTTCCCGCCAATGGCTTTTTTACAGGAGAAGAGTGCCACGCTGGCTTTATTTACTCTTTCCTCAATATTGGTTTTCCAGGTCAGTTTTTTGTCAAAAATGAGACCTAGATATTTAGCCTGATTTAACAGTGTGAGAGTTACCCCTTTAATAGTTGGGGGTCTAAAGTCCGGAATTTTGTATTTCCTTGTAAAGAGAACTAATTCCATTTTGTGTGGATTAATGTTCAGACCACAATCAACAACCCAATTGTTAAGCTTGTTAAGTGCTGTTTGTAGCAGCTCAGCTAGGGTCTGTGGGTGCTTGTCTGAAACGGCAATTGCTACATCATCGGCATAGGCTATGGTTTTGAAACCTTCGTCCTCTAGGTCGATTAACAATTTGTTAACGACCAGGTTCCACAGTAGGGGAGATAAAACTCCTCCCTGCGGGATTCCTCTATTGGCCATTCTGCTTGTTTTGTAGTTCCCCATTTCGGAACTAATGATTTTGCTGCTGAGCATTGTTGTTATCATGTTCTTGATGTGTTCCTCTATGAGCAGCCCATCAAGAGTATTAGTGATTGCTGTATTGTTAACATTGTTAAATGCACCCTCTATGTCTAGGAATGCGACGAGAGAGTATTCTTTGTAGTGCAGGGATTTTTCAATGGTGCAAACCAGAGAGTGAAGTGCAGTTTCCACTGATTTACCTTTTGTGTAGGCATGTTGCGCCGTCGAGATCAGACTAGGTTTAATTTCTTGTCTTAAGTGTATGGCAATCATTCTTTCCAGTGTTTTAAGGAGGAAGGATGATAGACTAATAGGTCTTAAATCTTTTGGATTTACATGGGAGCTTTTGCGGGCTTTAGGTATGAAGACATCCCTAACTTCTCTCCAGGCCTTGTGAATATAGGCGTAGCTCATGCATCCTTTCATGATCATCTCTAAGTTATAGACGATGATGTCTGAAACTTGCTGCAGCTCCGCAGGGATGATTCCGCCAGGCCCCGGTGATTTATAAGGGTCAAAGCTGTTTATTGCCCACAACAGTATATCTCTAGAGATAAGACCTTCACCTGATTGGTTTGCGATTCGAGGCAAGTGCTCCTCGTCTGTTATTGTCAACGAGCTACCAGGGAAATGAGTATCCAGTAGCAAGTTTAGTGTTTCTACATATGAGTTGGTCCTGTTGCCGTTTTCATCTTTTATAGAACTAGGCATGTTTGGACTCGTTGATAGGACTTTCCTAAGTCTAGATGCCTCTGAGGAGTCTTCAATTTTATTGTAGAATTCTCTCCAAGAGGATCTTTTGCTTATTCGTAACCTTTTTTTGTAAATCCTAAGGGATTCCTTATAGAGATCCCAATCTATGGGATTTCTGGAAGATTTGGCTCGATTGAAAAGCTTCGGTCAACTTTTCTTGAGCGGTTCTAGCTCTTTGGTCCACCAGTGTGGTTTCTTCTTCCCTCTTACTATTGTGAGAGGACAGGAGTTACACAAGGCATGGTTAAGAGCACTAGTTAGATCATTGACTTTGCTGTCAAGATCCTTGGGGTTTGAAGGGAAGCTTTTTTTTTTTTGTAAAAACAACTGAAACACTTTAACTTTATTTTTTCCTTACCACCAAACGCACACACAACTGTATAATCGAATTTAAGATGTGTAAAATATAATTATGGATATGGTTACGAATGAGATTTAATAAAATGAAATTTGAAATCAATTCAAAAAAATCAAAGTTCTTGCCCTTATAAAATTTTCCAATTTCTGTTGTTTATTAATTTTTGTTTCAAAAAAGGATATGTAGGTAATAAAAAATATTTTGACTATGTCTAATGACGACGACGCGACGGTGGCGGCGATGAATGCTGATGACGATGTGGCGACGATGAATGCTGATGACGACGACGCCGACGGTGCGGTGGCGGCGATGGATGCTGATGACGACGGTGGGGTGGCGGCGATGGATGCTGATGACGACCGACGGTGCGGTGGCGGCGATGGATGCTGATGAAGACGATGCGGTGGCGGCGATGGATGCTAATGACGACGGTATGTCGTATTAATTTCCAAATACTGGCGGTCGTCAGTGGGACGACGCGACGCACAGTGACCCGAATTGACTTTTTTGGTTCAAAAAATCATATCTCTTAAACGAATAAAAATATCGACTCAATTTTTTTTTTGAAAAAAAATTTTTTCTCATACATAATTGGTTTTTGTATTTTTTATTATTTTTTTTTATAAAATACTACTTATAAGTATTTGTAAAGTATTTAATTGACATATTATTAAACCCATTCCAGCAAAACAAAGAAATAACATTTTCCATGACTTTTTTTTGCGCTTGAAAAAAAAAAAACTCAGAAAACATGACTGACTTTTTCAAATCAAATCTCTCTAGCTCAGTGTTATGCAACTTTATGCAGCTGAGTTTTTGGTTGTAAGTGAAGAGATATACAAGGATTCATTTACCGTCCATTTCGGCTTGATATCTCTTAAACCTCTTTTTTTATTCAATGTAAAGTTGCAAAAGTGCGCAAAAAGTAGTGTTTCGAAAATAATTAAATTTAGTATTTCAAAAAATTTATAATTTTTTTTTTTTTTTTGATCATAACAATAAACACATATATCAAGGAAAAAAAAAACAAAACAAGGTTTAACTAACTCTCTTTTCCTAGTTTTTACTCTCAATGTTAAAAAAAAATATTTTTTTTAATGTTTTTTCTCCCCTTAAATATTTGTCAACTTTGACAAGCTCTACAAGGCGAACCGATCGTTCAATTGAAATAATTTTTTCGATTACTAAAGCTCCAAATATTTGTTGGTTCATAAAAATTAAAAGTTTTGTGTTAGAGACCCACCCAAAAAATGAATTTTGTCCTTTTGTCAAAACAGGACACTGTGCGACGGTGGTGGCAATGCATGCTGATGACGACGGTATGTCGTAGGTATGTATTTAGCTGCAAAAAAGAAACTTGGGCACGCACTTTCCAACGACGATGACGACGACGATGGAGATAAAAAAAAATCGATAATTGTTTTTGGCTCGATGTGGGCAACGCAATTGTCCAAATAATGGCGGCTGTCAATGGGACGACGGTGGTGGCGATGAATGCTGATGACGACGGTATGTCGTAGGTATGTATTTATCACTCACTCCAGCACCAGAGATGTGCAAGGAGGAGTGATACATACTACTGAGCCGTAGATGGCGTGAACAGTAGGAAATCCATTTCTTTGTATAAAAGGAGCCAATCTTCTATCCATACTTTAAACCAAAGCGCGGCATCTTGATGGTGCTATACCGTCCTAGACCTCCTTAATGTTTTTGAAAAGCTCTTCCGAATTTGAAGATTTTTTGGACTTTAATCCTCTCTCGACGTCTGCCCATAAGTTCTCAATCGGATTCAGGTCCGGACTTTGCGCGGGTCAATCCAAAACACTGGTTTTTGTATCCGCAAACCACTGCTTTACAAGTATGCAGTGTGTTTTGGGTCGTTGTCCTGCTGAAAAACATAACTGATTGGGCATGTGTGGGAATGAAAAAGGCTCTATGACATTCTCCAGTATGTCTTTATAAACGTGTTGATTAATTCGACAGTTTATTCTTACTACTCAACACCAACCAAAACCAACCAACCAACAAATGCACCAGTGCATTTTCTTGGAGTGGTGTTGGTTTTAGTTGGTGTTGAGTAGTAAGGATAAATTGTCGAATGGATCAACACGTTTATAAAAAAAAGTTTTGAGTTTATCTTTTTCTCTTTAGTTAAAAAGAAACAGACATAAAGTGTGATCAGAACGTCAACGACGTATGAGAGAATTCATTCTCTCTCCACTCACTTCTACTCTCTTAAATATCAAATTTACTGGAATATTGGAAATAGTGCATTCAGCGCACTTGGTTTCGAGTAGGGTATCACGAAACCCAGTGACTAAAAGGTTTCATCATGTTGGTTTGGGATTGTTTTGAGTTAAACAAGTTTAACTCTCAGGTGCGGACATAGCATAAGACAAACCATCCTGGAAAGAAACCTAGTTCAACTTCAGGTGGAAATGTAGTATAAGTGGAAATAACAAACACAAATTCAGACCTATGTCGAATTCCATTAGTACACAAAAGAACAAAAGCCTTTTTCTCGAAAACTGTTCCATGGTCCATGGGGCCACTAGATCAATTTTTTCTACTCCAGAAAAGTACTTTTGTAAATCTCGATTTGGAAGCAAGAGTCACACGCACTTTCAGGTACAACAACACAAAACATTTGACGTACACCAGTTTGAGGTTTGAAATGAGAATAGGTAATAGTGGACAAGATATGTTATTAGATGCTACTATGCAGATATTATATGAGATTTTTGGAATTAATATTGTTTTGTTAGAGAACAGCTCAAAACTAAAAACTGGACGTCAAATTTCAAAAAAAGCCACTTTTGCAATTGTCCGTTGCGTAAGCAAGAAAAGATTACTTTTTAAAAGTGCTTTATTTTTCCAATGGAAATCGACACTAGTACCACGTTTCCACTTAGGATCGGGTAATCGAATCGGATTATGATTCAGATTTCGATGCAGGTATCTCCTTACCTTACCGGATCGGGTAATCGAATTCAAATGGAATTGAGGTGCGTACAAAGATTGCATGTAAGTGTGTGTGCCTGCTACACACACCAGCGCCGTAACATGTTTAACTGTCAAATTGTGACGATAGGACCAAGACGATCGTTCGAAAGCTATTTTGCTATCAACTCATACATTTCTTTGGCGAAAAATCAACTTTTAAGGGCCAACTATAATGCACTTAGCCGAGCTTACGCCTACTTACGCGAACGAGCCAATACACTATTTTATGGGACATAATAGACTTTCTACTCAGTTTCGTAAAATTTCGCTTACTTTCGCGCAATTAAGCAAAAGCCATTGAATCGGCTCGAGCTTACGTAAATGTCAAATTTAAAGCGTATCAACCATAGAGGAATAAAGAAGAGAGAAAACCAACACTTCTCTTGCCCCAAAACTTCCATTTGTCTACATTGTGTGTTCACCAGATGCTTTGGAGTTGCTGCCTTTAAAATAAGTTAATTATTTAAATTTTAAGGCTGTGTGTGAATTGGGTTAAATGGGTTAAAATATGACACTAGCGTGGTGAATAAGAGGGGATAAAATTTTAACCCATTTAGCCTGCTCACGGAGCAGGCTAAAATGGGTTAAAATTTGACGTTTGTCAAGGAAGAGAGGTGTGTCTAATTCTTGTTGCATTCACAACTTTTTTTGTCTAACAATCGGTAAACAAAGCAGAAAGTAGTTGTCAGCAGTATGGGTGGCACGCGAAAAATTTAACAACAAGAAAAAATAACGCGAAAACCTTAGAATAAATGTAAGTTTGACCTTCTTTTTATCAAAAAACATACGTATGTACATAATATTAAAAATAAAATTTTTGTTTTTAGCGTCTCCCGGCAAAAAACTAAAACTCATTCAAAACCGAATTGAGCTGGACAACATCTACTGGAACTCTACCGTAGCTTATCCTCTTTTAAAACACAGCGTAAATTATTATGCAAAATTGTATTTTTAAACATACTTCACGACACGTTGACATTTTAAAAGTATCAATAAAATTATTGTAAAATATTTGTTATTCATTTGCTTGAAGTTGTTGTCAGTGCTGTAAAAACAAGTGCTCATACACCCATTATCAAACTATCCGTCATGGGAAATATTTTCACAATATACAGGACTATTGCTTCAATATACAAAAATATTAGTAAAATAACAAGAAGATAACAAGAAATTAAGCAAAATGGAGATTTTAATACTTTTTGGAACGTTTTATTAAATTTACATTTTTAAAATAACTTTATTTTGAATAAAAAAAAACATTAAATTAAACGAGAAAGAGGAATTTTTGCAGGGAAACTTCTTAAACTATAAAGGAATTTTTGAGAAAATAGTGTTTCAAAAAATCCCTTTTAACCCAATTCACACAGCAAAAATTTAACATCTTATTCCACCGCAAAACAAATGTCAAAATTTAACCAAGGTGAGAAATTTTAACCCAATTCACACACAGCCTAAGTTCATTTGACCGGAAAAAAGTTTCTACACATTTTGAAAATAAATCCAATTAGAATTTGCCATTTTCAAACAGAAATGTCATCTTTGGTGCCGTCTTTCATGACACAATAAGCTTCGTTAAAAAACTTCGATGACACATTTTTAAAAATAGACGAGACGATAGGGCGACACCAAAGTTAAGTTACGTAAATCATCGTTTGGAAGTTATCGTGTACGATAGACTACTAACGATGATCGCCTGTGAAAGCTACGGAATGACCCCCCAGATATGAACATTAATTTCATTCCTTCTGTTTTTTTTTTCGTCTGAATTCGTTTGAGCAAAGTTGACAGATTTCGACAAAAAATTATTTTGTGGTCTGCTGAAGAAAATTTATTTGCAAATATTGGCTTTTGGAGCTGACAAAAATTGAATAGAAAATGTCAGATGAAAGCTTCTTTATGCATTGGTGTTCAATCATTTGCAACTTAGTACAAACGGGAGTGAAGAAATCACTCCCAAATTTCACTCCGAATCGATGTTTGGAAAAAGTCTTGGAGATAATTGGAGAGTTTATCTATTAAGTCCGTGACTCCAAGTCACGAATTTACTCCGGGTTTCAGCTGTGGAAAACGACGCCATTTATTAGAACTTCAACTCAACTTCGTTTAACGACTAAAGAATATTAAAATATTGTTGAAAGAAAAAAAGTAAAAGTAGTAGAATTCAAAAGTAGAAAAATGATTTTTGTTCAAAAGAGATAGGACATCGAACAGCTCAAATTTAGCTGCTAATACATACAACCAATTATTCATCAACCAAGTGACATTAATGACGAAATGATATGGGTGCCAGC